>CM076584.1:124246707-124846707 GCA_034641835.2 Pinus albicaulis | reverse complement strand
GGGCCTTCCAAAAATTTGAAGATCAAAGTGATGAATTCAACTTTTGGGAATCTATATTACCATAATTTATTTTTCCTGAAACTCAACAATTCCCTGAATTTGTTTTTCCTAAAACCCATCAATTCTCTTAATTTGTTTCCTGGTGTGAAAATCATTATCTACCCATTCAAAGAGCAATAGTAGCCAGAAATGGTGAATCCTTATTCTCCATAACCCCAAAATCCATTTTCCAGGCCTTGCAGATTAATCCTCCAAGCTCCCTTCACACTTTTTCAGTTGAATCTCTAATGGAAATCTACCAAAAACTTACCTTTCAACAAGGAGCCAGTATATTTGAGACTTTTATGCCAGAAGGTTTTGAATTTCCTTTTCATAATCTACCATAGTCTTCAGCAACATTTCCCAAAATGTACAGAAAAATAATTTCTACAGGGTGTTGTATTTTAGGCTATTAAAGTGATGAATGGGTTAATGAGGTCATATTTGGGTTCCTATCATTATTTTCATCTCAGGAAAATCCCTTTGTTATTTTCAACTTTGGCCAGTTTCTTTCAAATATCATTCATGAACAATTCTTGAAATTTAGTGAAAAGAGAGCTTTTAAACGTCAGCCTGTAAATGTATTTTTTCTTATATCATCAGTATGAGAGATTCAAAATTCCACTTCAAAATTTTGACTCATAGGGAAGGAAACAATATATCATTCATTAGAATTCATTAGTCATAAGGAATTCATAATATTACTCCTTTAGTGACTTTGTAGATCAATTTCTATATTTATCATTATATCCTTAGTAGTGATACAGTCCCAAAGATATCAACTAAAATTAAGAGAATTTTGCATCTGAGTGAGGAGTCAAAAGTGGGAGACTCGTATTTATATCATAATTTTACAAAGATCAAAGTTTATGGCTGTGATTTGCAACCCTACAAGTTGCCTGTTTTTGTTCCTATGAGAATTTTTGCTTTGGAATTTATAAGACAAAGCGTGAATAGATGAAATTCACTTTGTCTCCAGAAAGAAAAGAGCTCAATTCAAGCTGAAAGCTCCAATTGGTTCATTCATAATAAATATCAGAGCAGCTGATAAGGAGGTAGAGAGCTTGTTAAGTCAAATTAATTTTAAATTAAGTTTCAGTTGGACTTAAGATCCTTTGGGAGTAATTTCATCTTTTAGACTTGACCAAAATTCTACCCCTTATACTCAATTATCCAAGCAAGATATTGAATAATATGCCAACTAGGATGTTTGGAGGAGAATAATTTGCAGGAGGTTGAAGAACATGTTTCTAGTCAAACAACCTTGGAAAATCCTACACCTAAAGAGAAGGAATTACAAATACCAAGTGATAGCTTTTCTCTTGCTGGTTCAAGTTCTAAATCAGCAGAGTTTAGAGTTTTCAAAAGAATAAAGATAAACAATACAGAGGAGGAATCATAAGAAGGAAGAAATACATAGGTATCTACTAAAGTAATGTTATCAAGTGAGCCTATTTTCACCTTACAACAAACTGAAGAAACAATCCCTGATGCACCTACTTCCCCTTCTTCTAGTGGAAAAATATTTATACTAGATTCCAAGAAATGAAGAAGAAGAATGAGTTACTTAAAAATAATACCTATTCTGAGTTGTGGAAACATACTTCTAGTACCTAGAACATGTTATTGTCTGCATTATACCCTGATAGAGGAAAATTTCAATTGACATTTTTTGAGCCAAAGGTCCTAGTTCCAAAATCTGTAGAGGATTACAAGACCTCATTGTTCTCTTTCGATAGAAAATAGATCCATCCCATAGATCATATTGATCTACATAAACATGCTAGTGAAATGATATATTATTCCCTAACAAGTTCTACTATGGAAACTTCAAAACTACAAGCTTATTTAAATAATATCCATTCTCAGCTTAAGTTAGAAAATATGTCATCTTTAGCAAATGATACAAGGATAAAATCTTTAGAAGACATTGTAATCAAATTAGGATTGAATCCTAATGATGTTAATGTAGCTTAATAAATTATTAAGAATATAAATGCATACAATAAAGAATTACGTAGACAATTAAAATTTCCAACAACAAAGCATCCTCAATCTCAAGAAGTGGGGTAGTTAGTAAATAAAAAATAAAATATGTTATGTATGATTGTTGAGTAAAACATTTAGAAACAAAAAATGGAGTTAGACCTGGAAACACTTCTAAAGGATAAATAACAAAAAACTAGTGCATGAAATTCAACAATAGAAACATTATCAATAAGCCAAGATTCAACGTATTCGTTATCAAAAGCTATGGTTGATTCATCCTTAAGAAATGTAGAAATTGAAAAGCTACAAGCATATTTTCTTAAAATGGAAGAAAGTAAAATTAATACAAACGATGCATATCTTTCAGAAATATAGAAGAATTTCAAGCTCATAAAAAAACTTGAAAATTATATGGATGAATCAATATGTGCTCAAAATCTATCAAAAGCCAAAGAGAAAATTTGGGTAGATATCAATTCAACTATCTCAGAGCTTTTGCCTTCCATAAAAATTATTTTTGAACAGGAACAACTCGTACACAAAGAAAATGAAACCATTTCTAAGATCAAAGAATAATTGGATCATAAACCCATGGAAGAAACTAGAATCATCAAGGTTATAAATTCAAAAACCAGGGAGGAACTCGAAGACATGGGGATTGAAGATATGACAGATGCAGTCCTTGAAGTAAGAAAGTCGTCGACGAAAATAATTTTGATGCTACATTTATAAAAAAAATGTGAAAACTTGGAAGGTTAGATTAAGAAATTCCATAAGAATCTCTCGATACTTTAGTAAAAAGGGCTTCCTTCACTAAGACACCATTATGGAGGATTAGTTCAACAAGAAAGTTATCAAAGAACTTTACATGACATAGCAACAGAAAAATCAAAATTTGCCAAGGTCAAAGGAATCATTAGTGGTCATAATTTCATCCAAGGATTTGAAGATGATTTATTTATTTCACATGAGATACATCATATTTTTTTTAGTAAACCCACTTTTGAAAAGTATACTAAGGTTGACGAAGCATACAAAAAAGTGATAAATTTTCATGCAGTAATGATGATCAATGGGATAAGTTCGTTGAACTTATCAATTGTGAAATAATCATATTTTTAGGTGATATTTCAACAAAGACAAGATAAAAATCAATAGAATAATATTTAAAGCCAGCAATTGGAAATGTAGAAATTATACAACAAGAATGTATATCTTGGATTCACCCGATCTAACAATGTACTAAAGTTAAATGCTGAATCGCTTCTACAAATATTTTGGGGATTAAAAACACAATCGCTAATCACATGAACATGAAGAAATATCAATCACACATAACTCAGATAATTTCTCAGGGAAAGCTTACAGCTAAAAACCCCACTATATTCTATTGTATATTAAGAATGGATCATGAAACAATTACATACAACACTCTTCTCACAAGAGCCCTTAGTACATTAGCTAATTGTCTCACACTATCATGTGCGAAACTGACCAACACATGGCCAATTCTCATCCTCCAAACAGCCTGCATGCTTTGCACAATCCCTGATGGTAAAGATCCCTAAAAGATAGGAATTATTTCCTTCCTTGACTACACAAGTATCATGGGCACTCCAATGGGTGTTTTCTTGCATGTGTGCAAGCAGATAATCCTACAACTGATATTGAACCTCCCTTTCACCTATAACTCAATTAGGTCTCCACTTGTTAAGTCCCTATATTAATAGTGTAGTCTCTTATTATGTTAAGGTAGCCCCCCTTATTGTTATTTTTGTACCCTTTTAACCCCCATATTGTTATTATTGTGCCCTTACATTATTATTGTTAGGTCGGCTAGGATTACATTGTGGCCCCACTAGGATTATATTGTGGCCCCATGGACTCCTATATATAGAAGGAGGTTTTGACCATTTGTATCATCCAAGAATTGTTCATTTATGTAATGTATTGGAGGTTTCCCCCTTGAAGTGGCTTATTTCTAAGGCGTTGATATCTCTTTTCTTCTATTTTTGGAGCTGGTTACACACCATTTGGTATCAGAGCTTTGAATTCTAGGGTTTCGTAGCTCCAAACAGGTCATCGTGGAATTTTCGCTATAAATTTTTTTCTACGAAGTTTCAGAAGCTGAAATTGTTAGGGTGTGAAGCCGAAATCTTGAGGAACGTCGTCAAAAAAATTCAGAGCTTGGTTCGCAATATTTTTGGAGATATGATCTGTGGATGTTAGGTCTTTTTTCAAGATCCTAAACAGGTCATCGTGGCATTTGCGCTATAAATATTTTTCTACGAAGGTTCAGAATCTGAAATTTTTAGGGTGTGAAACTGACATCCTAAGGAAAATCTTCAAAAAATTTCAGAGGTTGGTTCGCAATATTTTCGGAGATATGATCTGTGGAACATAGTGCTTTTTCAGGCTCTTGAATTTCATCTCAAATAGGTGATCGTGGGAAAATATTCATAACTCTCTCTCTGAGCATCGGATTGGAGTGCCGTAAAAATTGGTCACAATCACACGGCCTTTAGTTTCTTGGCTATCCATTTCAGAGGTGAAGGACGAAACAGCGACATGTGGCAAGTCGTACAAGTTCGCTCTACTGAACCAGTCCATAATTAGGTCATTGTGGGAGATTGGACATAACTTTGTCTTGGAGAATCAAAATCAGGTCAGACTTGTGGCATTCAAAAGAGAATTCAGAGGGCTAGTTTAGTACTTAATTTCAAATATTTAAGAGCCGCAATCACAGAGATAATCCAATTTCAATATCGAGCTCCTCAAAAGCAAGAAAAAGGTGTGTATTTTTTCTGAATTGCATAAGTCTTGTTTGAAAAATCAATTTGAATTGATTCCAAGGGCATATTGAAGAATAGATACCAGTACTGGGTTCTTAAATGGCCCCTAAAAATAATTCCATACCCATTAATCCCTCAAAAAGCTATACTATGACGCATGAAGAGGAAGAATTGCAGTATGAGATATCAAAATTACGGTACCAAGTGCAACAGATTTCGATCTTACGAAGAGCAACCAAAGATGACATAGATGGTTTAAAAGTAGAAATGGAGGCTAAGTTGGATGGTTTGAAGGATAAAATAATAGCTAATATGGATGATAAATTAGTGGAATATCACATCGAGCATCAACAACAAGTTCTCCAACTCTCAAAGGATAACCTAACTTTGGTGCAAAATCAAATGACCATCAGGGATAACCACTGGATCTGACATGCATGCAACTAATAATAGCAAATCCTTAGTTGCATGTGATATCACTAATTGTGAACTAATTAATATTTAATTCACTATATCTCTCACTAGTGTATCTTCAGTTACAACTAGCACAATTGAGTTTAACTCACTTACTGAGTTAAATTGTTTACAACTTGCACCAACTCATGCACCACTACACTTCGAACTCTGTTACAACTAGAATTACTCTGCATGTCCCACCAACTAACCTCTAACTCAAAATCCACTTGCTAACTGAATTTATCACTTTCATTTAACTCATCCAAGTCCACATTGAGAATAGATTATAGTTTAATGTCCATCTAAATTAAGGGATAATAAAAATAGACATGCACCCAAAAATGGCACTGTGGGCCCCACCCTAGTGTAGGTGCTTAATGCAACCAGGTGCTAAATGAAACTAGGTACTTAATGCACTAGGTGTGGGTGCTGAATCTTCTTTTTGAATCTCAACAGGAAACATGATCCTCGAACAGTGTGCAAATTCCATTAAATTAGTTCAAGAATTTCTATTTTGAGTTTTATTATTTAGAGTTATCCAAATCATTTTAGATAGAATTTTATCTTTTTATGTAAAAAGTGTAATAGATTAGATATTTTGAAAGGACTCTATATATACGTTGTAATTCAAAGTAATAAGGGTTGATACTTTGAAAGACTCAAAGACATTATAGTAATTTTGTAATTTTTGAAGATAATCAAAGGCTTCTAACTTCAATTTTTAACAACATTTGTGTTCATGTGAGTTTTCCTTGTCTAATCATTGTTGTTATTATTCATATATTTGAGGTAATATAGGAGTATTGGGTAAGGCTAGGTTGAGTTTTGATCTCCACGATAGCTCCTGCAAAGTTATTATCATTACTAACTTTAGCTAATTGAAAATTTTGCTTAAATTAGTACCTTCGCATCATAAAATGATTGCCTTCTATAATATCTCAAATATACAAGTGTTAGCTATAGGAATATTTCTATATGCCTCTACTTTATTTTCTAATGCAAATATTCAAGAAGGATATTTCGTTATCAGATATCTTCTTTTTCATCTATCACAATAATTTAAAGATTGTATTTTGTTAGTACTGGAACCAACACTTTGAGAAATATTTTAAATCTCTGGATAACATACATGTGAATGGTTTTTTTCATTGATCATCCAAATAAAATAAGTCATTTAGATGATTTGGTACGGTTCCCAAGGCTAGAACTGTCTACAAAGAAACATCAGATTGGAACCGTTGTTGGGGAACAATGTTTTGAAGTTTATTTCCTTGGGACAACGATAATACTTACCTCTTAATGGTGAATAAGAGGCTAGTAGGCTATAATATTTCACCTAGCGACCTCATAGATTAAATTTGGCTTCACGTAGGAATACCAAATCTCATTCTGATCATGAGCTCTTCACTCCATTATCAGATCTAGAAAGACTTGTACGGATTTCTTCCCTCTAACATAGAATTGAAGCTTCTACCTCAACTTTTATTCCACCAAAATCAGTTTCATAGCTTGAACAATTTGAACCAATTCCCATACCTTTTGATTTATTTGATTTACCACTTAAAGTCTTAGAACTTCTCTCTAAAGGACTAGATCTACAATATTCCTTACAAGTCCAACAACTTTAATCCTTTGAACTTCTTGTCTCCCTTTTAGAATCATTTGATATAGAAGAAGAGCTTGAATCAAAATTACATGAGTTTAAACTTGGATATTTTATATCCTGTGTTATTCATACTTTTCCTTCTACTTCTAATGAGCTTGAAGAAGAGCTTACTTTCAGGGCAATGATCTTCAAAAAAACCTTTGACTCCTTGAAAATAAGTTTCACAATAACAACAAATGGTTGGGATAGGATCGATTGTGGCAGCCAGATATGCAACATTAGTGCTACCACCAACAACTCAAATTCATGATTTTCCTGAAGGTTATCTAAAACATCTGCCTAGATGTAATGGGGAAACATGACCAAATAGAGAAGATCATTTATTTTTATTTTTGGATTTTGCAGATAATATGAACACAAAACATGAAGATGTTTATATGAGGTTGTTTGTTCAATGATTAGAAGGAGATGTCAGAATTTGGTTTAGAAAATTGCAACCAAATTCTCTTCGTACATGGGCAGAGTTAACCAATATCTTCATAAATTAGTGGGGAATAAAGAAAAATATTGTTTATTATTTGACCTAATTTGAAGTCCTCAAAAGGAATCCAATGAACCTGTTTCAGATTTAATCAAGAGATTTAATAAAATTTACAGCAAGATGCTAGTTGATTGCAAACCTCCAGTCACTGCAGCAAAGGTTATATTTTCTAAAGATTTGACAACGATTTTGCTTTAACGTTGAGATAAAGAAAATATAGAACTTTAGCAGATATGAAAACTTATTAAATTGAGGTTAAGGATAACAAAGAGAAATCATGTAAATTGAGAGAAAATGCAGAAAAAGCAAAAAGGAAATTGAAAGCAAGAACATAAATTTGTTTGTCTTCAAAAATTAAGGAATAGGAACATAAAATTGATGAAATCACTTTAATGTTGAGAAGCATATCTAATATAACTTCAAGGATGGAATAAAACAATAGACAAGTACAAAAAATGTGAATAGACCACCAGGGACCTACAAAAAACCTTTTTAACCAAAAATTTGATAGAGGGAAAGACAAAATAATGACCAGCAAATTCAACCTCCATTGATGATAGATGATCATGGTGTAGAAGAAATAACACATGTTGTATATGCCATAAATGATTTTGGTTATCATCATCAAGAAAATGTTATTGTTCCTATGAATCAAGTTCAACATGTAGCTAAGAATATAGAATATTCAGAAGTTTCTAAATGTCAATATTTTTCTGAATTTATAATCATTGAGAAAAACAAATGATATGATCTAAGACCAAGAAAAGGTATAGGAATACACGTAAAGAAAGTTACCTTTGATTTATCACAAGATAAAACTATTGAAGCACTTCATTCACATTCTCAAATTCATCCACTAGATCAATCAACAACGACAACAAACTTGTTCTTCCTATTTTTAATGTAGAAAAGGAACTAGAAAAAGTCAAAATTCCAATTCCTTAGGTTTTAGGGTTTTCAAGGTCCATCAAATCATCATCTGCATGCATAAAATTCCAACAAGTAAGAGAGTGACAATAAAAAATTTCATTATGAAAGTTTGATTTGTAAATTTAATTTATATTCAATATGTAATTTTATGTTTCCTAATATGTAATAATTTTTCATGGTTCCAAGAAGCTGCATACTCAAGGTTCCAATCAACCAAATAAGTCAATGTTCCAAAAAAATACAGTGTTCAAAATGCATCAAAGGATCAAATCCAAAGATCAGGTTCAATAGGTAAAGTGCAATGTCTAAAGTTCAATTTCAAAGGAAATGTGGGTCCCAAATCCAAATTATGAAGATTCACCAAGTATAAAGGGTCATAAATGTAGAAATTATATAACTTATGTGTTATATGTCCAAGATTCTCCTGATCTCACACTATTTTAACTTCATGCAAAATACAGAATCTATTCCACCATTGATCATTTGCGGAAATTAAATCAAGATTGCAATGCACAAATGAAACAATAAAAATTAACACACATTAACACAGTTGTTTAACGGGAAAGCCTGAAGCTGAAAACCCCAACTATTTGTATATAATATATGTCATATAGATCATGTAAAAATCCTCATGCAAAGCTGATTATATCAAGCTCTCAGTACAATACAATCGCTACACACTAATCAGGCCCAATCTTGCGAATCCATGCACCGATCTTTGCCACCTGCTAGCCTGCCTCTACTACGCAATCCCTGCTGAATAATGGCTTTGAATGAGTTCGAATTGCTCCAGAATTTCTCACGCAATCCTCATTGGCATCTCCACTGAGTGTTGGATGCAATCAATGCATCACTATAGTCACAACTGATAGTCTATCTTTCCCTTTCACCTATCTCTCCACTAGTCTCCACTGAAACTGTCATGCATTGTAGTTAACTGATTTATTGCTCAGTTGATTAATGATTTATTATTTTTGAATTAATTAACTAATTAATTCACTCCACTCTCACTAGTGTATCAATCAGTTAGACTAGATACAACTAGCTCAACTGAGTCTAACTGAGTTAAACTAAATACAACTCCATAACTACTTCTTCCAACTGTGTCATGACTCTGCCACTTGAGTTCCAACTGAGTCCTCTATGCAATAGCTCCAGTAAACCCTCAGGAATAGCGTAATTACTTCTGTTAGTTGTTTTGCCACATCTGTGCACTGAACTGAAGTGCTCCAAGAGAATAGGATAATGTTTAGAGTCCAAATATTATTAAGAGCTAATAATATCCGACATATCTATTTTTAGACTGGCAGTCTAAAAATAGACTCCGCCCAATATGTCTAAAAATAGAAGTCCATCTATTTTTCCAACTTGACCAACCATCCACAAGTAGTATCCTACAACTCATAGAATATGATCGACATGTCTAAAAATAGACATAGTCTAAAAATAGACTTTGCGCCAAAAATAGCCGGCGGGCCCACTTAGTGAAGGCGACTCTTTTCACTAAGCTCATCATCTTGTTGAATCTCAATACTCCCTCTCAACAAGATAGGGATTATCTGCCACCCCAATCCTGTCTCTATGGTATTTGAATTTGCTCCTAGTGAGCGCCTTCGTCAGAATATCTGCATCCTGATCCTCCGTAGGAATGTAAGAAAGCAACATGATCCTCCGCTGCACACAATCTCTGATATGATGGTACCGGATGTCAATATGTTTAGATCTATCATGAAATACTAGATTAACTGAGAGTTTAATGCAACTCTGATTATCACAATATATCATAGTAGGATCTAAATGAGAACCAAACAAATCGACCAAGATCTTCCTCATCCATATAGCCTCGCATGCAGCCAAACTTGCTGCCATGTACTCGGCCTCCACTGAAATGAGTGCCATGGATCTTTGTTTCCTGTTGTACCAAGAAACTGCTGTAGATCCGATACTGAAAATCCCTCCAGATGTGCTCTTTCTGTTCGTTGGGCTTCCTGCCCAATCTGCATCTGTGAAGCCATGCAGCTTCACCTCATCTGACTGTCTGTACCACAATCCATACCCAGATGTGCCCCTGAGATACCTCAGGACATGCTTGCCTGCCTTCCAAAAGAGCTTGGTAGGCTTCACTATCGCTTGTGAAAGCTGGTTCACCGCATAGCATATGTCTGGTCTTGTATTGACTAAATACATGAGTGAACCAACCAATTGTCGATAAACAGTGGCATCCACTACCTCTGCCGATGTAGCATCCTCCTTCCTCCAACCACCAGGAAGAGGAGTGTCGATAGGCTTGCAGCCTTGCATGTGAAACTTATCCAGTATTTCCTGAGTGTACTTGCCTTGAGACACAAATAGTTCACCTTTCCGCTGCCAAATTTCCAATCCCAGGAAATAATGGAGGCCCAAGTCCTTCATCTTGAACTCCTTTGCAAGATATACCTTGCATGAGTGTATCAACAGTTCATCACCCGTTAGTATTAATTCATCTACATAAAGCACAATGATCAAAAGCTTACCCTCCACCACAATCTGGTATAGGTTTGGATCCGCCTCACTCTTGGCGAAACCAAGTCCGGTGAAATAATTGTCTATCCGTGTGTACCAAGCACGAGGTGCTTGTTTCAGCCCATACAGCGCTCTTTTGAGCCTGCACACATGCGACTCGCTGCTGAAGATTTCGAATCCTTCAGGTTGCTCAATGTACACCTCCTCCTTAATGATTTCGTTGAGGAACGCAATCTTCACATCCATCTGATGAATGTGCCAACCCATCTGCACTGAGAGAGCAAGGATGGTCCGTATGGAAGAATACCTTGCAACAGGTGCAAAGGTTTCTTCATAGTCGATCCCCTCGATCTGTGAGAAGCCCCGGGCAACAAATATTGCCTTATACTTCTCAACGCTCCCATCAACAACTTGCTTCACTTTGTAGATCCATCTCGAACCTACTACTTATTTCCCTTCCGGCCTTGGGACAATCTCCCATGCACTGTTTCTGACAATCGAATCATACTCTTCCACCATGGCATCTACCCATGCGGGATCCTCCACAGCTTCCTCGAAAGAGGATGGCTTCGTCATGATACACTTGCTCATTGGAGCCATGTATCCAGTAAATTGGTCAGGTGACTGTCTCTGTCTGCGCTGTGATGTAGGAACTCCTACATTCTGCACTGCATCAGGATTCAGCCGCTTAGCTTCTGTAGTGCGCTTCCGCCCTCTGATGTTTGGCGCTGCATGAGTGGTTTCTTCCACTCCATGAACCTCCTCTTGTGACTGATCCACATATTGAGGCTCATCTTTAGGAACAATTAGCTCCTCCTCTGCATGCAAGTGTAGCTCCCTCTCAAGCGACAACTTCATGGCTTTCTCCTCATAAAATTTGATATCCCGTCGCATGACAGTCATCCGACTGTCTTGAAAATACACACGATAATTGTGGGGTGTTTCTGTGTACCCCAAAAATATCCCAACCTCTGCGGTCAGTTCCAGCTTCTTCCTGGCATCCTTCATCACATGAATGTAAACAGGTGAGCCAAAAATCTTCAAATGAGAAATATCAGGCTTCTTACCAGAAAACGCCTCTTCGGGTGTACTCATGCCAAGTACTCTATGAGAAAAACGGTTTTGCACATAAACCGCAGTGTTGCATGCCTCAGCCCACAAGTGTATGGGAAGACCCTGATCATGCAACATTGCCCGTGCAGCACCCACGATCGTTCTGTTCTTTCTCTCAGCGACCCCATTTTGCTATGGGTTATGAGGCGCTATGAGTTCTCTTCGAATTCCTTCTTTGCTACAGAAGTATTTGAATTCGCCAGAGATGTATTCACCACCATTATCGCTCCTTAGAGCTTTCACCTACTTCCCCGACTCCTTCTCAACCAGCGCCTTGAACTCACAGAACTTTGAGTATGTCTCGCTCTTCTTTTGCATGAAGAAGATCCATCACTTACGAGAAAATTCATCAACAAATATCACATAATACTTGTGCTTTGTTGTTGAAGCAACCGAGAAAGGTCCACACACGTCTGTGTAAATTCTCTCAAGGATCGTCGAAGCACGACTATCCTTCTCATGAAAAGTGGTCTTCACAAATTTTCCCAAAGTACATCCCTTGCACTGATCTGACTGTGCAAGTGTACCTTTGGGAAGCCTGGTAGAAATCTGCTGCAAAATTTTCAAAGCGCCATGGTGAAGATGGCCCAATCTCCTGTGCCACAATTCACCCTCATCTTGGCTCACCACTCCTTCTGCTTTTCTTGCCATTGCAGCGCAGCCATCTACCTACACTTGATAAAGATTCTTAACTCAAATCCCTATCCTCCTGGTTTGACCAGTTGTTTTATGGCGCAGGAAAGCTTTTCCCTCACTAAAAACAACATCATAACCCTTGTCTTCCAACATCGCCACGGAGATTAGATTCTTCTTCAATCCTGGAACATGCATGACATCCTTCAAGATGAAAGGTTTACCGGACTCCCTCTCAAAGGAAATGGTCCCGATACCAGTCGCACTATATCTACCATCATCGTCCATCTCGATGTGCACTCCAAGATCCTTTTCCTCTAGATCACTAAACAAATCTTTGTCTCCGGTCATATGGAAAGTCGCACCACTGTCAAGAAACCACACCGATCCCATCACACTTGAAACCAAGCATACGATCAAAGAAAATTCAAGCTCAAACTGTGAGGCTAAGGCCTCTCCTGCTGCAGAACCAGCAGTGCTCTTATTCTTCTTCGTCTGTGGACAATTAGTGGCGAAATGCCCGTGCTGGTGACAATGAAAACACTTCACCTTGGACAAATCCTGCTTCTTTCCTTTAGATTCAGATTTGGAAGATTTCTTCCCTTCTCCTTTCTGAGATTTGGTAGCCAAAGTGAAATTTTCTTCATCTTCATTTTTCGATGAAGATCCATCCCTGGTACCCCGCCTTATCTCCTCCTGCACAAGATCCGACCAAAGTCGCTCCCATCCTGGCAGTTTCTCCTATCCATTAACAGAGTCTTCGTAGTTATGCCAACTCTTCGGAAGCCTAAGGAGAGCCAAGCTCACCAAGTCTTCTTCATCAATAGTAACCCCCACACTTCCTAGCTCATCCTTGCAGTGGACAAACTTCGTGAGGTATTTTGGTATACTGTCGCCTTTCTCCATTTTTATTTTTTTGAGCTTGTCTTTAAGCGCGAACTTCCTCTGGTCACTTCTGCTTTAGAACAAGTCTGTCAAAGCCTTCCACATTAAGAATGGAGTGGCTTTCCTGTGAAGGCTGGACACAATGTGGTCCTTCACACCTTCCAACAGAATCCTTCGACACTTTGCTACCTTCTTTTGCCATGCGTCAAGTGCGGCTGCATCGCTAGAAGCAAGCTTCGGAATAGTAACATCTATGAACTCCTTCAACCCATTATCATCCAGCACCGCCTCCATCCTGTCCTTCCATGCTATGTAATTCAAGCTCCCATCAAGGGCATACTCCAATCGCAATCCGTTGAAAGACATTTCAATGAATGCTCAACTTCGACACCAAGAAAACACTGCAGCAAATTTGAATTCCACCAGCACAAAACTCAACCGCTTCAATAATTGCAATCTCTTCCAATGATCAATATTGCTCTGATACCATGTAGAAATTATATAAATTATGTTTTATATGTCCAAGATTCTCCTGATCTCACACTATTTTAACTTCATGCAAAATACAGAATCTATTCCACCATTGATCATTTGCGGAAATTAAATCAAGATTGCAATGCACACATGAAACAATAAATATTCACACACATTAACACAGTTGTTTAACGAGAAAGCCTGAAGCTGAAAACCCCAACTATCTGTATATAATATATGTCATAGAGATCATGTAACAATCCTCATACAAAGCTGATCATATCAAGCTCTCAGTACAATACAATCGCTACACACTAATCAGGCCCAATCTTGCAAATCCATGCATTGATCTTTGCCACCTGCTAGCCTGCCTCTATTGCACAATCCCTGCTGAAGAATGGCTCTGAATGAGTTCGAATTTCTCCAGCCTTTCTCACGCAATCCTCATTGGCATCTCCACTGAGTGTTGGATGCAATCAATGCATCACTATAGTCACAACTGATAGTCTATTTTTCCCTTTCACCTATCTCTCCACTAGTCTCCACTGAAACTGCCATGCACTGTAGTTAACTGATGTATTGTTCAATTGATTAATGAGTTATTATTTGTGAATTTATTAACTAATTAATTCACTCCACTCTCACTAGTGTATCAATCAGTTAGACTAGATACAACTAGCTCAACTGAGTCTAACTGAGTTAAACTAAATACAACTCCATAACTACTTCTTCCAACTGTGTCATAACTCTGCCACTTGAGTTCTAATTGATTCCTCCATGCAATAGCTCTAGTAAACCCTCAGGAATAACGTAATTCCTTCTGTCAGCTGTTGTGCCACATATGTGCATTGAACTGAAGTGCTCCAAGAGAATAATATAATGTTTAGAGTCCAAATATTGTTAAGAGCTAATAATATCCGACATATCTATTTCTAGACTAGCAGTCTAAAAATAGACTTCGCCCAATATGTCTAAAAATAGAAGTCCATCTATTTTTCCAACTTGACCAACCATCCACAAGTAGCATCCTGCAACTCATAGAATATGATCGACATGTCTGTTACACTAAAAACTGTTATCCTGACATTTTGCTATGAGTATGAGCTCATTATTACTCATACTTCCTCCTTTTACAAGTCTAACATATCAGTTCCTCATGTCAAGCTTTCAAAATCAGAGAAAAGTTCCTAAAAATCCCCTAAACATTGGTATCGCACTTTCTCTATTCATTGCCTGTGGTCCCGCACCTAAAGTTCAGCTTGCTTGCGGAACCATACCGCACGTTCTTTGTGTTATGGGTGCGGACCTCTGTAAAACTCAAAAAGGTGAGAAAGTAAAGATAAAAAGTTGATTTCAGATGAATTCTAGAAGATTCTAGATGGGAATTTTCGGGAATGGATACACTTTGAGAAGGTTCATGCATCCCTCACTTGATGGAGCTAACCCCTTGATGTAAGGAGCTAATCCCTTTGAAGGAGGATTCTATCCCTTCATATGTGGAACAGAAAACCTCCTCTTTTCCACTATAAAAAGAGGCCTTGGGTAGCCTCAAAGGGAGTTCAAGCTTTAAGATATTTGAAGTTAAATGCTGTTGAGATTCAGACTTAGTTAACTAAGACTTTCTGTGAGGTTAAATCACTCACCTCTATTCGTCTTGGTTCAAAGAGTGCAATGCTTGTCAAAGTAGAAGAGATTCCTGCTTCGGACCCCGAGAGGACCTGCACGACATCAAGGCACAGGTTGTAAAGGTTTTCTTTTATTTGAAGTTAATACAAATATACTCATTTCTCTCATTAAACTGTCTATTTATGGTTTATTTCATAAATTCCTTGATCATTATGATGAGTAAGATTTATAATAATGTTTATACAAGTGCTATGTAATATTTTTGCTTGTTTGTGACTGCAGATTCACGAGGAACGTTCTTTCAAGTGCACGGGAAGGACTTCAACGAGATCAAGCAAGCGCTGGACATAAGGTAGGCCTTACACCTATATAGCATTTTTATGAATCTTGTATGCTTAGAGAGAGATTAGTATAATTGGCTGTTTGTTGCTAGTTACTTTTAGTACTAGAGAGATCGGTCTTGTCTGCAAGACGAATTAATCTACACAACAAAATGGCGACTCCGCTGGGGATAGAACTTGTTGTTTTTGGTTCTCTTTTATTTTTGATTTGAGGAAACATTTTTTCCTGGTTTTTGATTGATACATATCTGTCTGGGTATATTAGATTTTCCCTGTTTTTGAAAATTTAGAAATATTTTAAGTTTTTCTATAATTTTTCCTAGGACCGCACTCTGGCTTATTTTGACAGTGCGGGCAGGTTCGCACTTTCTGTTGAGAATATAGTGCGGGACCGCACCTGTCAATATTGGTTGCCTGCGGACCCTGTAAAAATTTTAGAAAACCTCTAGATTTCTTTCTCTAATTTATTTTTATTTGGATTTAGCTCTTTGGTTTCTGCCCAGATTGATTATTGTTTCTGTCAAGAATTTTTTGTGAATGAACTCCAACAGTATTGATGTTTTGATGATTTTCTAGAAGATTTTGCATTTTGGATTGTTTTTCCATTTGGTCTTTGTAGCGATTCGAAGCTTTGACAGTTTGAAGAATCTAAGATTACATTGATGTCTTTTTGTCTTTTTGAATCCGACCTGATTGTGAAAACATCCTTTATTGAGAAATTGAGCCTTTTGTTTCTTTGCGAATCTTCGCAAAAACTTGGTTGAAATTTTTGAATTTCATTTTTATAAAAAAAAAATATTTTGAGTGTTTTTGATCTGTTTGTTATTCTAAACAAGTAGACTCTTAGTTTGCTGAACAACTAAGGAAAACATTCTTCAAAAAAAATCTTAAAGCTTTTACTCAATTTAGATTGTTTAAAATCATAGTTCTCAAGATTAGATTTTGTAGTTTTGAGTAGTTTTTAATTTTTATAGCTTTCTTTCGGAGGAAAATTGTTTTGTAGCTTCAAGTTTCGAAAGAAAAAGGATTTTGTTATGAGCTTGATATATATCATCATTGAAAAGACAAAATATTTTCTTTCAATCATTCTTCATGTTTAAAGAAGGAATTGTTTATTAAAAGAATTGCATTCTCCAACTCTTTCTTAGATAGAAGTTCATTGAAAGAAAAATAATTGATTATCATTCTAGGTGCATTTTAGTGTTTTTTGGAAATCGAGTCTTCACATCATCCAAAGTTTCATTTCCGCACCCATTGACTTAAGAAACAACTCATAAAAGTAACGCTTAATTAAAATTCATTTAGTAATCTTTTATTTCTAGGGCTCTTATCACCAACATAGCTTAGGCTAGTATCTTGGAGTAGGGAGTAATTAACTCTCCAAGATAGCTAAAACAAACAAGTAGACAAATCTTGCGATAGGAAGAAATTCCAATTGTTGCATGTATGCTCTGGGAAGCTCCTCCTAAAGGAGTCAAGCATGAGATCATATCTGAACCAGTGGGGTAATCAATCCTTCCTCATTGGGAACGATAGAATATATACACGTATTAACAACGGTAAACCTCGGATAGACCATTGTCGAGGAGCCAGGGGTCACTTGTCGGTAAACCTTGGATTATTTCAAGGAGCCTTCAAGGGGATTGAGCTTTGTTACTCTGCCCTTGCGTGTGTGTCGGATCATAGACTGTTCCCCCAGGTATATTTGTTTCAGTTGGTAACCTTAGTGGCCATAATCTATAGGATTCTTTCCTAAGGTGACGGTGGAGGGAAGATCCCACTATACCTGGAACAGACGTCGGCTAGACTCACTTGGACTCTCCGGAGGGTTATCTTCACTCGAGATGGTATAGTGGAGAAACTTGCACCGGTCTGTTTCATTAAGCAGGTTGTCGGGGTAACTATTCCAACCGCCCTTTTCGTGTTAAAATTCTACTAAGTTGGATTTCATCACCAACTAGTGTTTTTAGTACGGAATTTTACTGTTTGTTTGTCGTTTGAACTCTTAGATTTTTAAGCGAATGATTCAATTGTTTGTTTCTTAGAGACTTTAGGTGTTTTCATTGAAATTTTTCTTTGTTTGCGTGTGATTAGATAATTTTTAATCGTGGCGGAATTGCCGAGACAATCCCGGAGAATACAAGGGAAACCCCCTGAATATTCACCAAGTCAACTTGAAAGGCTTCGTGCTCTGGTAACATCCAGTAGTAGTAGAATTAGATCAACAGAAATTGGAAGTTCATCTATAGTTATACATCCTGATCATCAAATACCTACAACAGAATACATTCAAGAACCGATTTCAGTTTCTGAAGTTACTGAAAGTATTTCTCCTTCTGGTGAATTATCTGACGAACCTGAAATCTCTGAACCTGAAACTGAATCTTTTGTTTTGGAAATATCCTCAGGATTTATTACACCAACTTCTAGCGATCCAGGTTCACCTAGGGTAAGAAATATCATTACAGACAATCTTCCCTCTAGACTTATTTCTATTAAAGAACTTACTAATCCAGACGAAGACATATCTCTTCCCAACTCCCCTCAATCGTTAAATCTTAGGGAGCATGAATCTATTTTCTACAGCCCCATTCGAACTAATCCTTGGTATCTCTATTTAACGAACTTTTTAGAGAATCTGGGTCTTACTTTTTATCCACCTCGAATTCCATTTCATCCTACACCCAGAGGTTATTATCCGTCATCTTTTATGGCCGGAGAGTCATCCATGTTTTCTCAAACGCCGGAATCATTTTTACATGGTGGTCCTTCCGTTCCTTCGGGATATCAGTCTTTGTCTGGTACTTTCTCGGGAGCAACTCCTCAACCCATCGAAAACGTGTTATCATCTGGTCTTGATAGACTTAGAATTGAAACGTCGAACGCAGATCAAATTTTTATGATGTCTGGTAATATTCCAAATCCTCAAACTCAAGGCAGTCAGTTTCCTTCTGGGGGACAGCCTCAGGGAAATCTGTTACCGCCTGGGGGGCAACCTCAAGGTAGTCAGTTACCGCCTAGGGGGAAACCTCAAGGTAGTCAGTTACCACCCAGGGCACAACCTCAAGGTAGCGTTTTCCCATAACAAACTGTGGAATCATATTCTTTTGGGGGACAACCCCAAGGACAGTACATACCTCAGGGTTATCAACCTCAAGGACAATACATTCCTCAAGGTCAACCCCAAGCACAATATGCTCCTCAGGGTCCTTATCAACCCCAGCTTCAGTACGCGCCTCAGGGTTATCAACCTCAAGGTCAGTACCCAATTCAAGGTTTCCAACAGCCTTCTGGTCAACCATCTATTCAAGGAGCCGGAAATTTACCACTTACTAATCAACCCTACATTCAACCAGGTTTTGGTCCTTACGTTCAACCTTCTATGGGATAATACCCCGGAACTATGGTGTGGGATCCGTCCCAATATCAACAGCCTTTGCAGCCTAATGTGTAGTTGCCTTATCAATCTGGACAACCTTTGGTTTCTGGTCCAACCCAGCAACCTGTTCAGCCTGCTATTCAAACTCCTGCACCTAGTTCAGTTCAGCAGTCTGGGCCTAGTGCACCCCAGACTCCGCCTCAAACAATTGTAACTGCTGCAACGTCTGTTCAACCTGTCACACCTGTTTCTGGAGTATCTGTAGCACCGACTTCTTCTATCCCGGTATCCGTGCAAATCCCGCAAGTCTCTGTACCTCAGTCAGGACCTTCCATTCAGACTACAGTTCAGATGCCTGCAGGACAAGCTGGTACAAGTACAGTTGTTACAATTCAACCTCAATTTACGTATCAACCGTACCAGGGACAGCCGCAATTCGGTCCCTATGTACAGAATCCGAACTATCAATATCAACCGTACCCTGGTTATACTTATCAACAACCTCAGTATGGTCCGGTTCATCCTGGTTTTCCGGGAGGTTACACAATACCTAATGCTAATCTGATTCCTAGTTATCCTGGGTATCCGCCTCCTGGATCTGCTTTGGCTTCTCAAGGTTTTCATGACCCTAACCGTCAATTACCATTTATCGCAACTTTGGACTTACCCGATTTGACGCGCCTTACAAATGATCTGATTTTTTATTATCAGAACTGGCCGCCAATGCCTCATAAGTTGCCCAGTGATATACCAAAATTCGAAGGTAAGTCGGGAGAGGATCCATCGAATCATGTTATGACTTATCACCTTTGGTGTGCATCTAATTCAATTATTGATGATTCGATTCGTTTACGTCTTTTTCAGAGAACTCTCATAGGTTTTGCAGCCAAATGGTACATTGAGTTTCCACGAGGCTCGTTTCATAACTTTAGTCAGTTAGAAACTGCTTTCTTGACTCATTTTCAGTTGCCTGTCAGATACGACAATGGCACGGAATTATTAACTTCGCTAAAACAATCTACGTCAACGTATATTTCTGATCATATTCATGAATGGCGACGTAGGAGGCGTTTGGTGAAAGTTTATATTCCAGATCAAATTTTGGTAGAATGGTTTGTTAAATCATTGTTACCCAAGATCACTGAAGATGTATCTAAGGCTGGTGTTGTTACTGAAGAGCAAGTAATTTCCCAAGCTCAGTACCTTGACCTCGTATATACACAGTCAGGTACTTTACATGAGAAAATTCCCGATCTTCCAAAGCAAGGTCAAATAGCTGCAGCTCCTTCAGGGTCTCATGCCGCTGACGGTATGATTGGTACAGTAAATTCTAAAAGTAAGAAGAAATATTCAAAGAATTCTTCTCCTATTATAACTTTACCTGATTCCCCGAAAGGAGAATCTTCCCCCGAAGTTTCTGCCGATATTCACGTCGTAGAGACATCTACGACCAAATCGAAATCTGGTGGTAAAAAGAAAGGGAAGAATAAAAACAAAAAGAATTCGAAAGAGAAAACTGATAAAGATGAATCCAATGACGAAAAACGTAAACCTCGCTATCCTTGTTTCATTTGTGAACAAGATCATTTCACGAAAGAATGTCCATATCGAGCCGAAGTTACGAAATTCGTTAAAGGATAGCAACAACCTGTTGTCTTGAAGGATCCTTTTCCAATTCAAGATAGTAAGATGATTGGTTCTTCCTCGACTACTTTAGAAGAGCCTATTATGATGATGTCTCATGTAAGGGTTGCGACGCGATCGTAAGATTACGGTTCTAAGAATCCTGTTGATGGTAAAGAAGCAGAATATTCTAATACAAACACATCAACTACACCTCCTCCTGTTTCTGGTCCGCTACAGATCGAGAAACAAAATCCAGACTTAATAATCAAACCGCATGCTAAAGGTGTTCTTCGTAAATCAGCTTTCAATCCACATGCGAGAGCTGCTCAAAATTACAACATTGTTGAAGACTTAGCTATTTCTCCTTCAGCAATGTCGTCTTTGGAAGTGCTGCAATCGTGTCCAGCACAGCGTAAATTATTATTGTCTGCCATAGGAGCTGTCGATCTTCAGGATTCTAACCTTATAATCTTCGATTTAGAAAATAGTACACCTCGCCTACCTCATCAAATGGCTTTCCAGATTCCAGTGTTAGTCAAAAACAGACCACTATTTCGGACTGTGATTGATGAGGGAGCTTCAACGTGTATTATGTCGATTCAGTGTTGGAAATCACTTGGTTCTCCTACACTTAACCAATCTCCGACAATTCTAAAGGCTTTTGATGGTCGAGGTTTTCAACCTTTTGGTATTTTGCAGGATTTACCCATAGGGGTCGAAGGTAAAATCGTTAATCTAGATGTGGAAGTGGTTGATGCCCCTCTAGATTACAACCTTCTTCTGGGTCGTAGTTGGTCCTATGCTATGACTGTTGTTGTTTCTTCGGTCTTTCGACTCATAAAATTTCCATATCAAGGAAAGATCGTGACAATAGATCAGTTAACTTATTTCTCGTCTGACCCAGCCTCTTCAGAAACAATCCAGCATGTTGGTAAAACGGCTATCCCTTATAAGGATGTTGGGGTGGGTTTGATTAAAGATTCTGGTTTACTAGGAACTTTTTCCTTCCCTCCTTTTAACGTATCGCCTTCTACTGCAAACATTCACATGATTTCGTCAAACACTGTTATGTTTGATGATCCTTGGATCGTACCTTCCGAATTCGAGATTGATTCATTTGATGGCATGATGCCTTTGAGTCCATTTGAAATTGTGTATCAGGTTGTGCAGTCACTTTCCAACCCCTCTTCAACCGAAATTGATCCAATGAATGGGATCCATGAGGAATCACTTTCTATATCTAGTTCAGTTACAACGACATTTCCTGAATTTGTTCATACAGATGAGAAAATTCGTGAGTTTTTTTTCTGTTGATGATTTACCATGGGAAGATCTACATCATCGATCTTCATTTTTACCTGAGCTAGATCATTTTGAAAATGATTTCGCTTCAATTTTTACTGCTGAATATGTCAAAGAACCGCAGAATCCTTTGCAAAATCCTGATTCTGAGTTAAATTTGGAAAATATATCTCGAACGGTTCCCATTGACATTTCAGTAAAACCAGGAATAATTGAAAACATTCATATAGGTGCTTGTTGTACTGAAGATGAAATTAAAGCTTATAAAGCCCTATTTCAAGAATTCCGTGACATGTTTGCCTGGTCTTATGAAGAAATGCCAGCAATTGATCCATCGATCGTTGTTCATGAGATTAAGACTTACCCGGATGCTAAACCTGTTCGTCAACGATTACGTCAAATTCATCCTAGAAAAGTTGCTGCTATAAAAGCAGAAGTTGAAAAATTACTTCGCGCAGGATTCATTTATCCAATTCCCTTAACGAATTGGGTATCGAATATTGTTCCTGTGACAAAAAACCAAGGAACGATAAGAGTATGTATCGATTATAGGGATATTAATCGAGCGTGTCCAAAAGATAATTATCCAACTCCCTATATCGATCAAATAATCGATGATTGCGCTGGCAGTGATTTGTTTTCCTTCATGGATGGATTTTCCGGCTACAATCAAATAAACATACTCCCTGCTGATCAACCGAAAACAGCTTTTATTTGTCCATGGGGAACGTTTTCTTATTGTAAACTACCTTTTGGATTAAAAAACGTTGGAGCAACTTTTCAACGGGCTATGTCTTATGCATTTCATGACATTAAGCACATTGTCCAGCCATATCTCGATGATTTACCTGCTCATTAATTATGTAGGGCCGACCATCTCACTCATTTACGAGCAATTTTTATGAGATGTAGGCATTATCGGATAAGGCTGAATCCGCATAAATGTGTTTTCTGCGTAGAATCGGGTCGGTTACTGGGGTTTGTTGTTTCGAAAGCAGGCATTCGTGTCGATCCATCGAAGGTCGAAGCCATTGTTAAATTTCCTCCTCCTTCGACTTTACGCAAACTCCAAAGTTTGCAGGGGAAAGCAAACTTTTTACGTAGGTTTATTCCTAACAATGTCGAGCTTACAAAGCGTTTTACCCGGTTTTTGAAACAGAACATTCCGTTCTTTTGGGACGAGATCGATGATCGATCTTTTGATGCACTTAAAAACGCGTTGACCCATGCACCGTTACTGCATCCTCCCAACTACAACCAAGATTACATTTTGTACCTCGCTGCTTCACATTCCACCATTGGGATGGTACTAGTTCAGGAAGATGAATCTCACAATGAACATGTGATTTATTATCTTAGTCGGAATCTTTATCCGACTGAAATCAAATACACACATGTGGAGAAATTGGCCTTGGCAGCTGTTCAAGCTGTCCAACGTTTTAGACATTACATCTTGTTACGTAAAACCACGGTAATTTCTAATTGCAACCCTATGATGTATATTTTGACCAAACAATTGCTAGGGGGCAAATATTCCAAATGGATAGTTATCCTGCAGGAATTTGACTTCGAATTTGAAAAATCCAAGGCAAAGAAATCTTTGGTATTTGCGGAATTGATGTGCGATTTCCCCTCTACTGATACTGAAACAGTGGCAGAAGAGTCCATTGCGGACGAATCTTTGTTTCTCATCAGTATACTTGATCCTTGGTATGGAGATATTATTTTTTATCTCCAAACCCAATCTTTTCGGCCTGACATCTCACAAACTCAGCGACGGAAAATACGCTTCCAATCCCAACAGTATAATATCATTGGTGATACACTTTATCGTAGTGGAGCGGATTCTGTTTTCCGACGTTGTCTAACTCATGAAGAAGCTGAAAAGGTGTTAAATGACTGCCATTCTGGAGCATGTGGCGGTCATATGTCTGGGTATGCCACAGCCCAAAAGATATTGTGTGCAGGATATTTCTGGCCAACGTTGTTCAAGGATTGTATTTATGCGGTTCGGAAATGCTACAACTGTCAAATTTTTGATCGAAAAATGCGCGCGCCACCCGCTCCTCTTCACCCTATAATTGCTGTTGGTCCTTTCGCAAAATGGGGTATCGATTTTATTACATGTAACCCTCACTCGGCCGGGGGGCATGCCTATATTATCTTAGCAGTAGATTATTTTACAAAATGGGCCGAGGCGATGCCTACATTTTCAGCTGATGGCAAGACTGCTGCAACTTTCATATTTAATCACATAATTGCTAGGTTCAGTGTTCCTCAAGCTATTATTACGGATCATGGAAGTCATTTTCGGAATGTCATGATGACTGAACTGACAGACCAGCTTGGCTTGCGCCACGATAGTTCCACTCCGTATTATCCGCAAGCCAATGGTCTGGTTGAAGCCATTAACAAAGTTTTAGTCACCATGATTAAACGAATCATTGGTATTCACAAAACGAATTGGCATTCCATGTTATTTTCAGCACTTTGGGCATATCGAACCTCAGTCAAAACATCAACGGGTTTCACTCCTTTTCAACTGGTTTACAGTTTGGAAGCTGTGTTGCCGATTGAATGTGAAATACCGTCACTAAAATTAGCTGTAGAATTACTTCCAGCTACGTCTGAAGAGGAGAAACGTTTCTTGTACTTAGCCTAATTAGATGAGAATCGACGAAATGCTGCAATAGCAAACGAAGCTCATGTTAAAAGGATAAAAGCTCAGTATGATAGAAGTGTGACTCCTCGAAATTTTTCAGAGGGAGACCTAGTTTTACTTTATGATCAAGCTAACGACAAGCTAGGAGCTGGGAAATTCGTGCCTATGTGGCATGGTCCTTACATTGTTAAACGAAAGTTAGCAAAAGGGGCCTATGAGTTGATAGATTTTGACGGTGTCCCTTTGGATAAACCCAGAAATGGGATCTATCTAAAGCGATATTATGCTTAAATGTGGTGTGGAGATTTTGTTAGTTTAGATTTCTTTACTGCTGGTGTGTTTTAGATTAGAAAAGTGTGCCTAGTTTAGAGAGTGTTTTTATCACCATCCCTGCTTATCTGAGTTTTACTCTTGATATTGTAGATGTCGACGTCTCTTCAAACCTACATTGGTTTTGCTGATGGTGCTTGTCGTAGTACACGGAACATTTCTTCCGCAGCTTGGGTTATCTATTCACCCTCTGACGTGTTAGTATCCATGCATGGGGTAAGCCTTGGTCAAACAACGAATAACATTGCCGAGTATAGTGCAGTGATTGAGTTATTATCTGAATCCATATCATTTGGAATTTGGAGTTTGATTGTAAGGTTGGATTCTGAACTTGTTGTATTACAGCTTAACAAGGTTTATAACATTAGAAATCCAGTGTTATTACGGTTATTTTTAAGAGTTCGTCTCTTGGAAAGTGAATTTGATTACATTGAATATCAACATATTCCAAGACATTTGAATACATTATCAGATTCAATTGCTTCTAGTATGATAAATAGACATTTGCAATAATCAAAACAGTAAATCAAACGCATTCATATATGTACACAGATAGCCGGAAAATAGTGATATATCATAGTATAGGAGTGTTTTCAAAAAATATACATCGTCTTCGATCATAGGTTGGAAACACCTTATGATCGGCAAAAATAATAATACAAAAGTCAAAAATATGAGTCTACACGATCATCCCATCACTGATGATGATCACGATAAGAAACCACTGCTCGGGCTACCCTGCATAGGAACCTCCTAAAAGGTCCTGGAACTCCAATCACATATCTCTGCAACCTGAAAGGAATGTCATCTATGCTCGTCTCTGGAATATCTAGAGTCAAACGCTCTAGATGATGCTCTAAATCAGTCAAAATCTCCACTGATTGGCCTGCTGGGGCTGGTGCGGCCGCAACTGGTTGTCTTCTCTCGTAAGGTTGGAGATGGGCTGGTCTTTGTGGACCCACATCTGTTTTCAAAAAAAATTTGGTTATTAGTTTTCCAAGACGATAAAAAATTTAAAAAAAAAATTTAGAATTTAGCAAACGTTGAAAAATGATTATACCTGACTCATCCCACTGTTCCCCTGCTGGGAGAACCATCTCTCGGTCGCCGCGGAAATCTATCCCGGCGTATGGAAAATCCTCTATCACAAAAAGTTGGCGATCCAGCCAACGAAAATATGAAGGAGGAAATCGGACAATCTCAGTACCCTCGATAGCATGACGAGCCATCAATGCGGACCAACGAACCATCCTCGGTTCTCGAAGTCGATCGGCATCAACAGCAATACTCTGTGGAGCTAACATGGGGATCCTCTCTAGAGCAAAAGAAACAACAATGGATCCATATCCAAAGTTATTCAGTTTCCCATTTTTTGCTCTGGTTAGTTGGCCTTTTACATTAGCCAACACAGCTTCACACCAGTTAAATATGGTGCCGCGAAAATAGTCCACGGCAATACGCATTTGGGAACCAGTAGCTACATGAAGCGCAGCACTCCCACACAGTTTGGTAACAATAAAAGCAATAACTTTCAATTCAGGACGGATGATGTGTTTTATGTCAATCCGTTTGTCCCGAGGATTTGCCTGGTCATTGCAGAATTCTAGTTGGAGACTAGCAACAGACTGGCCACCTGGCCTAGTCCCAAACAAAGAAACTTGTTCGCCCCTCTTGGACAAACCAGTCAAGAAATATATATCCTCCAGCTCAATTTCGAGCCGGTGACCACCAATGAAGAAGCACTGGTCCTGCACATTCTATCTGTTCACCAACCATGTCAAGAGTTCTACTTGTGCCCTCATGCCTGAGATGGCCCAAAATTTGTACAAGCCACATGCTTTTAATGCCTGTTGTGTGGGCAAATGAAGTATTACGGCTTCATCCACTTCCTCGTGCTCACGTTCTCGCCATATCAGCATCTTGTCAATCCTACAATACACAAAAAGGCAAGTTAGAATAGCCTTATTTGAAATTTTTTGGCAAACAAATGAGAAATGAATGTTTTAAAATCAACCGCGCGGGTACCGCACCTACACTTTGTACACAGTGCGTAGATCCGCACGCGTAATTTGTGCCGGGTGCGGAACCCACGACTTTTTCCTTATAGTAAAAAATCGAGGTCCGCAGGTAACGTGTGTCCCACCTGCGGACCCCGCGGGCGAACTTTTAAACCATTTTTTGCCCCAAAAAATGCAAACTAAAGCCTAAAAATAAATTTGAAACGGATGAAAAACAAGATTGAGAGGTTGTGGATTACCTGGGACTGATGGTTCTCGATTCCAACGGACGAATTTTCCAGAATCTTCACAGGAACTTTCTCACCCAAAAGCTTTTTACTTTTCACTCTGGAACTGAACGGTAAAAATGAAATTGAAAAAGTCCTTTTTATAAGTTTTTTCGAATGGATGAATTTTTAATTTATTTATTTTTCACTTTAAAAAGGGTATTTTTGAAAGCATTTTTACTTATCTTAAACATGCATGTGTAATGTTTCAAGTTTTTGTGCATAAACTGGATTTTTCAGGAGAATTGATCGTTTTTCAACAAAGAGCATACTTTTATCACTTTTTCGGACTCTTTCAAAAATTTTACGAAAAAGCGAAACATTGGAGTCAATTTTGGTTATTTTCAAGACTCGTTAAACTCATGAAAATCCCGAGATCATTTTGCTATTTTTCATTCTCGTAAAACATATAAAAATGTCGAGTTCTTTCCGTCTTTTCCTGCTCATAAATTAAATTGAAAGTCGGCCATATGAGTACATTTTTATCCCTTTTTCGAACTCATTCAAACTTACAGAAAAAGCGAAACCATGGAGTTCTATTTTAAGCCCTTTTCAGACTCTCTAAACATGAAAAGATTGCCGAGTACTTGACTATTCGAACTCGTTAAAGTAAATGAACAGTCGTCCCTTCAGTATAAGTTTACCCCTTTTACGGACTGAAATGGACTATTTACGAAAAATGTATACGTTGACTAAATACGGTCAATAGAGTTCTCTCCCGCATTATTTTATCCTTTTTCGGGCTCGAGAGACTAAATTTACGAAAAAGGACACTCATGGAGTTTTCTTAAGTTTTTCTTCTGACTCCCTAAAACTGAAAAACACCGAGTTTCTCCTATACCGGACTCGTTAAAACTTAACAGTAAAGGACCTGTTTAATTTTCAACAGGAACGAACCACTCCTTCTTAGGGTTCGAATCTTAAACTAAGTTGGACTCATCCGAAGGATGAGCTTATAATCAAGCAAATGTTATCCTCCTCAAGCTTGTCAAAAATAAAGAGGTACTTGCCAGAAATGGTGGGGGAAAAAGAGAGAAAAATGGGCATGTTTGTTATATTTTAAATTTTTCGAAAATTCAGTCAACCACTCTTGAACACGACACTTTCGTTCACCTGGGTTGGGAAATCATTTACCTAACAGTTAATCAAACCACTTGTCTTCAGCCGGTTTCTGGGTATTAGCTTTGGGTCAATTGTTACCAAGCCATCTGCAGTGTCATTATGTGTTCAAGAGAACAGTTCAAATAAACCATTCATCTGCAAAATATCTGTCATCCATTTTTTACCATCCCTGAGTCAGTCCTTGCCAATATATTTTCAAAACTTGATCTATGATTTCGTGTTGTGGGCTTGCCTACGACAGATCACTTTCTATCGACATCAGCACATTATCTAGGAAGTTGATCCAGAAATTTTCAGTACCTTGAAATCTGCATGCCTCAATGGCAGGTTTCTCGCCTTCGACGACAGGTTGCATCATTGACCTTCGATCGAATGATTTCGTGACATGTTCGACTTCAGCTCATTCATTCACATTTCATGGATTGTACTGGGTACTTTGAGAGCCATTGACATTACTGGTGGTTTCTCTCACACTTGTTAACAGTTTACATCAATGACTGTTAATCAAGTGGTTTCTACCATGTTCGACTTCAACACATTTATTCACATGGATAGAATCGTACTAGTTTGAGATGCGGAAATCAAGACCCTGGATCTAGTTTCCACCATCCAGGCTGCGAGGAATTTTATTATTATACAGTAGACTATTCATTACAGATGGCTGCGCCCATGTTGTGTCTACGCTATTGATGTAATATTAAAATCATTCCTGTATCAGAACGATTTGAGTTAGTTTCTAGTTAGTTTTAATCTGAGTATGGGAATGCCTACCTCAGTGATGACATATATATGTATATATTTTGCATTGAATGTTTTTATAGGTTCCGACTGGGGTGTCCACAGGATGATCTTTGAAATGATAAAGTACTGCACTCTTCATATATGACAGACTACAGCTTCATCTATTCCAGACTTTGCACTTTAGGGGGCAATTTGTTACACTAAAAACTGTCATCTTGACATTTTGCTATGAGTATGAGCTCATTATTACTCATACTTCCTCCTTTTACAAGTCTAACATATCAGCTCCTCATGTCAAGCTTTCAAAATCAGAGAAAAGTTCCTAAAAATCACCTAAACATTGGTATCGCACTTTCTCTATTCATTTCCTGCGGTCCCGCACCTAAAGTTCAACTTGCCTGCGGAACCATACCGCACGTTCTTTGTGTTATGGGTGCGGACCTCTGTAAAACTCAAAAAGGCGAGAAAGTAAAGATAAAAAGTTGATTTCAGATGAATTCTAGAAGATTCTAGATGGGAATTTTCGGGAATGGATACGCTTTGAGAAGGTTCATGCATCCCTCACTTGATGGAGCTAACCCCTTGACGTAAGGAGCTAATCCCTTTGAAGGAGGATTCTATCCCTTCATATTTGGAACAGAAAACCTCCTCTTTTCCACTATAAAAAGAGGCCTTGGGTAGCCTCAAAGAGAGTTCAAGCTTTAAGATATCTGAAGTTAAATGCTGTTGAGATTCAGACTTAGTTAAATAAGACTTTCTGTGAGGTTAAATCACTCACCTCTATTCGTCTTGGTTCAAAGAGGGCAATGCTTGTCAAAGTAGAAGAGATTCCTGCTTCGGACCCCGAGAGGACCTGCACGACATCAAGGCACAGGTTGTAAAGGTTTTCTTTTATTTGAAGTTAATACAAATATACTCATTTCTCTCATTAAACTGTCTATTTATGGTTTATTTCGTAAATTCCTTGATCATTATGATGAGTAAGATTTATAATAATGTTTATACAGGTGCTATGTAATCTTTTTGCTTGTTTGTGACTGCAGATTCACGAGGAACGTTCTTTCAAGTGCACGGGACGGACTTCAATGAGATCAAGCAAGCGCTGGACATAAGGTAGGCCTTACACCTATATAGCATTTTTATGAATCTTGTATGCTTAGAGAGAGATTAGTATAATTGGTTGTTTGTTGCTAGTTACTTTTAGTACTAGAGAGATCGGTCTTGTCCGCAAGACGGATTAATCTACACAACAATGTCTAAAAATAGACTTTGCGCCAAAAGTAGTCTGCGGGCCCACTTAGTGAAGGCGACTCTTTTCACTGAGCTCATCATCTTGTTGAATCTCAACAATAAAAGACCAAAAAGACACTCATTTTCATCCTCGTGCATTGAGCTCTCGAACTCCCAAGTCAAAAATCGAATTTTGAGTGAGAAAATCAATTTTTTTTGTAGGTGCTACACTTTTGACAGACAGGGTGTTGTGCTTCTCCTCAAGGCACTGCACTTTTATCAGGGAGGCGCTGCGCTTATCCTTAAGGCCCTGCGCTTTTGTCAGATTTCTCCCACAACTCCAAATCTTCAGTGCAACTGCTCCAGCTATCAAACAAGGGTTTCTTCAATCCAATGCAATTAGGTTACATCTCTCTTAATCCTCCATTCAGTTTATAATTTGAATTCATGGTGTAAACCCTCCTCATTTACCATTTCATGTTTTGAGCCAAGAAACCATAGTTTTTACCATTGCAAGCTAAAGTGTTTTCCCCTAGACCCTATTTTCCCTTCCCATACTCTAAAATCACTCCCCTTATCACTACATTACCCTATCCCTTATCCCCAAGTCTCATTTCCTAAACCCTAATCCTAGGCTTCATTTTCCTAGGCAGCCATACCATATCCCTGTAATCAAATTCCCTACCATGTCTCCCTAAGTTTTTCTATCCCCCACCACTTCCCTAAGCTCCCTAACTCCCTTCCCCAATTCCCTAAATTTTCCTACACTAATCTCAACTCCCTAAACCTACTATCTGACCCCTTTCTTTTCCCCTTCCCTAGGGTTTCAAAACAAGATAATTAATATGGAGGAGGAAAGACATATTATGGAGGAGGAGATGAGCATAGAAGAGGAGAGGAGAAAACACAAAGGAGACAAGATTTTGAGGCTTGAGTCATCCAACACTAGAGAATTGTTGGCCTCACCCATGACAGTAAATTGCTTCAAACATGTAGGTTGTTTTTACTACTGTGAAATGGTCCAAAGAGTACAACATCACCATGCTTTGACTAGAGTTTTTATCTCAAACCTCAAAGACAATCAAATGACCATTGCAGGAGTAACCTTCACCATCTCTACAGATACTATTACTGTAGCCACAGGGATACCTAATATGGGTGAGAAGTGGTTTAAGGCCAAATATATAGATACCCAGCATTATGAACCATTTCTAAAGCCAAGATACAAAAATGATAAAAATAAAGTCTTTCCTTTCAACCACCTACCTGACAGATTTTCTCCCATGATGAAGATCATCATGAATTATTTCACCTATGAGGTAAGATTCTCTAGACTATATTCCTATCACATCAGACTTCCCTTTCATTTCACAAGGGTGAAATTGCTCAACATCCCTCACTATTTGTACAGGAGTATTGATAAAATGTCATACATAGTGCAGAACAGAGAGTATGAACATTAGATGAACAACCTCTTTCGTCACTCTTTAATCAAAATAATTGTACTTCATCATCTCAATCAACTAAATATTTCCTGGGAGACCTTTCTTGAGAATGATGCCTTCAATACTTCACCACCTCAGCCTACTAGACCAATTCCACCACTAGCTTTAGTATATAAAAAAAAACAAGGTCATCTAGCAAGGCTGCAGTCAAAGAGGTCAAAGAAGTCAAAAAGGTCAAAACCTATCAGAGGGGACCTAGGAAAGTGTTTTCTCCACATATTTTGGAAGGGGCCTTGCCTTCTTCATCAACAAAGCAGGTACACCAGGATGAGCAACAGGAAGAGACAATTGTCCATGAAGAGGAAGATCTTCATGAGGAAGAAAGAGATTTTGAGTTGATTGATCGGATCAAGAAGCCTCAAAGTTGATCATCAAAGAGAAGGATGCCATGATCAAATAATTGCAGGGCAACATGGCAAGAGCTCAATTTTTCATATCATTCCTTGAACATGAGAACAAGCAGTTGAAAGAAAAACAAGTACTCATGGAGCTAGAGCTGCTCAAAGGAAAAAGACAAGACACCAAGGGTAAGGAAATGTTGGCACTTAATGATTCTGACCATGATGATACTCAAAACATCAAATCAAGACAAAAAACAAGAGGTCTTAAGAGAGCCCTACAAAAACAAAAACATGAGGCAGGGCAACTTCGTTTTGAAGAAAGGATTGCCGAAGATGATAGAGATGTATGGCTAGACAGGGTAAACCTCCACCTTGAGAAACTCCTTCACAAGGAAAATAAAGACAATTAAATGCTCAGACACATGTCTAACAGGTACATCACTAGGAACAAGATCTACAACATCAAACTCAAGCAGTTGAATGGGAAGTACAAGCAAACCCTAATCAAGCAAAAGGAGGAAGATAAACTTGAGATCCTTACTAATGCTTCCATGATTGCTTGAGGCACATCAGTTCATACTATGATTTATTTATTATGTCTTGAAGGATGGTTAATGGGCCCCATAACCCCATAATTTATAAGCCCTATCTATCAAAAATCTCTAGTGAGAATTGGAGTTATAATGACATTTCACTTCTCTTGGTGGGTTTTCTCATCCTTTGAAACTCATCACAGTGAGAGGTATACCATTAAACATCCCTATGGAGGGTAGGAAAAAAATAACTAGCCTACAAGATCTTGTAGGCTATCCTATTTATTGCATAGTGCCCCTAAATGGTTCATCATGATAAGCATGAAGGAATTCATGCACTTTATCTTCCCTCACAGATATTATTAAAATATGATATGGTCCAAGCTTGAATAAGCATCCTATAATCCAAGTGTAAACAACACTTTATAATAATCTTTCTCTGTTCATTGTAAGAAAAATTCTAAGGAAACCTTCCTATTTCTAGACAACTGACTGTTATCACAAAATCTGACCCTGATAGGCTGTTGATCAAGTAGACTCTGAGTAACTCTTTCAAACCAAACTTTTTCCTGAGGCTTAGCCTCCTCAACCTGAGAGGGCTCTCTCAATAGGCTTAAGATTTTTAATTAATGTTTAGATGGCTAACTCTAGAAATAAAAATGGAAAAAAATGTATAACTGGTTGAACTGCAGATTAGCAAACATCTATTGGGCCATGGAGTCAAAGTAGTCTTCAACAAAACATCATAATCAGCTAAACATGGAATTCAAGGCACTTGGAGTTTAGGTTTATAAGTGAAACAGTAACACAGTGAATAAACACAGTATACAAGCATGTGAAGGAAGTTAGAGAATTATCCAATGAATTCTAAGTAACACATGCTCATACCACTGCAAATAGGTAATTGAAAAATGCCATAGAAATATCAAACACATAAACCCCTTGTGAATCTTGAGTAGTAAAACCAATCTCTGTATTAAGTTGAAACAACACACAATCTCTACAATAACACAGCTTCTTTTGCTAATAAAAATTCCAACCTTGAGGAATTCGACCTCATGCTTCATATAGATTCTTTACATTCTTGGATTCCATGATCCATCATTAGGAGAATTCGAATTTCTAAAATTGACACCTATCTACTCATAAAACAAACTCTTAATTACAAACTGACAGCTAACTGTCTTTTAGGAGTTCTAATACAAATAGGAGTGAAACTCCTAAACATGTTTCAAACAACCTTATCTAAAGCTTAAATACTTCTTTGGCAGCTGCTAATCCATGTCTTTGACCTTTATGATGCTTCCAGCCTAGTTGTAAACCCTGCTGATTCATGACCTAACTGTCCTAAAAACCAGGAGACAGAGTTCCTGATTTTTAGCCCTTAACCTCCATGCTTATCTTCGAACAGCTTTGCTGTCATTGATGACTGTTTTGTATATGTGACATGTGCTAACATTCCATTAACACTTCAACCTTCCACCTGTGCAAAAATAAATCCTCGAAAAAATGGAAAGGAGATGAGACATGACAACGCTACGAAAATAGCCTATTTTCGTAGCGTAGTTTTTATATCACTGTAAAACACTTCTTTTGACCATTCTTTCTTCTGATTTTCAATCTGAGTCTTCATCTTTGATCTTGATCTTTCCACCAGAAACACCAAAATTTGAAAACCAGAAGTCCTTACCTCCTAAATACATACATAAACTGCCAAAAATTCACCTTCAACAGTTTTGTAGTGTGCTACGAAACTGCTATGTATGCTCCCTTTAACACAGTTTTGAGGATATTTAAAAATTTTCAAGGATTGATATCAACATCAAATAGATTTAAAAGATGTTCTCCTTCAAAAATGATCTTTTTCTTCATGACAAAATTGTTTCAAGGATTTATCATTTATTGCCCTATTTCATTGTTGTTGTAGCTTCTCTTCAGATTTTGTCAACTGTATTTCTAGGTCTTCAATCTGCCTCCTTAGTTTCCTATTGGTAGCCCTTAACTGAACATTCATCATTCTCACAAATCTAGCCTCTTTAATTGTAGGAACAGTCCAAGTAAAGTACTGAGCTTCACTGCTTATTGTTTATGGTTTGGAAACCTTTCCAAGTTCCCATAGAGCCTTTATCCTCTTGAAATTTGTCTTTTCAACAACATGCCTTCTTGCTCTCTTCCTTAGTCTAGCAATTTCATAATTAGCTGATTTCAACCTTTCTTCCATTTCTTCATAACTTTTTTTTTTTGTCTGAGTGGAAAATACCCTATTTTTGTCACCTTCAGGTATTGGTGATGAAAGGTCTATAAACTCTTCCTAAATAGTGGAAGCTTCCTCTGTTTTCCCTAACTCAATATTGAACTTTTGCATATTTTTAGTTTGCCTAGTTAAAGGCTTTTTGGGCTTGAACACAAACGCTGCAACCTCATCCTCGAATTCCAGTTTCTTAGAATATTTCATCTTCTTAGGTTTTCCTTCATCAAATTTTATGAAATCTTCCTGTACCAAAGGGGATTCTTCAATATCAATGGCTTCTAAAATATCATTTAAGTTACCTTTTAAGCCTGAACTTTCTCCTGAGATCACTGATTTACCCTTCTCCTTTGCAATTTGACTTCTAGTCAATCTCCTTTGAACTGGTTTGTTAGCTGACTGTTCTTGTGTCATTTCTTTAATTTCAGCTATCTTTTCTTTTGTAGGTTGAGGAGTCTCAAGAATAACCACTGATGCTTTACCCACTTGCTCTTTCACTTGCTTTCTAGGTTTCAGCTTAACAAATATTTTTGACCTGGTCATTACAGGCTTACTGGTTTCTGCTGGTGGGGTTTCTTTAGCCTTAGGGTTAATGCCTGTATCTTGGTTTTCCACTCCAAAACCACATAAAAACAAAAATGAAGACCATTCTCTGTTGATCCTTTGAATTTCATGTAAAACTATCAGTTTAATTAGACCATGGTGAAAAAGGGAAGTTTCGCATCCTTGAGTTTTCATTTGGACTTTATCTGCCATCTTAGCTATACTTTGATACAGAAAGAAAGGCAAATCTAAAGAAATCATGCCAGTAAAATGCAACAGGAGTTTAAAATGATATGAATATACTTTATGATATCTTCCCTCACAGGTAAAATACCTTTGAATGTGGAAGATCAAGTTGGCATAGATGTCTTTGATGTAGCTCCTTGGAGTTGCCTTGGTTAAGTCTGTTTCTGCAAACTCTGGCTTCAGAAACACTTTACATGGTTCCATATCAAATTTGAAGTTTTTGAACCATCTATCTTGCCCCCTAGGAATCTCTGTCACCAAAGCTATGATCTCAGGGGTTACTGACAAGTTTAAGATTCCAATTTTTGTGTTTGAGCCAGTGAAATGTAGAGCAAACTCCTTTGACACTTGACTGTGTCCTCCCTGCAATTTTTTACAAAATCTCCAACACCCTGTTTTCTTGAAAGCCTCCATCACTGATTTATCTTTGGCTAGGGCCTCTGTGCTTTCAGGCTCTATTCTTAAACAATGACCAGACCTGTGGTTTTTCTTTTCTTCTGTCATCTTTTCCTTTGAATTCCTATAACAAATCAGCCTCGCTTTCTTATGTTAGTCAACCTCGCTTGAAAAATAGATGAGAGAAGCTTTGGTAAGAGATTACCATAAGCTTAGCATTCGAAAATGATCTGTTTGAGTGTTTGCATGCAAACTGCAATAAGAAACTAGCCAGTCCTTTCGAATTTGAAATTACCTATCATGATGACCCCTACATTCGAAATGATGGATTTGAATGGTTGCATGCCTTATAAATGACTCCTAGCTGACACCTAATAATGAAAAATTAATGAAATTTGAATGAATTGATGTTTTGACAAGGCTGCCTACGAATCCGCGCTTTCGTAGCGCACTTAGTTCATTTTCAGGGGTTTGCGCTACGAAAATAGCAGCGTTTTCGTAGCGCAAAACAGGCTTTTTACACTATTTGCGCTACGAAAACGTGGTTTCGTGGCTAATTCCAAAAAAATTTCAAATGGTTTAAGATATGAATTCTAAAGAGGATGTGAGAACTTTAAGACATGGAATAAGGTTGTTGAACTTTATTTGAATATGAAAATGAGACTTTTGAGACTCTTACCCTATCATCTACCCTTTAAAGCATGAAATGACTCAAGACCTATTTGACACCATGACTAGAACAAGGTAAAATTTCAGAGTTTAGAAAAAAAAAATTAAGGTGATAACAACTGACTATGTTTTTTTTGTTTGTCAAGTTATTTGTGATCCTCCAGGATTGACCTGTGGCTTAAGGAGCCACGAACTAGGGGAATCTAATCTATCAAAGTCACCTAGGGATCACACCCGACCTGGGCCACACCAACCCTAATCTGACTGGATTTTTTAGCATGTCTCCTCCCCCTAGCACAGGGCACAACCACCCCCCGTGAGGTTTGATCCTGGGTCACCTTGCTAATGAGGTCCATCCTCAACCGATTGTGCTAGTAGGAATTGACTAGATAATTGGCTATGTTATCAAACTAGGGGGTTTGTATTGAGATGTAAAATACATGCTCACCTAGAAATTGATCATCTATCATGTCTCAATTTACAAGATTTGTTAGTCTGGAAAGAAAGTATACAACAACATTTTACCTTCATGACATTTTAAGGATGGTTAAATCAATTTGTTGTAACAGAAAAATACATTTAAATATTCTACCATTAATATCAGGTGTTCATGAAGTACTCTATGGCAACATGGTTTGTGTGAAAAAATACTTGATACTTGGTGACATATGCTTGAAATTTTTGAGAGAATACAAATTTTCAAGAAATCATTTTTTAGTAATTGTGTTGTTTAGCTCTACAATAGATTTTTTTTTTTACTAATAAAATAAATTACTAAGACATATTATTCTCTTATTGTCCTAACATTACTTCCATTTCTTTATCTGAAGTATTATTACAAACATGGAAGGAAGTTTCCAATTAGTCCCTTGGAGGATAGGGTTTATGGTGAGTATTTCCTTTATATAATCAAATGCCTCTTGAAATTGTGGTTTCCAATAGAAATATATGCCTTTGGCCAGTAAAGAAAATAGGGGGAGGATATTTTACTGAAATATTTATAAATATCCTATAATAACTTGGATGGCCAAGGAAAATTCTAACATATTTTGTTTTTGAGGAGTAGGTAAATGTTTGATAATGTTCACTTTGGTTTGGTCTACCTCAATTCCATTAGAATATAAATGATGTCCCAAAAAAACTCCCTCGATCATAAGAATATGACATTTTCACGGCTAAGGGAGAGGTTCATGTCTTCACACCTTTGGAAATATTTGCTAATATTGGTTAGGGCCTCCTAAAAGGGGTTTCCATAGGGTGTGAATTCATAACCATATATATTTCCATAGTGGCACATATCAGGTCTAATAATATACTAAGTGATTTTTTTTGGAAAGCGGTGGGAGCATCATATAGGCCAAAGGGAAGGACACTATAGGCGAAGATGCCCCAGGGGTAGGTAAAGGTATTTTATCTTGATCTTCAAAGTTGATTTGTATCTGATTATATCCACTGAATCCATCCAATAATTAGAAGTATTCCTTTCCTTCTAAGATATCTAGGACTTGGTAAATAGGAGGGAAAGAAAAATGGTCTCTTCTAGTGACTTTATTAAGTTCCCTATAATATACCCATACTCTCCATTTTCAATTCCTATTTGGGACAATGAATAAGGGTAGATAGAGGGATAGATTCCTTTAATTTATTTATAGTCCCATGTAAATGTTGTAGCATAGTTTTTCAAGATAGACAATATTTTATGCTCTTTATTACCAGTGATATTAGTATTTATTTTCAAATTTTTAGAGTGGTGGATTTCTATTATTTTGACAGTGGGATTATCAACTGCAATTATGAAAAGATATGCTAATAAATTCCCTTGATCAAAGTTTGTTTAGGTTGTTTTCCATCATTTAAGGCATTTATTATTGCAACAACAAGGTATTTATTTTGCAAAAAAATAGATATGAAGGTGTCTTCATTAGTCTATATGTTTCCTAGGGAAATGGTAATGGCCCAAATGGGATAGCTAGTGGATTTGATAATGTATTCTTATTATTCCTACCCATATTGGAATATCCTTCTCTATTAATGGTTGAGAAGAAGGGTAAAGAACAAGCTACTTTTGAGATTGGCCATTTGTGATGGTAATGTTTCCTACATTTGATATATGCATTTTTTTTGGCCATCCATAACCTTCCCAAGATGAGAGGATATCCATTGAATTTTGTCTTGGGTTGAAGAATGAAGAAATTTTTGGAATACTCCCAAGAGTAAACTCAAACCATTATGTCCTCTAACATCCTGTTAGGTTCTACTATTGACATCTCAATAAGTTGAAGTACAATAGTGGTTTTTATGAATGATCCTTATATGTTTAGTTTCAACATTGTTTCCTTAGTCATGACATTTATAGAAGCCCCCAAGTTTATCGAGGTATTTTGGTTCAATTTTTTGTTGATATGTACATTTACAACTAGGCTATCATGACCAAAATATTTAGGAACAAGTAGCCTCCCAAGCATGAGATTCACTAGCTATCATATGACATTTAATGTATGGCTATCATTTTTACTCCTCCCATGCCTCTTGAAACATTCCTATTTGATATATTTGTTGTAGATGGGTACATATTTGATGAATTGAAGGAGGAAATTTGGACACACAAACTCTTGAGTTCACCTAGGAGTTCATTTTTTGGAGATTTATATCTTTTCTTGGTGGTCAACATTTTATGATAAGGTGGATCTTGTGGAAGGTTCGGTTGTTGGAAAATAGTATCCTCTTTTTCATATTCTATATCTTCTATAGGCTTAGGGGTGTGAGGATCCATTTTTAAATATCCTAGCTTTAGATTTATTTGTGGCACATCCAGGGAGTGAATATACTATGTAGCCTCATTATTGTGTACAAACTAAGATTTCATGTTGTTAATTTTGGGAGCAAGTTGAGTACAAAGTTGAGGTTTCTTTGGAGGAGCAACATTATGATGAGTATTGTTTGGTTGTGGAGAAGGAGAAGGCATAAGAGTTGGTTATTGAGGAAATGGGGGCCTCCACTCTTATGGAGGATTAGTTCGTTGAGGGTTTAGGTTTTGGAATGGTTGATAATGAGGCAAAAAATTCTAATTTGGATATTTCCATTGGTTATCCATAGCCCAAGAAGGTGGATTAGGATGATACCAAAGCTGGGAAGCAACCTGTGCATTATATCCACCAAAATAATAATGGGTATTATAGATAATGGCTTATCAAAAGGGTATGGGTGTTGGTGGTATTCTTTGATTAATAAATCACACCAATTCCACACTTCACATTGCTCCCTATTTAGCCTTTAATCTTGGCAATGAAGGGTATTTTTCAATTGGATGAGGTTCTTCACAAAGAGAACGTACCTCTATAATAGTAAGTGGGAACTTAATCTAATCATGTATTTTGGTGTATTTAGAATGAATAATGGCTAGTGCCCCTTTGATTCTTCTTGCTTCCTCTTTATTTGAAAAGTGTCCATGTGCATAACTATTGAGTGTAGATTTTTTGTTTTCACGGACTCCTATATCATATTTCATTTTTTGTAAGTATGGAAGAAGAAGAATTATCATTGTATTACCATTTATACCATTTATTTTACTTGCCCTAGAGTTATTTTGAATATTTGTTCGATGTCTTGATAATCCAACTAGTATATATCCCCATTTGACAAGAGATTTAGTGAGTCCATGAGCTCTTCTCTTGCACCCCTCAATAGGAAAAGTTTGAGGGAATCCTCATCCAAAGTGAAATTGTGTGCTCTTTTGTAGCTAATTTTAAATACTTCTTCATATTCCTCTATCGATTCATTCTTCCATTGGGTGATTTGAATATTTCATCTCTTGTATCCCTTTCTCTACAATAATCTTTGTACTTTTTGTTTAAAGCTTTCTTTGTTTTTTCCAAACTACTGATGTTGTTTCCTTCTAAAATCATGAATCATCTTAAGGTTGAATCCTTTAATGTGGAAGGAAAGATCTTGAGCTATATACTAGTCTAAAATTTATTCATATGTATTACATACAACAACAACCTCAAACAAGAAAGTTTTAGAATCTTATGTAGTTAGGCCATATAAGTGTGTAAGTAAATATTAGTTAATGTTCTTTATTTTTGCTTCTCCATTGGTTTCATAAATAGGGAACTCAAATACATCTAGTTTATCTCCATCGTCATCCATTGTATAGTGATATGGAGCTTCTTCCTCCTCTAAGATATTCTCAAAGTATTTTTCTTGTCTCTCCAAAGAGTCCTAAAATCCTTCTACTCCCCCTATGGTGGATGACTCACAGTCCACTAGATACTTTTGATTGTCATATTTTAGTTCAAAGGTGGGGGTTTTGTGTAAATTTTTTCCTGACCTATCCCTAAATTTTGTCAAAGAAAGCTAGGAATGCAAACTATCTATTTTTTTCTTTTTGCATGAAAGAATAATGAAAGATATCTATTTCCACATTTTTTGCATTTTCAATGAAAATGAAAGGAAAAATATGTGAAATCTTAACACCTCCCTAATAATGGAAAAAAAAAGTGGTGGGCCTCCAATTTGCAACAAGAATGTTGTCCTCCTTTAGCTACCTGTTTTAATTATCATCCCAGACTTATATAATATTCCAAGATGTTCTGTACTATATGTGCAAGACACACTTTCCTACTTCCTTTATGAATCCACTTAATGATTTTGAGGGCCTAACTAATGGTTGGAACATCTGGTGACATTATAGGTCATATTCTATATATTCTAATAAGGGGAAAACCATGCAATTAATGAAAGCATATGACTAAAAATAATGAATATTGAAAGTCAATTGAATTTTCATATGCTAAGAATCAAAACAAACTTCTAGGAACTAAATTAGACATTAAATATGGGAAATTATATGGTCATATGAAAGAAAACTATTGAATAAAGTGAAAATGGGCTAATACTATCTAAACTAATTGTTGGAAACAAAATGCTAAGATAAATTGCAGAAAATAGAGTACATGGAAGAATTGAAATATAGACTAACTTGTAGGAAGATCAAAGATCTATATAGCTCCTATTCCCCTTATGAACACCATAGCATGATATCATCAATATAACATGAAGAAAACACTCACTATTGAGTGAAAAGTATAATGAAAAAGACAATGATGTGTTGTTATATAGTAATTATCATAGTTCTACATGAAACCTACAACACTATAGGAAGAATGCACAAAAGCTAAAATGAGCTACAAGAAGGGATTGGATGCCTCCTTGTTCAAGCAAAATATTTAAATAAATTAAAACAAGTTGTGCACAAGATATTAATACAATAAAGGAGTAATTATGTCATAAAACCACTTATATAGGAAATAGGTAACACTAATTGTGAGTAATTTTTATGTAAGCAAAATACTTAAGAATGATAGGAAAGAAACGAAAGAAAAGGAAATGGAAATAAAAAAGGTTCCTCAGAGTACTCTTGGGTAGACCCTACCCAAGGTGCTTAGGTAACTTAAAAATACTAGCAAGAACCAACTAGATAAATAATTTCTTCATTAAGAGAACATCCAAATAGAATACAATTGTTCAAATGGTAAGTGACTAGTGCATTAGCTTGAGAGCTTTTAGAAGACTAAATTGTTGCAAAAAATAATTAACTAAAGCTAAGCCTTTAGTTCTACTTTATGCATAATATTCATGGACCTTCGCCTTGATTGGAGGACTGTGTATCCCCGTGAATACCAAGATCTTGAGGAAGTGGTTCAGGAAGAAATCTTCTCATCAAATCTAGTCTCCTAACTATTTGAAGTGTACTTAAGTGAACTATTGATGCTTTAGACGAAGTGTAAGCTCCAAATGTATACAAAATCCTTGATTTATCTCATGACTATGGGTTATATGTCCCTTATGATTTCCTACCACATTAGTATACCATTTTGCACCAAAAACCAAGTATAACCATGAATATAACCTAGTCAATTAAATAATCTCATTTGACTCATGATTAACAACTTAGTTAATTAAATAATATCATTTGACTAAATATTAACTACAAAACAACGATTCATTATATTAAGCAAGGTCAAAATATATATGTTGAGGCACAAAAAGATTAAAAATTTGTTTAAGGAATGTTTGATTGTAATGGGTGGCCAATCAAGGTCATGGGAAATGGGGTCATTACTCAACTTCATTAAATATATAATATTTGGTGAGGTCATATAGGGAAAATGTGGTGTTGGAATTTAACTAGCCCTTGTTTGTCTTTGATGAATGCTAGCTTGATTTCAAGGAGTAGTACAAGGCAAGGTGGTTCCTAACAATCTTGTTCCTAAAATAGACGATTCGAGTAATGTGGTGTTTAGTGGTGAACACAAGGTGGTAGGTCAAGTTAGCCAAGTTGCGTTACCAAAGATGTCTTCCAATGTTGTTGGGAGATCAAGCAGAAATTGAGAACATTGGGGTTTCTCAACTTGCTATGAAATGTGTTAGTTTTAATTGAGGGGATAATACAATAACTTGGCCTAATCAAAGCAAAGAATCCAATATAATTGTTCATATTTTTTAAAGTAAAGTGTCTTGATAGGGTGAAATCTTCCTGTGCAATGGTGTAAAAATAAACAAGTAAAAGACTGTGTCCTTATAGCCCTAACATTCTTCACCTAAAATGTAAGTGGGCCTTCCAAGATATTTTGGTCATGAATCCATTAGAAGAAAACTAGTGAAGGTGAGAATGAATTAGTTACCCCTCAAGGTACAAGAGGCATGTTTCTAAGAGATTAGAAACATTTTCCAATGGCCACATAATGTGTGATTTAGGTGTAATCACATTCTAGGATTTTTACTTAGGAGGGTTCCCTATGAATCAGTTGCTAGGTTATCTTCATCCAGTGTGGGTAAGGGAATCTTAGCTTTTGGGTGTCAACCATAGATTTAGAACATCTACCAAGAGTTGCTAGACTCAAGGAGGTTTTCAAAATATTTGGTCTAATCCTTACCACCTCCATGGGTTTCTCCCCGCCTCTAGGCTTTTTAACACTAGATGATGAAGGATTTAAAAGTATCATAGAAGTAAACTTTCTAAGTCTCAAATGAAGGGTGATCCTAACCTGAACTAAAAAAGAATTGTGAGCTAAAGGAATTTAGTTGATTAAGATTTGAATTAGGATAATGGCCCAATTAGTTGGATTAAGGTGTGCTTTGAAAAAGGTTCTTTTAGAGCACTCAATTTTCTGATTCCTCTAGGTTGCATATGAGCACAAGGAGAAGAGTATATTATCCAAAGGATGTGCTTATAAACTGAATGTGCATGTGTTTGTTGTGCCAATCACATGTATGTATAAAATTGAGATGCGTGGACATTGTGAGATCCTTACTTGTCCTATAATTAAATTATGTGAATTGTAACCTTGTAGAAAAAGGCATATGCACATGTAAGGGTGCTTTACTTTTTTCCCTAATTAATTCTGTGTTGTTTCCTTTTTTAATGAGGGAGATCAAGAAGACTTTCTGCCTTAATTAATTCCGTGTTGTTTCGTTTTTTAATGAGAGAGATGAAGAAGACTTTCTGCCTTAATTAATTATGTGTTGTTTCGTTTTTTAATGAGAGAAATGAAAAAGACTTTCTACCTTTTGGATCTACATTAATCACTCAAAATGCAAGGTAGACAACATACTTGGGACACAATGACTCACTTCTAGTCTTATAAATAACAAAAAAAAAAAAAAAAAAAAAAAAAAAACAAAAAAACAAAACAAAAAACACAACTAAGTAAAAAATTCAATTGCATTGTATAAATCCATCCACATGGCCAAGGAAATAAGCATGATTATTTTTAATATTTTTACCAATATATGTGAGTTACCTAAGTTGCAAAAATGAATAAAGTATGTAGACCTTGTAAGTGATAATGAGCACTAGAAATGCCATCATTTTAATGCCTATATTTTGCCCTTTTACTACTTTTTGCTGATGGAATGAGTCTTTTAAGGACAAGGACATCACTGTGTTAGTTGGTAATAGTAGGTGTCACGATCACCCATCTACCTATCGCCGTTGGGCCATTGCTGTCACGTGCATTTAATTGCATCCTCTCTTCCGGGTGACTGCCACTCGTCGCCGCTCGTGCTGTACAGTAACTTCAATCAGCCGCAAAAGAATTGATAAAATATTGTTCAGATTCCCAATGGGCCATGAATTATCCCATAAGATATATTATCCTCATTTCTTTATAATTATTGGAAATAGACTTTTACCTGTAATTAAAATATTAATATCCAATTATTTAAATATTAATGTGTTTCACAATATCCCTTTTATTTCAGAAATATCTCTGACCTGTCTCAAAATATCTATGATTTATTCAATATGAAGTCGTGACTGGTACAATATCCCTTTTATTTCAGAAATATCTCTGACCTGTCTCAAAATATCTCTGATTTATTCAACATGAAGTCGTGACTGGTACTGTACAGTAAGTTCAATTTGTTTCAGAATATTTTTTTGGTAATTTGGAGATTTCTGTGGTGTAGTTTTTCAAGCGTAAGATTCGGAATAACCACAGTTGTCATTTTTAGTCTATGTTTCCAATCTGGATCTAAACTCAACAACTGTAGTTATTCCAAGTCTTACCCCTGAACATCCCTTTTATTTCAAAATATCTCTACTTTATTCAATACGAAGACGTGACTGGTACTGTACACTAAAGTTCAATCAGCCGCCAAATTATTAAAAAAATATTGTTCCAAATTCCCATGAATTATCCCATAAAAACATATTATCCATATTTCCTTATATTTATTGGAAATAGACATTTTATAGGTCACCAATTTTGACCAATTCATTAAAATCTAAGCGATACCTAGGAAACAAAATAAAACCTTTGATAGAAATATCTTTAAATATTCCTTTTTTATTTTTGTAGTGAATGAATAGAGGATTTTGGTTATAATTATCATGCCAGGGTAAAGATTCATTGTTAATGTGTTAAATAAAAATGAAAATTATGATAATAAATTATATTTAATTTTTTTGTATTTGTGGGTTTGGTGATATTAATGTTGAATAATTATTGCCAAATACACACACTTTATTCATTCAATTTTTGTAGACTTTATTTTCCTTATTTTTTTTAGTATCCATTTCCAATTTGCTAACCCTCTCAAGTATTCTACAACGAGACCGGTCAACAATTTGACCATATTGTAATTTACTTTATCTGAATTCATACTTTATAACATACAATGGAAAAACACGCATAACAAAGTATATTTTGGCTAAGACGATGAAAGTTAAATTGCAGTATAAAACAACTACTGATGTTTAACTCTTCAACTTGCCAGTTTTTTCTCTAATCATTTTCCATTAATGTCATTGCTTTCCAATAATAATTCAAAGGAAATTTATCCCTAAGCTTCCAACCATGAGGGGGAACCCATGTAGGATCTTCAATAATGACGTCCTTTCTTATATCCATAAGCCTAGATAAGTCAATCCATGCTCCCCATTTGTGAAGACAATGTTTTTCATATGCTTGAGCAAATGTCAAGGAGACTCATGTCTCCAATATGTTTATGAGTTTCTGCACTCAATGCTGGCCATAACATTGGCTTGCATGGTGCCGCTTTATTTCATGCATGTATTCAAAAGCTTTAGTTATGTTGTTCGATATTTGTCATCTCAATGAATTGCTATAGTTAAAACTTGAAAATTATGTTCTATTTATGCATAGTGCATATGCACATGCATGTTTCTTTTACAATCTCTCATGAACTAAATTAAATGAATAACCACTAGTCCATCTACCTTTCATAACCTTAGGGAGTTGGAGCATGCTTGGTTTATCCATATCTCTACTATGTACATTAAAAGACACATCATCCTTTTCAATTGTATGGTCCTGCCATTTTAGGGGACCTCTCTTTTGAATTTTGGGCAATGACTATTCATGGCAGTGTACAAGGTTAAGATTGTTTTTGCTAAAATGATTTCTATTGAAGCTTAATTCTCAACATACTCACATTTCATGGGAATGCCATCTTGTTCCACATAAGCAGTGATGTGTTGATTGTTGGCAATTCAGACATAGTAAGAAATAAAAACCTAGACTTACATGGAATCCAACATGAAAGGATTTAAGTGAAGTATGATCGTTTTACCTTTAATAGGAAAATGACTCTCTGAGAAATTAGATGATGTGTCTACTTACAATGCACTGGAATTTTAATAGTTTCATCAAAAGTTGAAGTACTTGGATGGTTAATCCTAAATGAGAACATAGCATTAAGTTAGAATCCAACATACAGGCTTTAAAATGACAATTGTTTGATTTTCCAAAAGGAAGAAACATTTCAACATGTATGTGGGGCTCACAATCAAAACTTTTTCGGATTGGTTTGTTACAAAAATATATGTCTATTCATTGCCCCACTCTAGTAAAAAAGGGTCATCTTTGAGGATAAATGGATATTTAAAACAAGGAAGAACAATAAGGGTTGCTATTAAGACTAATAAACATTATCATGTTTATATGGTAAAAGCATTTTCCAACCACTTTCGTCAAAATTAAACCATTTCACCTAGTATGGAATGTTGCCACCTTTGAATCTAATATCACAGTATAGTTTGCAACTTAGATGTGAATGTTGGAATAGACAATGATTCTCTTGTAGTTGGAGCAAAAACAAACATACCTGCCTTCTTTTCTTAAATAGGGAGGGGGGAAAAATATTTCACTACTTTTGCTAGAAATGTATAATAAGATGATGTATTTTCTTTTGTGAATTAATGAAATATAAGATGCATTTGTTCAAAAATAAAAGTAATTTTGCATTGCCTTGTGTTGTAACATAATTTATTTATCCTTTTCCTTTTCCTTCACTTCCATATGAGGCCCTGGGATTCAAGGAAAAATAAAACCAAGATATAGTTTAGCAAACGAGATCGAATTTTTGGCAAACACAAACCAAATTTGGCAAACGATTGGCTTCAACCAAGCCCTCAAATAGTGTCCATAAAGAAATTCCAACAACAACATTACACAAATACAATTTTATCAATGATTACCTGCATTGATTATGAGCACTTCCATGATGGTCCACTTGAAAATGTAGTATATTGCATATAAAAGTGGTATGTTCACACTGCCTCCAGAACTCTGAGATGCTTTTCATAGACTCGGATGCCAAATTGATATTACACAAGTTGATCCTTGACTTTCTTGTGGATAAATATTGAATTTAATTACAGGCCGGAAGGTGTTTTTCAGGAAAGTTGCTCTCTGAACTTTCTATCCTCTACTTATAGAAATGTGCTACATGTCTCTATTGGAGAACCTGGGTAGTCCAACCATATATGCCACTTGTATGAAAAAAAACACAAACATAAGCATACCCACTACTAGCTAGACTGGATGACCCCTCATTTTCCTTTGGAGCAGTATATGGTAAGAAGCACTTTCAAAAGAAAAATGGTTTTTCATTAAAAGAAAACGTAGTATCTGGCCCAATGTAATTATGGTGTGAAGTCTTTTCAATTACTTTCTTTGCATACCTTCGGCCATTTTCGATATGGATATTATATTATGCATGGTTTATTTTTCATTATATAACATTTTATAGCCAGTTCAGAACAGATCGGATCCCCTCCAAGTATTGTTGAAGGGCCGCCATGAAAGTAAGCCTTAGTCCCCTACCTTGTCGTGGGGATTGGTCCCATCCAAACACTCATAAATTCCTGCTGAAAATATTGAATTTACCATATTCAATAATGGAATTAGATGTCTAAAATAAAATATACAATTCAGAAAGTATAAAAACCTTAGGTTATTTAATATGTATTCTCGACGGACATTTTCACCATTATATATGTTTCAAAACATATTGATCCAATTTGAGAAAGTAATTGTCATTATATCCATTCAAAATACAATACAATTGGTCATTTCTGTCATGACCCAACAAAAGGACCCTAATCTATGACAAAAAAAGAATAAAGAGTGAACTTCAATTCATTGTAATGAAAGATGAAATGTTAAATTTGAAATGAATTTACTGACAATCATTTCGGGGAAAGCTACACATGGGTGCATCCCAAATGTAGGTAACATAAAACATAAAGTAGGTAAAATTGGATATGTAAAGCTGCATAAGCGAGGCAAGGTGAGTTGATTCACACATGTTGCACTTGCAATGCCTCGTAAGAAAGACAAGTTAGGTCAAATTGGACATGTTGCTCTTGAAACATTGTTGGAGATACATAGGGAATATCAAGTTTAGTCATGTTTCACTTGCAACATTGCATGGGATATGTGGTGGTGTATCTCTACACCTATGTTTCTTGTGTTGATGGTTTCATAGTAGCAATACAATGACAATAGTGAAATTGATATGTAGATCATGGGAGAAAAAATATTACATTGAATCCAATTGAGGAATAGACGTAAATGTAGTCCATTATTACTATTTCTCAATACTTTCTCATAGTTTTCTTCCTTTATTGCATTATATTACTATTTCTCAATATATACTCATGTAAGGGACTAACGAATCAAAAGGAGATTGTGTCCCTATCTTTTACTTGCGACACTATTTGACACCAAATCAAGGATGGTAAATAAATTAAGGGATTGCATAGAAAGAGTGTAAGCGGACCTAAACTAACTGCCACCAAGACTGTTTGCATGTAGAGAAGTGGACCAGACGAGATGGGCTTACCTGTTCAATGTCTAACTCGGGATAGAATTTTTTCCAAGTGAAACCCAAGCGCGCAAAGGAAACACCATAAACTATGGAAGGAATTAAAGTATAGGAGGGTGGGGGTAACAATAGAAACTTTCTTTCTTTTCCCATGAGGATTCCCTAAGATAGAGTTGGAAAATTATGAAGCCAAAAATAACATCCTATCAATTTGTGTTAGAGGAAATATCATCGCCCACATGGAGAGAATAAATAGAACGCCTCTACCATGAGTGAATTTTCAATTCTTCGACCCCATGCCGATGAAAATAATTGAATAACATGCCTTTGTAAGCCTTCCTTTCTTAATAATCATTGAATGCCCCTTAATGAACCACTGTGGTGAGACAAGCTCTGTGGGCGTGCAAATTTACTCAGGGTCTACACAATCGTTTCTCTCTGTATATAAAAATATATCAAATAACATTTGCAACACGTGATGGATGCTCTGTATTAGTCATAGGATAGTGGAATGGGAGGTTCCCCATGCATCCTACATGTTAATGTTGAGAGCATTATGGAGGTGGGCTACCATGTCACCTCAAATGTGGCTTGGTGGGATGACACCAACTTTCCTCCCACCCTCTCTTGATACAAGCACCCCATAAAGTTGTAATTTAGTTAACTCTTATAATTTTTTAACATTTCGGCATTGTAAGATGTATCATAAGTTAAGTGTTTTCACAGATAGCATAAATTAATTCCAATCCATATTGATTGACTATTTCATTTATATGACTACATTAATTTATAAAACAAACTGATAACTTTTTAAAGTAAATATTTTTAAAATTTAAATATTTATGAATAATAATAAATTTATAAAAACAATTGAAAACATTTTAAAATGAAATATTACACAATTATAAGTAAATAAAAAATATAATATATAAAATTTTAAAAAATTAATAGTTTCTTATTTTATAATTAAAAAAATTATAATAAAATAAAAGTAGAAAAATGTACCAAATTAGATAATAGTTTCACAAGTACGAAGTGATAGCTACCCTTAAAAACAACTTATAATATTTAAAAAATTAAAAATTTCCATTTTCATAATATAATTTTAAAATAAAATCAAATTCCATAAATAATAGGTAACAGTAGAAAAAATATCCGAATTAGACCATAGTTTTACATCTCACACTTCCTTAAAAAATAATGTTTCCTTTTGACTTACCAGTGAGGAAGGGTGGGAAAATTTCCTTTCATGTATCCAAGCAACCGCTTAGAGGCATAAGACAAACATCCTAGCCAAGCGAGGCAGGTAAGCAAATATGGGTGTGCATTGAACACAAACCTTTTTGTCAGATTATATAACTCTATATTTTATTAATAGGAAGTTGTTGTAGTGAATAAGTCTGCAACATGAATTGGAATAATGCTTATATGGACTTTGATTATAGCTGAAAGACTGGCGGGTTTCCTAGCTAAAGGTTGGTCTATACATATAACGTTGTTGGAGGTATTGGGAACACAGTGAAATCGAATCGAATCGAGTAGGGTGTATTGAAAGACCGAAAGAAGTTTTGTGTTAAACAATCCTCTGTGCACTCACATAAACGCGATACCTGGTCGTAGAAGAAACAAATGTAATTAAACTGAGGGTTAGTGCCAATTTTCCATCAATCATGGATTTTCCCTGGTACCAACAAGTACATCGACAATTGGTTGCGAAAAAAGGGAGAAAGTTGCCAAGTAGTCACAACATGTCAGTGAAAATACTAAAAATCACACATGAAAATGTTGACTAAGTTGAATGAAGATTACGGCTTTGACTCTAAACTCCACACTGTCTGAACATGGACAAGTACAAGGGCAACGATACATTGGGTAACAAGACACGTGACACTCTCTCGATGATATCCACCATTAAAGCGCCTTCCTAAATTCACAACTGATGATGTCGTAGGTAATAACATTTATTAATTCGTTTTCAAAGCGATTTTTTTCAAGGTTGCTGAACACGTGTTATGTACTCATTCGATGTGGACAGATGACGAAAACAACTAGAAGACCTCTCCCTTAAAGAATACCTTCGGCGTAATTAATTTTCCGAACAATATCTTCTTTGTCTCAAAATATCTTTGGTTTATTTGTAAGAATGATTACATATATGGTCGTAATTATTTTATTTTTTGAATGTCAGTCATGGTAAGTTGAAGAGTGGACCTAATGGTTAAGAGCATGTGTTTCCTCCTAAGAGGTCATAGGTTCAAAACTAGAGGGGGTAGAGTATGTATGCCTACATAAACTTAGTAGTCAAATTGCTCGGGTCTCATACACCAATTTGGTGTATGGCTTGGTCGTGAACTTAGGGGTGTGAGGATCCATTATTAAATATCCTAACTTTAGATTTATTTGTTGCACATCCAAGGAGTGAATATACTATGTAGCCTCATTATTGTGTACAAACTAAGATTGCATGTTGTTAATTTTGGGAGCAAGTTGAGTACAAAGTTGAGGTTTCTTTGGGGGAGCAACATTATGATGAGTATTGTTTGGTTGTGAAGAAGGAGAAGGCATAAGAGTTGGTTATTGAGGAAATGGGGGCCTCCACTCTTATGGAGGATTAGTTCGTTGAGGGTTTAGGTTTTGAAATGGTTGATAATGAGGCAAAAAATTCTAATTTGGATATTTCCATTGGTTATCCATAGCCCAAGGAGGTGGATTAGGATGATACCAAAGTTGGGAAGCAATCTGTGCATTATATCCACCAAAATAATAATGGGGATTATAGATAATGTCTTATCAAAATGGTATGGGTGTTGGTGGTATTCTTTGATTAATAAATCACACCAATTCCACACTTCACATTGCTCCCTATTGGATAGCCTTTAATCTTGGCAATGAAGGGTATTTTTCAATTGGATGAGGTTCTTCACAAAGAGAACGTACCTCTATACTAGTAAGTGGGAACTTAATCTAATCATGTATTTTGGTGTATTTAGAATGAATAATGGCTAGTGCCCCTTTGATTCTTCTTGCTTCCTCTTTATTTGAAAAGTGTCCATGTGCATAACTATTGAGTGTAGATTTTTTGTTTTCACGTCCTCTATCATATTTCATTTTTTGTAAGTATGGAAGAAGAAGAATTATCATTGTATTACCATTTATACCATTTATTTTACTTGCCCTAGAGTTATTTTGAATATTTGTTCGATGTCTTGGTAATCCAACTAGTATATATCCCCATTTGACAAGAGATTTAGTGAGTCCATGAGCTCTTCTCTTGCCCCCCTCAATAGGAAAAGTTTGAGGGAATCCTCATCCAAAGTGAAATTGTGTGCTCTTTTGTAGCTAATTTTAAATACTTCTTCATATTCCTCTATCGATTCATTCTTCCATTGGGTGAATTGAATATTTCATCTCTTGTATCCCTTTCTCTGCAATAATCTTTGTACTTGTTGTTTAAAGCTTTTTTTTTTTTTTCCAAACTACTGATGTTGTTTCCTTCTAAAATCATGAATCATCTTAAGGTTGAATCCTTCAATGTGGAAGGAAAGATCTTGAGCTATATACTAGTCTAAAATTTATTCATATGTCTTACATACAACAACAACCTCAAACAAGAAAGTTTTAGAATCTTATGTAGTTAGGCCATATAAGTGTGGAAGTAAATATTAGTTAATGTTATTTATTTTTGCTTCTCCATTGGTTTCATAAATATGGAACTCAAATACCTCTAGTTTATCTCCATCATCATCCATTGTATAGTGATATGGAGCTTCTTCCTCCTCTAAGATATTCTCAAAGTATTTTGCTTGTCTCTCCAAAGAGTCTTCAAATCCTTCTACTCCCCCCTATGGTGGATGATTCACAGTCCACTAGATACTTTTGATTGTCATATTTTAGTTAAAAGGTGGGGGTTTTGTGTAAATTTTTTCCTGACCTATCCCTAAATTTTGTCAAAGAAAGCTAGGAATGCAAACTATCTATTTTTTTCTTTTTGCATGATAGAATAATGAAAGATATCTATTTCCACATTTTTTGCATTTTCAATGATAATAAAAGGAAAAATATGTGAAATCTTAACACCTCCCTAATAATGGAAAAAAAAAGTGGTGGGCCTCCAATTTGCAACAAGAATGTTGTCCTCCTTTACCTACCTGTTTTAATTATCATCCCAGACTTATAAAATATTCCAAGATGTTCAGTACTATATGTGCAAGACACACTTTCCTACTTCCTTTATGAATCTACTTAATGATTTTGAGGGCCTATCTAATGGTTGGAACATTTGGTGACATTATAGGTCATATTCTATATATTCTAATAAGGGGAAAACCATGCAATTAATGAAAGCATATGACTAAAAATAATGAATATTGAAAGTCAATTGAATTGTCATATGCTAAGAATCAAAACAAACTTCTAAGAACTAAATTGGATATTAAATATGGGAAATTATATGGTCATATGAAAGAAAACTATTGAATAAAGTGAAAATGGGCTAATACTATCTAAACTAATTGTTGGAAACAAAATGCTAAGATAAATTGCAAAAAATAGAGTACATGGAAGAATTGAAATATAGACTAACTTGTAGGAATATCAAAGTTCTATATAGCTCCTATTCCCCTTATGAACACCATAGCGTGATATCATCATTATAACATGAAGAAAACACTCACTATTGAGTGAAAAGTATAATGAAAAAGATAATGATGTGTTGTTATATAGGAATTATCATAGTTCTACATGAAACCTACAACATTATAGGAAGAATGCACAAAAGCTAAAATGAGCTACAAGAAGGGATTGGATGCCTCCTTGTTCAAGCAAAATATTTAAATAAATTAAAACAAGTTGTGCACAAGATATTAATACTATAAAAGGAGTAATTATGTCATAAAACCACTTATGTAGGAAACAAGGAACACTAATTGTGAGTAATTTTTACGTAAGAAAAATACTTAAGAATGATAGGAAAGAAATGAAAGAAAAGGAAATGGAAATAAAAAGGGTTCCTCAGAGTACTCTTCGGTAGACCCTACCCAAGGTGCTTAGGTAACTTAAAAATACTAGCAAGAACCAACTAGATAAATAACTTCTTCATTAAGAGAACATCCAAATAGAATACAATTGTTCAAATGGTAAGTGACTAGTGCATCAGCTTGAGAGCTTTTAGAAGACTAAATTGTTGCAAAAATTAATTAACTAAAGCTAAACCTTGAGTTCTACTTTATGCATAATATTCATGGACCTTTGCCTTGATTGGAGGATTGTGTATCCTCGTGAATACCAAGATCTTGAGGAAGTGGTTCAGGAAGCAATCTTCTCATCAAATCTAGTCTCCTAACTATTTGAAGTGTACTTAAGTGAACTATTGATGCTTTAGACGAAGTGTAAGCTCCAAATGTATACAAAATCCTTGATTTATCTCATGACTATGGGTTATATGTCCCTTATGATTTCCTACCACATTAGTATACCATTTTGTACCAAAAACCAAGTATAACCATGAGTATAACCTAGTCAATTAAATAATCTCATTTGACTCATGATTAACAACTTAGTTAATTAAATAATATCATTTGACTAAAGATTAACTACAAAACAACGATTCATTATATTAAGCAAGGTCAAAATATATATGTTGAGGCACAAAAAGATTAAAAAGTTGTTTCAGGAATGTTTGATTGTAATGTGTGGCCAATCAAGGTCATGGGAAATGGGGTCATTAGTCAACTTCATTAAATATATAATATTTGGTGAGGTCATATAGGGAAAATGTGGTGTTGGAATTTGACTAGCCCTTGTTTGTCTTTGATGAATGCTAGCTTGATTTCAAGGAGTAGTACAAGGCAAGGTGGTTCCTAACAATCTTGTTCCTAAAATAGATGATTCGAGTAATGTGGTGTTTAGTGGTGAACACAAGGTGGTAGGTCAAGTTAGCCAAGTTGCGTTACCAAAGATGTCTTCCAATGTTGTTGGGAGATCAAGCAGAAATTGAGAACATTGGGGTTTCTCAACTTGCTATGAAATGTGTTAGTTTTAATTGAGGGGATAATACAATAACTTGGCCTAATCAAAGCAAAGAATCCAATATAATTGTTCATATTTTTTAAAGTAAAGTGTCTTGATAGGGTGAAATCTTCCTGTGCAATGGTGTAAAAATAAACAAGTAAAAGACTGTGTCCTTATAGCCCTAACATTCTTCACCTAAAATGTAAGTGGGCCTTCCAAGATATTTTGGTCATGAATCCATTAGAAGAAAACTAGTGAAGGTGAGAATGAATTAGTTACCCCTCAAGGTACAAGAGGCATGTTTCTAAGAGATTAGAAACATTTTCCAATGGCCACATAATGTGTGATTTAGGTGTAATCACATTCTAGGATTTTTACTTAGGAGGGTTCCCTATGAATCAGTTGCTAGGTTATCTTCATCCAGTGTGGGTAAGGGAATCTTAGCTTTTGGGTGTCAACCATAGATTTAGAACATCTACCAAGAGTTGCTAGACTCAAGGAGGTTTTCAAAATATTTGGTCTAATCCTTACCACCTCCATGGGTTTCTCCCCGCCTCTAGGCTTTTTAACACTAGATGATGAAGGATTTAAAAGTATCATAGAAGTAAACTTTCTAAGTCTCAAATGAAGGGTGATCGTAACCTGAACTAAAAAAGAATTGTGAGCTAGAGGAATTTATTTGATTAAGATTTGAATTAGGATAATGGCCCAATTAGTTGGATAAATGTGTGCTTTGAAAAAGGTTCTTTTAGAGCACTCAATTTTTTGATTCCTCTAGGTTGCATATGAGCACAAGGAGAAGAGTATATTATCCAAAGGATGTGCTTATAAACTGAATGTGCATGTGTTTGTTGTGCCAATCACATGTATGTATAAAATTGAGATGCGTGGACATTGCGAGATCCTTACTTGTCCTATAATTAAATTATGTCAATTGTAACCTTGTAGAAAAAGGCATATGCACATGTAAGGGTGTTTTACTTTTTTCCCTAATTAATTCTGTGTTGTTTCATTTTTTAATGAGGGAGATGGAGAAGACTTTCTGCCTTAATTAATTTTGTGTTGTTTCGTTTTTTAATGAAGGAGATGGAGAAGACTTTCTATCTTAATTAATTTTATGTTGTTTTGTTTTTTAATGAGAGAGATGAAAAAGACTTTCTACCTTTCTGATCTACATTAGTCACTCAAAGTGCAAGGTAGCAAGCATCCTTGAAACACAATGACTCACTTCTAGTCCTATAAATAACAAAAAAAAAAAAAATACACTAAATAAAAGATTCAATTGCATTTTATAAATCCATCCACATGGCCCAGGAAATAAGCATGATTATTTTTAATATTTTTACTAATATATGTGAGTTACCTAAGTTGCAGAAATGAATAAAATATATAGATCTTGTAAGTGATAATGGACAATAGAAATGCCATCATTTTAATACCTATATTTTTACCTTATACTACTTTTTGCTGATGGAATGAGAAGATGATGGATGAGTCTTTTAAGGACAAGGACATCACTGTGCTAGTTGCTAATTATTATAATAGTAGGTGTCACGATCACCCATCTACCTAAGTAAAATTCAATTGCATTGTATAAATCCATCCACATGGCCAAGGAAATAAGCATGATTATTTTTAATATTTTTACCAATATATGTGAGTTACCTAAGTTGCAAAAATGAATAAAGTATGTAGAGCTTGTAAGTGATAATGAGCACTAGAAATGCCATCATTTTAATGCCTATATTTTGCCCTTTTACTACTTTTTGCTGATGGAATGAGTCTTTTAAGGACAAGGACATCACTGTGTTAGTTGCTAATAGTAGGTGTCACGATCACCCATCTACCTATCGCCGTTGGGCCATTGCTGTCACGTGCATCCTCTCTTCCGGGTGACTGCCACTCGTCGCCGCTCGTGCTGTACAGTAACTTCAATCAGCCGCAAAAGAATTGATAAAATATTGTTCAGATTCCCAATGGGCCATGAATTATCCCATAAAAATATATTATTGGAAATAGACCTTTTACCTGTCATTAAAATATTAATATCCAATTATTTAAATATTAATTTGTTTCAAAATATCTCTGACCTGTCTCAAAATATCTCTGATTTATTCAATATGAAGTCGTGACTGGTACTGTACAGTAAGTTCAATTGGTTTCAGAATATCCCTTTTATTTCAAAATATCTCTGACCTCTCTCAAAATATCTCTGCTTTATTCAATATGAAGACGTGACTGGTACTGTACACTAAAGTTCAATCAGCCGCCAAATTATTAAAAAAATCTTGTTCCAGATTCCCATGAATTATCCCATAAAAACACTTTATCCATATTTCCTTATAGGAAATAGACATTTTACCGGTCACCAATTTTGACCAATTCATTAAAATCTAAGCGATTTGATAACTTAACAATAAAATATACCTAGGAGACAAAATAAAATCTTTGATAGAAATATCTTTAAATATTTCCTTTTTTATTTTTGTAGTGAATGAATTGAGGATTTTGGTTATAATTATCATGCCAGGGAAAAGATTCATTGTTAATGTGTTAAATAAAAATGAAAATTATGATAATAAATTATATTGAGGATAATAATGTTTTGTATTGGTGGGCTTGGTGATATCAATGTTGAATAATTATTTCCAAATACATACACTTCATTCATTCAATTTTTTGGACTTTATTTTTCTCATTTTTTTTAGTATCCATTTCCAGTTTGCTAACCCTCTCAAGTATTCTACAACAAGACGGTCAACAATTTGACCATATTGTAATTTACTTTTTCTGAATTCGTACTTTATAACATAGAATGGAAAAACACATATAACAAAGTATATTTTGGCTAAGACGATGAAAGTTAAATTGCAGTATAAAACAACTACTGATGTTTAACTCTTCAACTTGCCAGTTTTTTCTCTAATCATTTTCCATTAATGTCATTGCTTTCCAATAATAATTCAAAGGAAATTTATCCCTAGGCTTCCAACCATGAGGGGGAACCCATGTAGGATCTTCAATAATGATGTGCTTTCTATATCCATAAGCCTAGATAAGTCAATCCATGCTCCCCATTTGTGATGACAATGTTTTTCATATGCTTGAGCGAATGTCAAGGAGACTCATGTCTCCAATATGTTTATGAGTTTCTGCACTCAATGCTGGCCATAACATTGGCTTGCATGGTGCCGCTTTATTTCATGCATGTATTCAAAAGCTTTAGTTCTGTTGTTCGATATTTGTCATCTCAATGAATTGCTACAGTTAAAACTTGAAACTTCTGTTCTATTTATGCATAGTGCATATGCACATGCATATTTCTTTTACAATCTCTCATGAACTAAGTTAAATGAATAACCACTAGTCCATCTACCTTTCATAACCTTAGGGAGTTGGAGCATGCTTGGTTTATCCATATCTCTACTATGTACATTAAAAGACACATCATCCTTTTCAATTGTATGGTCTTGCCATTTTAGGGGACCTCTCTTTTGAATTTTGGGCAATGACTATTCATGGTAGTGTACAAGGTTAAGATTGTTTTTGCTAAAGTGATTTCTATTGAAGCTTATTCTCAACATACTCCCATTTCATGGGAATGCCATCTTGTTCCACATAAGCAGTGATGTGTTGATTGTTGGCACCTCAGACATAGTAAGAAATAAAAACCTAGACTTACATGGAATCCAACATCAAAGGATTTAAGTGAAGTATGATCGTTTTACCTTTAATAGGAAAATGACTCTCTGAGAAATTAGACGATGTGTCTACTTACAATGCACTGAAATTTTAATAGTTTCATCAAAAGTTGAAGTACTTGGATGGTTAATCCTAAATGAGAACATAGCATTAAGTTAGAATCCAGCATACAGGCTTTAAAATGACAATTGTTTGATTTTCCAAAAGGAAGAAACATTTCAACATGTATGTGGGGCTCACAATCAAAACTTTTTGGGATTGGTTTGTTACAAAAATATATGTCTATTCATTGCCCCACTCTAGTAAAAGAGGGTCATCTTTGAGGATAAATGGATATTTAAAACAAGAAGGAAGAACAATAAGGGATGTTATTAAGACTAATAAACATATCATGTTTATATGGTAAAAGCATTGTCCAACCACTTTCATCAGAATTAAACCATTTCGCCGAGTATGGAATTTTGCCACCTTTGAATCTGATATCACAGTATAGTTTGCAACTTAGATATGAATGTTGGAATAGACAATGATTCTCTTGTAGTTCGAGCTAAAACATACATAACTGCCTTCTTTGCTTAAATAGGGAGGGGGGAAAGATATTTCACTACTTTTGCTAGAAATGTATAATAAGATGATGTATTTTCTTTTGTGAATTAATGAAATACAAGATGCATTTGTTAAAAAATAAAAGTAATTTTGCATTGTCTTGTGTTGTAACATAAGTTATTTATCCTTTTCCTTTTCCTTCACTTCCATATGAGGCCCTGGGATTCAAGGAAAAATAAAACCAAGATATAGTTTAGCATATGAGATCAAATTTTTGGCAAACACAAACCAAATTTGGAAAATGATTGGCTTCAACCAAGCCCTCAAATAGTGTCCATAAAGAAATTCCAACAACAACATTACACAAATACAATTTTATCAATGATTACCTGCATTGATTATGAGCACTTCCATGATGGTCCACTTGAAAATGCAGTATATTGCATATAAAAGTGATTTGTTCACACTGCCTCTAGAACTCTAAGATGCTTTTCAGAGACTCTGATGCCAAATTGATATTGCACAAGTTGATCCTTGACTTTCTTGTGGATAAATATTGAATTTAATTACAGGCCGGAAGGTGTTTTTAAGGAAAGTTGCTCTCTAAATTTTCTATCCTCTACTTATAGAAATATGCTACATGTCTCTATTGGAGAACCTAGGTAGTCCAACCATATATGTCACTTGTATGAAAAAAACACAAACATAAGCATACCCACTACTGGCTAGACTGGATGACCCCTCATTTTCCTTTGGAGCAGTATATGGTAAGAAGCACTTTCAAAAGAAAAATGGTTTTTCATTAAAAGAAAATGTAGTATCTGGCCCAATGTAGTTATGGTGTGAAGTCTTTTCAATTACTTTCTTTGCATACCTTCAGCCATTTTCGATATGGATATTATATTATGCATGGTTTATTTTTCATTATATAACATTTTATAGCCAGTTTAGAATAGATCGGATCCCCTCCAAGTATTGTTGAAGGGCCGCCAGGAAAGTAAGCCTTAGTCCCCTACCTTGTTGTGGGGATGGGGATTGGTCCCATCCAAACACTCATAAATTCCCGCTGAAAATATTGAATTTACCATATTCAATAATGGAATTAGATGTCTTAAATAAAATATACAATTCAGAAAGTATAAAAATCTTAGGCTATTTAATATGTATTCTCGACATACATTTTCACCATTATAGATGTTTCAAAACATATTTATCCAATTTGAGAAAGTAATTGTCATTATATCCATTCAAAATACAATACAATTGGTCATTTGTGTCATGACACAACACAAGGACCCTAGTCTATGACAAAAAAAGAATAAAGAGTGAACTTCAATTCATTGTAATGAAATAAGAAATGTTATATTTGAAATGAATTTACTGACAATCATTTCGGGGAAAGTTACATATGGGTGCATCCCAAATGTAGGTAACATAAAACATAAAGTAGGTAAAATTGGAGATGTAATGCTGCATAAGCGAGGTAAGGCGAGTTGATTCACACATGTTGCACTTGCAATGCCTCGTAAGAAAGACAAGGTAGGTCAACTTGGACATGTTTCTCTTGAAACATTGTTGGAGATACACAAAGAATGTCAAGTTTAGTCCTATTTCACTTGCAACATTGTATGGGATATGTGGTGGTGTATCTCTACACCTATGTTTCTTGTGTTGATGGTTTCATAGTAGCAATACAATGACAATAGTGAAATTGATATGTAGATCACAGGATAAAAAAGATTACATTGAATCCAATTGACGAATAGACGTAAATGTAGTCCATTATTACTATTTATCAATACTTGCTCATAGTTTTCTTCCTTTATTCCATTATATTACTATTTCTCAATATATACTCATGTAAGGGACTAACGAATCAGAAGGAGACCGTGTCCCTATCTTTTACTTGTGACACTACTTGACACCAAATCAAGGATGGTAAATAAATTAAGGGAATGCATAGAAAGAGTGTAAGTCAACCTACACTAATTGCCACCAAGGTTGTTTGCATGTAGAGAAGTGGACCAGACGAGATGGGCTTACCTATTCAATGTCTAACTCAGGATAGAATTTTGTCCAAGTGAAACCCAAGCGCGCAAAGGAAACACCATAAACTATGGAAGGAATTAAAGTATAGGAGGGTGAGGGTAACAATAACAACTTGCTTTCTTTTCCCATGAGGATTCCCTAAGATAGAGTTGGAAAATTCTGAAGCCAAAAATAACATCCTATCAATTTGTGTTAGGGGAAATATCATTGCCCACATGGAGAGAATAAATAGAACGCCTCTACCATGAGTGAATTTTCAATTCTTCGACCCCATGCTGATGAAAATAATTGAATAGAATGCCTTTGTAAGCCTTCCTTTCTTAATAATCATTGAATGCCCCCTTAATGAACCACCGTGGTGAGACAAGCTTTGTGGGCGTGTAAATTTACTCAGGGTCTACAAAATATTTTCTCTCTGTATATAAAAATATATCAAATAACATTTGCAACACGTGATGGATGCTTTGTATTAGTCATAGGATAGTGGGATGGGAGGTTCCCCATGCCTCCTACATGTTAATGTTGAGAGAATTATGGAGGTGTGCTAACATGTCACCTCAAATGTGGCTTGGTGGGATGACACCAACTTTCCTCCCACCCTCTCTTGATACAAGCACCCCATAAAGTTGTAATTTAGTTAACTCTTATAATTTTTTAACATTTCAGCACTGTAAGATGTATCATAAGTTAAGTGTTTTCACGGATAGCATAAATTAATTCTAATCCATATTGATTGGCTATTTCATTTATATGACTACATTAATTTATAAAACAAACTGATAACTTTTTAAAGTAAATCTTTTTAAAATTTAAATATTTATGAATGAATAATAAATTTATAAAAACAATTGATAACATTTTAAAATGAAATATTACACAATTCTAAATAAATAAAAAATATAATATATCAAATTTAAAAAATTAATAGTTTCTTATTTTAAAATTAAAAAATTATAATAAAATAAAAGTAGAAAAATGTACCAAATTAGATAATAGTTTCACAAGTACGAAGTGACAGCTACCCTTAAAAACAATTTATAATATTTAAAAATTTAAAAATTTCCATTTTCATAATATAATTTTAAAATAAAATCAAATTCCATAAATAATAGGTAATATTAGAAAAAATATCCAAATTTAGACCATAGTTTTACATCTCACACTTCCTTCAAAAATAATGTTTCCTTTTGACTTACTAGTGAGGAAGGGTGGGAAACTTTCCTTTCATGTATCCAAGCAACTGCTTAGAGGCATAAGATAAACATCCTAGCCAAGCCAGGCAGGTAAGCAAATATGGGTGTGCATTAAACACAAACCTTTTTGTCAGATTATATAACTCTATATTTTATTAATAGGAAGTTGTTGCAGTGAATAAGTTTGCAACATGAATTGGAATAATTCTTATATGGACTTTGATTATAGTTGAAAGACTGGCGGGTTTCCTAGCTGAAGGTCAGTCAATACATATAACGTTGTTGGAAGGTGTTGGGAACACAGTGAAATTGAATCGAATCGAGTAGGGTGTATTGAAAGACCGAAATAAGTTTTGTGTTAAACAATCCTTTGCGCACTCACATAAACGCGATACCTAGTCGTAGAAGAAAAAAATGTAATTAAACTGAGGGTTAGTGCCAATTTTCCATCAATCATGGATTTTCCCTGGTACCAACAAGTACATCGATAATTGGTTGCGAAAAAAGGGAGAAAGTTGCTAAGTAGTCACAACATGATAGTGAAAATACTAAAAATCACAGATGAAAATGTTGACTAAGTTGAATGAAGATTACGGCTTACATATATGGTCGTAGTTATTTTATTTTGTGAATGTCGGTCATGGTAAGTTGAAGAGTGGACCTAATCGTTAAGAGCATGTGTTTCCTCCTAAGAGGTCATAGGTTCAAAACTAGAGGGGGTAGCGTATGTATGCCTACATAAACCTAGTAGTCAAATTGCTCGGGTCTCATACACCAATTTGGTGTATGGCTTGGTCGTGACCTTAAAATTGGATAATAATATATTGGGTCTTTTTTCTATAAATTGATAATTTTGACTAAGGACATTCAAACCTGGGGGGTCTCATACACTAATTTGGTGTAATTTTGACTAAGGAAATTCAAACTCAAGGGTCTCATACGCCAATTTGGTGTATGAATTGGCTGTGACCTTAAAATTGGATAATAATATATTGGGTATGTTTTCTACAAATTGATAATTTTGACTAAGGAAATTCAAACCCGTGCTCAACTGGAAACTATTTAGTTGGAAAAGTATTCGTATTCCATTTTCAAAGATGTTTTAAAATAAGCCCGATCTAAGATTATTGTTTTTGGACTTTTAAAATCTTTCAGTAAATTTATTGTTAGAAATTTAGCAAACAAGTTTGGAAATAAAAATTATTAGTATAAATTCATTTTAATTTTGGATTTTACGAGTGTTAAGAGGGGTCAAATCGATGTAAATTTTTTTGAGTGTAAAATTTGAAGAAATATGTGTACCTTGAAAGATTTGATTCCTATGGGCTCTTCATAGGTTCAGAGTTAATATGGATCTAAACTGGTTTTGAACAATACACTAATAAAATGTTTTAACTAGAATTTTTTTTCCACTTGTTTTATATAATATATAGAATTCACCTCTCTCTCTCTCTCTCTCTCTCTCTCTCTCTCTCTCTCTCTCTCTATATATATATATATATATATATATATATATATATATATATATATATATATATATACAGACACTCTCTCTTTTAAATATTAATATGAACTTCATATTAAGAATGGAATGAATTAAAAATCTCTTAATTTTTACTTGTTTTGTATAATATATAGAATTATTTTTGTTATTAATATTTTTACTCTCTCTCTCTCTCTCTCTCTCTCTCTCTATATATATATATATATATATATATAGAGAGAGAGAGAGAGAGAGAGAGTTACAAATCTCCTAATTTTTACTTGTTCTGTATAATATATAGAATTATTTTTGTTATTAATATTTTTAATCTCTCTCTCTCTCTCTCTCTCTATATATATATATAGAGAGAGAGAGAGAGAGAGATTTATTTTTGTTATTAATAGTTTTTTAAATGTTACATGTCAACTCCATATTAAACATTGAGCTCATGGAGAAGAGCTAAATAAAACCCAACCAAAAGTCAAGATCTTGATTAAACCATTTTCTTAAGATAAATGCCAGTACATGGTAGAAGAAGATAATAGGGGTCAGCTAGGTGAACCCCACTTAGTCCACATCAAAAAAATGGACAGTGGCATGACAACTATGAAAATAGCATAAGAACGAACTTTTCTTAACCTTAATACTATTTGGCATATCTATGTTCTACATTTTTTATGAAATGAATGTATATGATGCCATTTAATTTGACAAGTCATTTGTTGAGAATCATCACAGTGGAAGGATGCTTATTTAATTGTCTTACAAATTTGATGATTATTTGAGTGGTATGTTTGGGATAACATGATGAAGTTATCTAATAAAACTCACTATCATGTAAGGTATCCATCAAGAAAGATTCCAAAAATGAACTCTTGTTGTTAACTATCATTATGATCATGTGCTTATGACCTTTTTGTGCTCATATTTATATCATGTTTATGACAGGGAAATGATACACATTGTATTAGTGAGTATGCTAAAAAATGATTGGACTCCTTGGTCAAATCATGAAGTACATCACCATTGAGTGTTAGCTTGGGTTGAGAAAGTACTCAACGCTTCTAGTTTGGCTATTACCATGACTAAGTGCAAGCTTGCCACTTAAATACCTTATGAACAATAACACTTGACCTTGATGAAAGATGATGTGAAAACTATGATGATAATGGAGGTGTGATGATGTTGGAGTTGTGGTGGTAAATAATATTCCTGTCGACAAATGATTAAAATGAATTTAAGAAAATATGAAAATACTGCGTGGAGAAGTATATACACCACTGAGTGCTTTCTTGGTCTGATAAGCTACTCAATGCTTGTAAAACTAAGGAATAAATGAGTAAGTATAGAGATAAGTATCAATTATCAGTTTAAATAATTTTTTGTTTAAGTTAGGATTTAATATGTTTTAAAGTTTTTATGATTTATTTCATAAGAATCATGTTCTTATGATATAGGTGAACTACTTAACTATCCAACATATATATATGAGGCTAACTAAAAAGAAAACAATATCAACATGATAATACCACAGTGTGCAGTAGCATCATAATGGAGTTGAAGACCTCAAGAACTAGGCCATTACTGGAAACCTATGATACACATTGATCGCCATGAGAGATTCCATGAATATATGTTATTTTAATAAAACAAGCCAGAGGAATGGCTTGAATGTAAATACTCTTCCTATGCGAGGAAGCCTTGCCAAGGGATGGATCACCCAAGGGACTGGGAAAGCAGAGAAGGGGATTCTTGAACTTGGAAGTTGTGTGATTGCAAGAAAGAGGAAACCAAAGAAAATTGGTTTTAAAATATCACACTCATACTTAGTGGGATCAAGCATACATTGGTTATGCTCTAGGAAGCAATCTGAATGAATTTGTTCCTGTGAAAATATTTAGGACAATGGACAACATGGATGGATAGAACAATCCAATAAATAGAAATGGTGTTGATGAAAAGAGCAACAGTGCAAAGCTCAATTATTTTTTATGTTCTCTGTTATAGAACACTGAGTAATATGTTCCTATAAGGGGGTGGGGTTTGTAACATCCCCTTGTTCTACCCCTGCTTATTGTAATTATGATTGTGATTGTAATGCCAACATGGAAGGACCACAATTGGATGGACTTATGATTAAACATATAATAATTATTATTAATTAATTAACACAATTGAAGGTTGTAAAACCTTACCAATCCTTGGCCTGAGGAAAACTTTCTTTCTCACCTATCGTTACCTAAATTTTCCTTAATTCCTGAAGCTTGCTTTCCCACCTATTTTTCTTGAATCCATGACCCATAACAATTGAATTAAATGACACAAATATTGGTGGCGTACTAGTGGGTTACTCATATTACGTTCTTGTTGGGTGCTTATTGCATGTTGTGAATAGATCCATACTCACCTGAAGAGGGAGGAGGTGGTTTAATTGATTGAGCAACCATCTAATACATGGAAATATGAGTTTGGACATAGAAAAACAAGGATTTTTCATTCTACGACATGAAGGAAAGGAAGGGACGCGAGTGGAGTGGAATAAGTAGCACAAAGGGGCAAGAAGTGCCCATTATTGGGGGTTTTGTTTTGTTTTTCACTTGTAGATAACAAAGAGGATGAAAAAAATAACCAAGTTGGGCTCTCATAGCTGCAGAAAATAAGTAGAGATAACAAAAGAAAATGAGAAGGGGTGTTGGATTCTTGGATATTGGGAGTAGTCAACCTCTGTTGGATCATGTATCCATATTTTATAATGCCTTGTGAGGAACTGATGGCCTTATTTGTAACACGATTAATCATCTGTGTGGCTATATCTTATAACCATTGAGTTCTTGTCTAAACCTATGTGTCATGTGTCAACTTCAATGAGTGAATATACCATTAAGTGTTGGAAGTGTCAGGGAAGCACTGGGTATAGTGGACTCCATCTCTTGAAAATCATGTTCAACCCATTGGTGTGAACCCTTTCCCTGTGCAAGCATTTTTCTCAGACCTTGGAACCAACTTGGGGGTGGTCAGCTATAAGAAAGGTTGAACTGTAGTTGGTCTATGGTTGGGTGGAGAGTGAAATTCCCTCCTTTAGTTTCCGGCTAAATCAATATACACATGTAACTATTTTTGGTTATGCACATTACATTACTATCTATAATATTCCTTATTGTGCTTATGATTAATGATTAGTCTTGTGTAATTTATGTAAGAATCCCTAAATTCACTATTTAATCATGGTTGAATAGCTAACTTTTATATCTATGGTGATTACAAGTTATTTGAAGGATTTGGATGTAGCCTTCTTAATCATTTGTAGGTTTCCTGATATGTCCCTAATTGGTGATCTGATATCACTCAATAATAATTGTGATTTCATAAGTTTCAATTATATATATATATATATATATATATATATATATAATCTTAGGTATCTCACTACCATAACCATGATGATAAGTTATCTTATTAGGAGTTCAATTTATGTGTTGTGTGTATGGAATAGCTCTTCCTCAAGAAGGTTGTTGAGACCTCTGTATGATCATGGTGAATTCTTTACTTATATGCCTGCATGATCATGAGATTGTTTACATGAATATGCTTAATATGTTTCACATAACTCGTTATGCATTGCTATTAGAGGAATGTGGTATTCTTGTTGTCTATGATGAAATTTTGTATGTGAGTGTCTTCATGGTTATGAGGGGCTTGGAAGCATTTGTATTTGTTGATATGATATTGAAATGCAAAGCTATATTCATAGTCATGTATGGCTGCTTGATGTGCTTAGTTAGACTATTGCAGTATGTGATTTCCATTTTTTGATATGTTGTGAACATCATGGGTTTCTAATTATTTAAGGTTGTTGATTGTCTTTCCTAGTAAAGGAAAATGGTTAATGAAATGTATGATATATAAATGGATCTGATAGTGTTGTTTGAGATACATTCTGTAGAATATTATGATGTTGCTATGTTGAAATTACATAGTAGTTTTGGCTATGGCTTATCCTATTTTAGTGCCTGATATTTGGCATGTTGGTAGATTCATTTATTGTATTATGGCTAGGAAAAACACTTGGTACATTCAATATTTGAATTAATATTTTTATCTTCATAAATAATTGTTTTAAGTAAAGCTTTGCTTCAAGGAGAACATTGGAAAAGTTCCTTAAAGTCTTCATACTTTATAAGTCTAATTGTTAAATAGAAATTATATTTTGTATCTAGGGCCGGATGTGTCTTGGCAGACTTGCATCTGAATCTAGATGAGTATTCTTTTGGGTTCTACACTTAGGTGCAACCGAATCTACAACATGGTTGGATATTTAAAGCTCTAGTGAATGTATCGGTAAGTCTGGGCATCTGGATTAGTTTGAGCGTGTGCATACATGGGAATGCACCATATTTAAAGTAGCTTGGATAATAGGTGGATGAATTGAGTGAAAAGGTGTATCCGGGGTGGGGCCCAAAAGAAAAAATCCAAATGTACCACAAGATCGATTTCATATGAGAATCCGTTGTTGGAACCACTTAGAGGTTTATGAGCATGAGGATTGAATGAAAATGAATCCGAATTATTAGTGTATTTTCTCAATTTGAGAAATGCTAGATAAGTGTTCAAATTGTATTTTAGTATGAAGTATAGATATCAAGGGTGGGTCCTACTTCGGCTAAACTTGTTTCTTGAGCTGGATATCATTTCATTTTCTAAGTGAATCCTGGATCTGGGAGATCCAATATTCCGTGCATGGTAGAAAATTCCATGACGCTAAATATCTGTGTATCTAGATTCTATTTGAGAGGAGAGTATCTAGGATGGGCCTTGCTGGGGAAAACTTGGCAAGAGGCCAAATTTTGTATAATACATCTGAGGTGGTTTCCACGTGAAGGATTAATCATACAAGGCCAAATGTGGGATCATAGTCGAATCTGTTAGAATGTATGAGAGTGATATAGGGAATATGACAAAGTACAAATTCTCGTGCACTTGAATTTACCCCCAAACATAAATACAAATGAAATGGATGAATTTCACGAAGGGGTCAGACCCTGTGGGAACCATGAATTAAATTGAGGTGGAAAGTGCCATAAAGGCACATCTATGGCCATGTCGGTGCAATGAAGGAATTACAAATGACGTGGTCTTGAGATAAGTTGACATGGTGGTTCCACAAGGCCAATATGTAGTTTCCATGTGTCACAATATTGATGATGTGGAGTCGTGTCATGATGATGTGGAAAGTTCCATTGGGTTACAAGAGGGTGCCACATGGTAGTGCCTTGATGACATGGCAATGCTTAATGGGCTAGAGGTGAAGTGGAAAATGCTATGTGGATGCCTTGTGGGGTCCATTAGCTACCTCATTAAGGTAAAATTTTTGAAGATGTGGGGGATCAAGGGGTCCAAGAAGTATTGAGCTATGGCTTATTTTGTGCACCTTGGACAACCTTTGAGACCACCAGATGCAAAGGAAAGTAATCACAAAATTTAATGCACCATCTCCCCTCACATCTACCCACTTTCACCAGCTTAGCTAAAGTAAACATGAGATGAGGGGCAGTTATGAACAGACTCAACCTCCTAGGTGACCTTAAGGAAATGGTTTTGACAATCAACCTTACTGACTTCCCTTAGGTGCCAGAAGACCCTCCATGAGTAAGCCAACCCCTCCAGGTGTCCATCCTATGAGCCAACATGAATTTTCCCTGAGTTTTACCACTAGTCACTCCCTTGCCAATTCCTCAGTGCGACTAGAGCCTCCCATTCACATGCATAAGGCTGCATCATTGCGATTATGGAATAAGTTGCTCAGTGTTGTGCCAATGTCTGTGGATTTTAGGGCTAGATTCCAGGCCTAGGTCTAGATCTCTGCCCGTAAATTACACAAGAGAAATGCTTCTTAACTAAAAATTTACACTAAGAATAGGCCTGACCATCCCCAACTGAGGCTAACATTCTGTTAAACAATTGGAAACAATGCAATCTACAGGTCATGAATATAATACTGAACATAAGGGACTAAAACTTCATATGAAAATTGTCAAGAAGGGTCACCACCCTTTCCCATTAGTTGTCTTAATATTAATTAGGTCTTGCATCCATTGTTATTTCAGTTACAAGTAAAAACATGAAATGAACCATGACTGGAACCAATCACCTGACCATGACTATAACCATCACATAACCACAAAAATACTTATAATATAACAACAATTAAAGCCACATAGTTACAAATAAAAAATCAGGATAACTAATATTTCATTAAACATAGCCAAGATCCAACTAGGTTTGGGACTTCCACGTACCACCCGACCATAGACATGGTTGAACCAAATATTTATTTCAGCCAGTCACCTTGACACAATATTCCAAGCATGAATGTTGGATCTCATGGATAAACCAATCCAAAAACAACTAAGGGAATCGAGAGGTTAAACCACCTACGTCCTCACCATACCGTGATCTCACCTAAACCGACATCAAGATCAAAAAACTGAACCGAGGTTGGAATGCCTCTAGATATCATCACCATCCCTGAGGAATTTTATGTCTCCTTATCTTTAGGCTTTATCACAATCCACATTGGATCACTAGGCCATTACCAAGACACCAACCTCGATCTTTACCGTGTATCCCTCCAAAAATGTCAAGGGATTCCTAGGCCTTTGGGAATGAACCTGAGACCACCTTTGCCCCAGATTTTGAAACCATCCGAGAATTCCAAAGCTCAAATTCGAGAACAATCCCATCACATCATGGATATATGGAAAACAGAAAGGAAAAGATAAAAACCACTGTCAAAACGCGACACAACCATGCCACCGAAAACAAAAGAACCAAATACCAACATGCTCATATCATGCATGTCGAAACCAAATAGGAAATCATACATGCAATTTGTTACCTAAAAGTATTCCTGCTGAAACTTCTTGATCCTTATCTTCCTTGCTTGATCTTTGCTTTACTTTCCTTTCCTTGTCCTTCCTTTGCTTGCTTGATCTCCTTCTCCTCTTGGTTCCCTTCTCCTCTATGAGTGTAATTTTAAAAAAGGAACTGATAAAATCTTGCCAATTGATCCTCGAAAGCAATTATATCAATGAGGCCTCTATTTTATTCATTTTCCATTGTTTTCCTCCTCACATGAAACTTGTGACCTTTCACCTTCATTTTCTCCCAATTTCCATTATTTTCATAAATAATGTGCCAAAAATACTCTTTTTCCTTTCCAAATCCTTAGCCATTACCTTTTCCAATTTCCCCTTAGCCATAAACACATCAAGTGATGCCCACTAGGATATTTTTCCCAACAGTCAACTTGGAATAAGTGTCCCTTAACCATGGTCTTAATTTTCCTTTATTAACTTTTATTTACATGAACTTTTAACTCTGATCTGTTACAAAACCCTCCCCCTTGGGGAACACCATCCTTGGTGTTAAACCACACCTGTACCTCAAATTTTTTTTGAAAATAAAACATACTTTTCATGGAGATTTATAACTTAGCTCGATGCAGTATTTACAATGAATAACCTGCTCAAAGCAAAAACCATTACGACAACATGACAATATAACACCATACCTCTTCTTGGTGCTTTAAAAATTATCTCATGGAGGTATTTAAAATAACAACCACATATACTTATGCACATTTTCTTCAACCAACAAATAACCATACTGTCTATGGAGCTTTATAAATCCATCTAGATACAATATTTACAATAATATACACATATTTTCACATATGCATATTTTATCAACCAGCAAACGAAAGGATACAATATCTGCATCCGCAACAAGGGAGTCCATAGGCTCACACCCCCACCCTCAAAAGTAGTACTAAGATTCAACTCCTTCCCAGGAAGTCCAGAATCCACTACCAAAGTCAAACTTGCATCTAATGTCTAGTGCTATAATACTGTATTTTTGTCTTCTTAATGAACAATTACCGAATCATTGTTCCAGGGCACACTACCAATGTGGATTTGATTCCATCTGGAAATGCTAATGACCAAAAGAAATACATTCCCTCACCTTCCCTTCTCTTCTACACAGTCCCTCGGGAAATCTGGTCACCCCATTCTGTGCAGTCACTCACCTTCCAAGTTCCCCGACATCCCCTATCCTTCGTGACCCATCCCTTGACAAGGATTCCTCGCATCGGAAGGTCCAAAAAACAAGGTATATCCCTTCCTCAAAACCAAGGCATATCCCTGCCTAAAAACCAAGACATATCCCTGCCTCAAAACCATCATACTAGTCATAGCATGCTTATGGAAATCAGTGGACACTATTGGGTACTAGTGTCCCACAATAGCCATGTTCCTGAATTTTTTACTAGTATACTTTTTCCTGTTTCAATTCCTTTTGTTGCTGCTAATCCTTACAGTCAGTTTCAACCACCCCAAACTGGGCACTTTCATGCTCTTCTGTACCAAGCACATAATTTCCATTAGACTGAAAAGGAATTGAAATAAATTCAAATCATACCTCATTGGTGGTCCATTAATAAGGAAAACTTACAATTCTATTTACTTCCTGTCACAATAAGTCAAACCACATCCTTGACCAAATAATCATGTATAAACATATGAACATATCACATTCGGTTAGCTCAAACACAACCATCATAATCAAAATCATAGATCACATGCATAATTAAAACTGAAATAAAATACTATACTTATATTTTAAATGGTTCTTTGCTTCTACCTTTTCTTTATCCTTTTCGTGCACACACTGAGTCAGTTACCAAACTCGGAAAGCACCCATTACCTTATCTTTAAGAAACAAGGGAATCCAAATACTAAACTGCCTCCTCCCTCAATATTAGCAACAAAGGTATCCTGAGACAACTGCCTCAACCCCCAATATAAACAACAAGGGAATCTGGAGACTAAACTGCCTCAACCCTCAATAGAAACAACAAGGGCCCAAGCAATCCCATACTTGTCTGTCCCATCACACTACACAACATATACACATAGACAATATACAATGCAACACATACACCTACACCTGGTTTACAACACAATACATATATGTACACACTTTACAATACCATGAATACACATGTTGCGATAAACTACTACATAATACCTGTAACACCATAACAAATATACACAACACAACATGTACAACGTCTACAAAATACCACATGTACAACATGTACACATTACCACCTATGCACAATGCCACCTACACAATGTGTACACAACACCACACGTACACGACACCACCTCCACAACGTGTGCACAACACCACATGTACATCGCACCACCTGCACAACGTGTACACATCACCATGTGTACATAGAACCAGTTGTACAATGTGTACATAGCACCACATGTACACAAGACCATCTGCATAACATTTACACATCACCACATGCACAAAACACTACACGTACCACTTGTACATAACACCACATGCACGCAACACAACATGTACAATCATGCACATCACAACATATGTACACAACACCACATGTAAAAATTGTACACTTCACAATATGTACATAGCACCACATATACAACATGTACACTGCACCAAAGTTACATAGCATCACATTCACAACATGTACATAACACTGCATAGACAACATGTACTTAGCACCATCAATACCCAACATCGCATATGTAATCATGCACACGACACTATATATGCAACATGCACACAACATCATTTATGAAACATTCATAAAACATCATAGGTACACAATACTAAATATGCTAAGACCACATTGTCCTTACCAAGCAACCTTGATTCTAGTGTCTTATCCAAGGCTTGTACCATCATGCCATAGATCACACTGCTTTCATTCCACTGATTTATCCTGCAACATTACCTGTCCATAACATAAACATAGACACAATATAATCACATAATATCAATCCATATTCACATGATACTAGCCTTGTAGATCTGTCAGGGCTACTCTTCCCACTTGATTTCTCATAAAATAATAACCTCTTCATACCACTCACCTGCATAAGTAATCATTCCTCCACAAGAATGATTCCTAACAACCCTGTCAGACAATGACATAGATACATAGATACATACATATATATAATGATTATCACAAAACAATCATGATCCTATCAGATAAAGTCATATATACATATAAAAATCAACATAAAACAATCATGATCCATGACAATCTTGTCAGACAATGAAATACATATATCCATGTATATAGATATGTATATTAGCATAATCATGATCACAACATAATTACCATATATCATAAGAGAAATGTTAAGAGAACTCCCTTTATCCATCCACATCATGCACAAAATTGAGAACAACAGTTCCCAACTTAGCCAAGGCATCTGATGCCTCAAATCCATTTTCTTTACCCTTCATGTTACCTTTCTCATGATTTTCCTACCACCATCCATTTCCACTAATGGACCCTACCAATCCAACCGACTGTCATAGTTTTGCCTTCAACTTCCCTTATACATGCACTAAACTTCATTCGGGTCTTACATTACCTATTAGGTTCCATCCAACTCTCCCCGAGCTCCATTAACTTTCCTCCTTCCCAACCAATCCCCAAGGCTCCCAAAACATAAAACAAGAACAAAATGAAACCAAGAAGAAAACCATGAAAATCTAATATCAATACAACACCAAAAACAAAGTGGTATGGCCATACATTAGACATAAACAAAGATGCAAATCAAGTGCAACAAATCACAAAAGACCAAAATCACAAGACTAGTAACAAACACCATGACACAATCCCCATGGATTCCCAACACTTCCAAAGGAAATTTCAACCTGAGCCTTATTCAAGATTTCATGACAGTCTCTTTTCCATGCAATTCCCTGTATCATACTTCCATAAACACACAACTATCAGTGTATAAATAAATGTAACAATATACTAGTTATCTTACCTTGTTGTTCCAAGCACAATACCTTGTAACTGAACGCACATGTGAGCCACATGTTCCAAAGATCAAGACATCATATCTATTAATTTTAAATCAACCTTTACCAAGTCTAACAACCATGTCATAATAAAAAATCAACTCACATTCATCAACCATAATACATAATTCTACAACTATTGTCTACTTACAATCAAGAATATATCAACTATTCTCAGCACATATGTGTTAGTAAAACCATCTCAAACAATATCATTCCTTCATGCAATATTATATATACAAACTCATATCATGCAACTATTCAAACATTCAAACAAGAGATAGATGACATAATAGATTCCAAACGCTCAAACACCAATTAGATGTCATAATCAAACATTCAAGCACCAAGTAGATGACACAAGTAAACTCATACCAATAGGCGACATAACCAAGCACTCAAACACCAAAAATATAACATAATCAAACTCATACTTCAATGTATCCCAGGGGAGGCTATCTTATCTACACAATAAATCTAGATTAGCATGATATAAATTCACAACATATCAACCCAAACATAATTAAGGTCATGATATCCATAACAATAACTAGCTAACATGTTCACATTATAAACTCATAAACAATTGTAATTCATGCATAACAATCACATATGTACACTCAATCTAGATTAGTGCTTACATAATATCACAAGTACATATGCCCATACCGGAATGTCATAACCATAACCATATGAATAGGTCAATCCTAATTAGCATGATACATATAACATCAAGATCCTAATTACAATGACCATAACCATAATGCATATGACCACAATGCATATAACAAAAAGTTACTGTCTTTCATGAATAACCGACATAGGTACATATGATCACACTGATTAACTAAAATCTATCACGCATGTAACCCTAACAAGAATATAATGAAATACATGTACATAACCCTCATGCTCATAAAAATCATTAACAAACATACCTACATGCCAAACATACAATTCATGTATGATGATATTCTCTTACCCCAAAGTATAGAGTTGTAACCTCGATTTGATGATCTGCATCTCCTACTCTATCTCAACCAACACATTAGCATCATAACATACCAATAACATCATAATGACATAAAATTCATGCAATGATCTCATGCATGACAACATCAACCATACCAATGTACACTAGACAACATGTAAGCACCTGACATGTATAACCAGTCATATGCTCATGACAACACACTTCACAAGAACACCATCATATCTCCCATGATGACATCACTTCCACCATGACCTACACCAAGATGATGCAACAAGTACATAGACCACAAGTATGAGAAACACACATGCAACCAACATAAATACATGACCAACACACCACCTATTCAATCCGAGGGGTGAACCATGCTCAGATACCACCTGTATCACACCACCTCTCCTCACATATACCCACTTTCGTCGGCTTACCTGGGGTAAACATGAGATGAGGGGAATTTATGACCAAACTCAACCTCCTACGTGAACTTAAGGAAATGGAGTCGAAAAACAACTTTACTAACTTCCCTCAGGTGCTACAAGACCCTCTAGGAGTAACCCAACCCCTCTAGGTGTCCATCCCCTGAGCCAATATGAATTTTCCCTAAGTTCCCCCCCTAGCCGCTCCCTTTCCAAGGCCTCAGTGCGACTGGAACCTCCCAGTTGCATGCATAAGCCTGCATCGGTGCGACTGTGGACTAAATTTCTCAATGCTGTGTCAGCGGCTGTGGATTTTAAGGATAGATTACAGGGATGGGGATAGACCTCTTTCCATAAATACTGTAACTTTTAGAAATCATAAATTACACAAGGACAATACTTGTAAACTAAAAACTGGCACCAGGATTAGGTCTAACCATCCCCAACTGGGACTGACATTCTCTCAAACACTTGGCAACAATGCAATCTACAGGTCATGAATACAAGAATGAACATAAGGGACTGAAAATTCATATGAAACTAATCAAGAAGGGTCACCACCCTCTCGCATTAGTTGTCTTAACATTAATTAGGTCTTGCATCCATTTTTCTTTCTGTTATAAGTAAAAACATGAAATGAACCATGACTAGAACCAGTCACATAGCCATTCTTATAACCAAAATATAACCACAGAAATAACCATAATATAACATCCATTAAAGCCACATAATTACAAGTACAAAATAAATAGGACTTAGCTTTCATTAAACATAGGCAAGAGCCGACTGGGTTCAAGCCTTCCACGTACCACCCAACCATAGGCATGGCTGAACCAAATATTTCTTTTAGCCAATCACCCCCGTGCCATATTCCAAGCATGAATGTGGGATCTCATGGATAAACCAATAAAAAAAAACCAAGTGAATCCATAGGTTAAACCACCTCCACCCTCACCATACCGTGATCTCACCTAAACCGTCACCGAGATCACAAAAGTAAACCGAGCTTGGAATGCCTCGGGATATCATCACCATCCTTGAGGAATTTTCTGTCTCCTTGTCTCTAGGCTTTACCTCTTTCCACAGCGCATCATTAGGCCATTATCGAGACACCACCCTCAAGCTTTAGTGTGTATCCCTCCAAAACCGATCAAGGGATTCCTAGGACTTTGGGGATGAACCTGATACCACCTCCGCCCCGGATTTCGAAACCATCCGAAAATTCCAAAGATCAAAACCGACAAAAATCCCATCACACCATGGCTATCTGGAAAAAGGAAAGGCAAGGCTGAAACCCACTGTCAAAATTTGATAAAAAAACTTCTTTTCTTATTGCAACTTACAACAATTAACTTGCGATAACTTATCATATAAATATAAAAATTGCTGATAGCGATGTGTGATATTCCACTAGGATTGCGATTTAATCTGGACTGTCCATCTCCCACTTTATATTTGTGATAAGATCTTGATCGTCAATCTACGCTTCATCTCTGCGATATGATCCTAACCGTCCATCGCTTTCACTTCAATTCTACGATTCGATCTCCACCGTCTATCTTCAGTCTTCACGCTTCCTCTGGATTTTAAAGGAAAATTATGGTTGTAGCCTTCAGAAGAATGTAGTCGATTTATCCTCTCGACTGGAATCTCATAACACAGATATTCTCGAAATTAATCACTGCAACTTCACTTCTTTGTCTAGGGCGTTAATTCCCACTTGAGCTTTATTCTGGTTATTTAATCGTATCCAAAAACTATCCTTTGCACGTTTTTCTCAATCTGATCCTCCTCAGACTCACCTACAACACCTGCATTAGGCATTATACTTTGATTACACACACAATTGTATAATTCATTAACATATTAGGAAGTACCTCAACACACTGGACCCACATAAACTCAGAGTTGAGTTTTATATTCACAAACAAATATTTACAGTAATAAAACCTTCTCTCGGCTTTCTTTTCTTTAAAAATGGCCTTCTCTCATTCCTCTCCCTCTATGCCCATAGGATTACAATCAAATCTCCTCTATTACCTATCTAAGAAGCATGGTCTCTTAATGCCTTTGAGGCTTACAAATATATACAAAAGGTTCTGCGACCAATTCTGGTTCAGATCCACAATTTGCTCAACTAAATCCTAAAAATCCTCTAATTCCACTTTTGACTCAACTAATTCCTAAGTATCCTCTATAATTCCACAAAATCACGAACTAATTTCTAATCTAAGATTTACAATATTTCAGAATATCTCAATCCTCACCAGTCACTCATGTTATCCTACATTCGGGAACATTTACAAATATGCCTCACAATATATACTTAAATCCTATTCTAAATGTCTCACATAAAATCACTCAAAACATTGAAAACTACATTAATTAAATACTTAGGGAACCAACTCCCTTGAAAAACACAAGACCCCCTAGATTCTACTAAATGTACAAAATTTGTAACCATGATGCTTCTGCATCAAATTTCTGTAATGTAATCCCTACTTAAACAAGAAAATAAATTCAATGAATTGAACAATAAAAATGAAATAATACAAGAGAGGGACTAAAGCCTCTGGTTTGGGACTAAACCCAAGGGTTTCAACCCTCCAAAACTAACTCAGATGTAGGTAAACAATGAAATTCTCATTGAAAGAAACTAAGAGTCACATACATCATATGAAAGATGAAAATAACAGTACAAATCATGAGACTCTCATCAGCTACTCCTATCTTCAACAAAAATTCGAATCCTAATGAGCCTTTAGGCTGGTTTATTTATACAAAAGTAGATGAGGGGAAACTCCCTTGAAAGGAGGAAGGCTCCCCTCCAAAATATCAAAATTGGTGGATCTAGTTCCCTTTGATATTTAGATGCACTGGAGTTCCTCAGTTGCTAGTGAATTCAAGTTGTTGGTGAGGAATATTTGATCTCAAGTTGATTTGGAGAGTTAATGAAGTGGACAACCCCCCTATATTATCTCTAAATGTCTCGACCAAGCCCCTGCATAGTAAATATCTCCAAAAATGATTCTTTTACCTGCATATTAATCACATTAGTCCATGTGATATGACAAGAACCCTCTAGTCTTCTTACTAAGCATATTATGGCTAAAAATGTGAATTAATATGAGAAAATGAGAGTTTTAAGGGATGGAGGATAGTACATTGTACCAAAAATTATACCTATTGATGGGAACCATCTCCTCGTTTACATTTTCCTTTACTTTAAAGTGGATAAATTTTCGCATTTATAGTTGCAAAAACAATATTCAAGTGGGAATGTTCACTATGTAAATCATTGGACATCAATGGTGAGAAAACATTATCTAGACTTTTCTTTTTCTGTTTTTTTCAATTAGTTCTTATCAATCTCTTTCAACCTGTTATATTATTAGTCTCGTCTACGGATATTTACAAAGATAAAAAGGATATTACAATTTGGTGATGGGACTAAAGTTGGATATTTGTATTTTTATAATGATTTCATAGAAATACGAGTCGATGGTTGTGAATTACCTCCATATAGGCTTCCTACTTTCCTACTAGTGATAGTTTTATCACTAGAGTTCATAAGACAAATCCTCAATGTTGATAAAATCCATTTTGTATCAAAAAAACATCTTGTCATTTTCAAATTGAAGGTAGAAGTGGGGTCGTTATTTTGTCAATACAATATCATCTAGTCAAGAGTTTGAGGAAATGTTGAAGGAGATGAAGTTCTCTCACAAAGAGATTTGGCACTATGATGCTCACAACATTATATCCAACAAAAAAGTAGAGAAAGGTTTAGTTCCTTATAGGTAGGTGCGAAGACCAAAAATTGAGCATTTTTCCAAATAAGAAGTCTGGGAACAATATCCTGAACCAATTATTCAAGTACATAGTGAAACATGCTAGTCCTCAAAATCAGTCATTATTGAAACTCCTAAGAAAAAGGAGAAAGTAATTAAAAGAGCATTTTCCAAAACACAACAATCAATAACAACTTTAGAGTCAGAGAATGCAGAGCATAGAGAAAATAAATAACACAAGTTGGAAGAAATACAGGTCTCAATATCTGAGGTGAATATTGAAGAGATTACATCAAGCGAGATTATTCTCAATTTGGCGCTTTTAACATCGACCTATATAACATAATAAATATCATCTTTTAGTGTTTGACCTACTACAACTGATAAGGAGGATAATATTTTCTTTCAATTAATGGAAATAAATAATTAAGAATTTTAAGCTAAAAAGATATTCCTATAGTGAACTATGGAAGCAGGGATCAATATCACAAACAAGATTACTCTAAACCTTAGACTATGAGAAAGGACAATTAAATATGATATTTTTAGAACCTAAGTCTCAAGTTATTAAAATTGCAAAAGGCTACAAAGCATCCAAATTTACTATTGGTTTAAAACAAATTCATCTAGCTGATCAAATGGACTTTCACACGAAGATAGGGGAATGTTATGCATAAGTGATGGGAATTTTAATTGCTTAATTTGTTACTCATTAAATTATCGACCGGGAGTTCATAAACTGATGAGGTGTCGACAAACGATATGCAAACATAGGATTGACTGGTTCTAAATCAAAATAAGCCACAACAATATGATATAAACACGATTGACAGGAAACTAATTAAACATGGATTCACTCTTTTCATGCCCCATAAATATAAGAATAAATAATAATTAAAATATCATCCCATTCATCAGCATCTTAAAGGTGTCCATTAGGTTCAATAATTCCTGTAACAAGAAACACACTTAGCACATGACCTAAATAAACACACATGAATCATAGGTCTGATCCTTGTGTCCTCTGGCCACTAGTTGGGTCCTTGGGTTACGAACGCCTCACATTATGGCCCTAAAAACTGCAACACATAAGCACACAAAAATCTAGAAATTGCAAGAATTAAACTACTGGATCCAGCCTAACTATGCATAAAATAAATAAAAAAAGAATATAAAAGTTATAGGAACATGAGCTGAAAATACTTAAATATGATATAAATGTGCATGAAATAAATTAAATAACATCTAAAAAAATATCTAACTCTACAAGTGCATTCCAATACAAGGGGGCCTTCATGTATGGGAGCATTGCAGGATTATAGAACTAAAAAAATGATCAACAACACAATAATTTCATTAATCCACTAGAAATTATAGAGTACAAGTTCAAGAAGCCTTCTAGAATGTTACCGCTATATCAAATCAACAATATCCCTTTCCTCTAAATTCCTTTTAAAACCTTTGAACCTGATTTTTACTTAGGAATTTATACATAAAATATGCGGGGCGAGTTGGAACTATTTTCCCCAAAAATGGTTTATCAAATCATGATTGATTTGACAAAAGTTTGATTTGTTGGTATCCTCAGCTAAAGATATGATAAAATAAATTTTATTTGGAATAAAAATATCTTGAAATAACTAGATTGGATGCATTCTATTAACTAGGACCTTGAAATAACTTGATCTGACGTGTTCTGGTAATTGATTGTTTAGTTTCGGTGTAGTTGGAAAATGGTCGCAACTAGAAAATTCCCTATAAAAGAACCACAAATATCTCCCAATTCAGAGACTTGTTGGAGGAAATTACCACATTTAATTTGAATGGGGATGTTATAAACAAAACACATGTTATATTTTTTTCCAGATTCTTCTCTGTTTGTCGAGAAATCATGCTTGAATTTGATGACTCTATTATTCATGGTAAGAGTTGTGCAGACCATTAATCTCTTACTAGAGGATTCTAGAATTGAGCTCGGTGCAATGTCAATGTCATAAAATAATATTGTTGATACTAGAAACAAATCCCATGTTGTGATTTGACTTGATTTGGTGGAGAAATATATCAACTGACAAATGCACCAATGGCAGTCAACTACAAGATTTTCTGGTTAGAAAAAATGTACAAAACCTTGTACAACTACTGGAATAATGTGCCCCTACTTCGAGTAACTCAAATACTTCTAGTAGTTCAGTTGGATTAGCATAGCTTGTGCACTTCCAATAACTCGACCATTCTGCGCTTCTAGTAGTCAAATTGTTTTGTGTTTTTGGTAGTTGGAGTGATACCTGAATATCCTGGAGGCTACACAAAAGCTACAAGAACCAAGATAGGAAACCTTCATTATCCAAAACCAACAATAATCCTTTCCAATTTATTGAAAATAAAGTGAAATAATGATATCTAACCACTTCAACTATTATTGTGGTATATTCACAAAGAATGACAAGATGTGTAATAGAAGGTTAAAGAAGTATGATAAAATTACTAAAAATGGGTGCTTATAATGGTGAAAAAGGTGATAATTTGGTGACTCGACAATAAATTGGCATATAGCTAATAATTCTTCAAAATTAGAAAACATGTTAACCAAAGTGACCACCCAGTTAAAACAAGAGAAAATTTCAACTAGAACAAATCAAATGAAAGTAAATAATATGGATCAGATTATAATCAAATTGGTTGTGGATCCAAATGATTCTTCTTCAACACAACCCTTGATTAAATCAATAAATACATATATTTAGGTGCTCGGGAGAAAACTCAAAATTATAGCTCTGGAACATGTACAAACACCAAAATTAGAAACAATCCATAGGAGAAGGATCAATTGTTATACCTTTCTATTGAGAAAAATAAATAGATTGAAAAATGGGAGAAACATATTGAAATTATGGTAAAGGAAAAGAGTGACCCTGTGCAAAAATAACAAATGAAGTAATGACTACAAAGGTAGATCCGAGAGAAAAGTTGGCAGAGACTTTGTCAACTATAAGCATTAAAGATCAAGAAATTGAAAATCTCAAAAATATGCTTACAAAAAATAACACCGAGATAAGGGAGCTCAAGGAATAATTAGTAGATAAAAATACAATCATCAACAAAGAAAAAGAATTTACAGATATCTTTCAAAGATAAATTGAATAGTTCATAAATCAATTAGCTGGTACATAGTTACTAGTTGAAGCCAATAATTTACTTTGGGACGAAATAATTAATAATGTTTCTCAGTAATGGTAATCAATTCTTGTGATTGGAGCAGAAGAATAATTTTTGTAGAACACAGAGCAATTAATTACATAGGTTTATGGTCCATTGGGAGAAAAACCCCAATTTTCTACTAAAATAGTAAAATAGTTGAATTCTTAGAGTAAAGAACAACTTAGAAAAACTAGTGTGCAATATAGAACTATGGTGACTCGGTAATAAAAGTAATTACAAAAAGGAAATTTATACAAGTTTAAGATAAATATAAGTTGTTAAAAAAGGAGGTTGATGGTTTTAATGTAAAATTTCACATTTTGGAATTAATGGGAATACCATCCTCTTAGGATAAGGAAGGAAACTTATTACCTACATATGTTTAGATAAATTTTTTACTTGAAGTCAAGGTAGATTCAAATGATTTCTTAGATATGAATGGCAAATTAAGTGGAAAAATATTAGTGGATAAAATGATGAATGTTTTTTACATTCATTGTCAAGTTCGAATGTTGTTTCCTACTACGCCAACATATCAAAAATATACTGAGTTGGATGTTTCCTATAGGAAGATGTTATCATATACTTATCCAACCAGATTAGAATGGGAATGTATGATAAAATTTTCTCGATAAGTTTCTCAACCTATACAACAAAATTCAACTAAAAGTGGAGATATGACAACTTGTGATTGGAAGATGGAAGAAATTTTCTATTTTAAATAATAAGATCCTAGAAAATAGTTTTTTCTACCAATAAGATTGTTATGTGTATTTTGTATAAAAAATCATGAAGAACTTATGAAAAGTGTTCACTTTTGGAGAGAAAAGTTTGTGTTTTGTATACAAAGACATTACTTTCATAATGTTTTAATCAAAAGATTCTTCTTTTAGCATACGGGAGTATGTTGTCATTTGCAAATGTTTGTTTCCTATAAGTTACATACTCTATTTAAATTGAACATAAGTTATTTTAAACACTAGAGAGGTTAAGCTAAGGATCAATTTTCCTTATATCTCCTGACAAAGTTATATTTTACATTGAGATCTATGATATAATCAAGTTTTTTTTATTATACCTATGCATGCAAAGATTTTTTCCCTCATTTCATGTAAATAAATTTTTTTCTATTATTAAACCATTAGAGTATTATTCTATGTCTTTTCTGCTATATCATATAGTCGTTATATTGAGGTGAATATTGAAGAAATATGTTATATTTCGTCATTCTTATTTAATTACTTTCAACTTACTTAGTATCTGTCATAGTTGGAAATAAGCCTTTTGGTTAAACATCTATAGGGTGTTGTATTTTACATCAAAGCAAGGTTTCAAATCCATAGGAACCCCCCTTTATAAAAAATGCACATCCTGATACCTTGGCATAGTTTCCTAACCATAAACTATCTTCAAGGGAACAATAGCTAGCAACCCCAACTTTTATGTCCTCTTATATCCTAGACATATTTTATGCCAATATGTCATTCCCAGTCATGAACTAGAGATGGATCATTCATGAAAATATGGTCCATATTTACTATAAGGTACTTTGGGAGGTTCATCATTTACTATATTATGCACAATATTGTCAAGAGTTTCAGGTGCCCTTGTATGTGGATTTGTTTAATGTGGATACCCCATGTATGTGAGAAAGGGCTAGAGAGGTAGTTCCCTTAGTGGATAATTGGTTCGTGGACCAATATTGTTGAGATTCAACAAGATGATGAGCTTAGTGAAAAGAGTCGCCTTCACTAAGTGGGCCCGCAGGCTATTTTTGGGGCAAGTCTATTTTTAGACATGGTGATCATATTTCAGAAGTTGCAGGATGCTATTTGTGGATGGTTAGTCAAGTTGGAAAAATAGATGAAATTCTATTTTTAGAATATTGGGCAAAGTCTATTTATAGATCGTTGATCTAAAAATAGAAGTGTCGATTATTATTATCTCTTAATAATAATCCAACAATAAACAACAACTTATTCTCTTGGAGCACTTAATTTCAGTGCAAATATTTGGAAAATCAGTGGGTTGAAAATATTACACAATTCCTAGGGTTTACTGTTGGTTCATGCATGGAGGACTCAGTTAGAACTAAAGTGGCAAAGTTATGACAGAGTTGGAAGAGTAGTTCATGGAGTTGTATACAGTTTAACTCAGTTTGTATCTAGTCTAACTGAATGATACACTAGTGAGAGTGGAGTGAATTAATTAATTAATTAATTCACAAATAATAAATCATTAATCAAATGAACAATACAACAGTTAACTACAATGCATGTCAGTTCCAGTGGAGACCCAGTGGATAGATAGGTGAAAGGGAAAGATGGACTATCTGTTGTGACTATAGTGATTCATTGATTGCACTACACACACATTGGAGTTGCCAATGAGGATTGCGCAGTCAAGGAAAGGGTAATTCGAATTCATTCAGAGCTATTCTTTAGTAGGGATTGCATAGTGGAGGCAGGCTAGCAAGTGGGCAGAGATCGGTGCATGGAATTGTAGATTTCTTCTATGTTAGTGTGTGACGATTGATTGTACTGAGAGCTTGATGTACTAAGCTTTGTATGAGATTGTTACATGATCTCCATGATACATAATATATGATATTTGAGGTTTTCAGCTTCAGGCTTTCCCGTTAAACAACTGTGTTATGTGCGATTGTTTTTATTTATGCTTCACATGTGCTTGCAATTAATTTTCCTCAAAAGATTAATAGTGGAATGATTTTGTATTTTGAAAGAAGTTAAATATTGTGAGATCAGGGGAATATGGATGTATGCATGCTTAGTGTATACTAATTTCTACATGGTATTAGAGTAGTGTTAATTCTTGAAGATTGCAATTGTGAAGAATTGTTGAGTTTGTGCTAGTGGACAATTCGAATTTGCTACATAAAATTCTTGGTGCAGAAGTTGAGTATACATTGAAATGTCTTTCAATGGGTTGCAATTGGAGTATGCCCTTGATGGGAGCTTGAATTACATAGCCTGGAAGGATAGGATGGAGGCGGTGCTGGAGGATAATGGATTGAAGGAGTTCATCGATAGCGATGTTCCTAAGCCGGGATCTAGCGATGCTGCATTAATTGACACATGGCAAAAGAAGACAGCAAAGACAAGAAGAATTCTATTGGAAGGTGTGAATGACCATATTGTGTCCAGCCTTCACGAGAAAGCCACTCCATTCTTAATGTGGAAGGATTTAACAGATTTGTTCCAAAGCAGAAGCAACCAGAGGAAGTTGGCGCTTAAAGATAAGCTCAGAAAAATAAAAATGGAGAGGGGTGACAGTATTCCAAAATATCTCACGAAGTTTTTCCACTGCAAGGATGAACTGAGAAGTGTGAGGGTTACTTTTGATGATGAAGACTTGGTGAGCTTGGCTCTCCTTGGGCTTCCGAAGAGTTGGCATAGCTACGAAGACTCTGTCAATGGATGGGAGAAACTGCCGAGATGGGAGCGACTTTAGTTGGATCTTATGCAGAAGGAGATAAGGCGGGGTTCCAGGGATGGCTCTTCATCGAAGAATGAAGATGAAGAGAATTGTGCTTTGGCTGCCAAAGCAAGGAAATGGACGGGGAAGAAATTTCCTTCAAAATCCGATGCTAAAGGCCAGAAGAAAGATTTGTCCAAGGTGAAGTGTTTTCACTGTCACAAACATCGGCATTTCACCACTAACTGCCCACAGAAGAAGAAGAACAAGAAGGTTGCTGGAGCTGCAGCTGGAGAGGCCTTAGCCTCGTAATTTGAAAGTGATTTCTCTTTGATCGCATGCTTGGTTTCAAGCTATATGGGATCGGTGTGGTATCTTGATAGTGGTGCGTCTTTCCATATGACGAGAGACAAGGAGTTGTTTAGTGACTTGGAGGAGAAGGACCTCCAGATGCATATAGAGATGGGCGACGATGGTCGATATAGTGCGACCGGCATTGGGACCATTACCTTTGAGAGGGAGTCCAATAATCCATTATTGTTGAAGGATGTTATGCATGTTCCAGGTCTGAAGAAGAACTTGGTATCGGTCGCAATGTTGGAAGACAAAGGTTATGATGTTGTTTTCAGTGAGGGAAAAGCCTTCCTTTGACATAAAACAATTGGTCAAACCAAGAAGATATGGATTGGAGTTAAGAATCTCTACAAGCTTTAAGAAAGGAGGAAAAGGTTTAAGAAAAGGTAGAAGCAACAAATCAGTGAGAAGTAGCTCAGAAAGAACATGAGGAAAAGTTGAGGCAAGAAAAAAAGGAAGTTTGGATTACACAGGAAGATACCAAGGCATCCAAAGATATTAAACTCGAAGAGTAGGAGGAAGAAGAAATGAGGATATAAAGGGGGAAAAGAAGAATATTTTAGGAATATAGATATGATAAATAAATTAGAAGAGTTGTAGAAGAAGAAAAAAGACAAAAGTAAGAGAAGAAAACATTATTAGATGAAGTAGAAATGAATGACAGGGAAGAAGCCCTCGAGGCTTTGAAAGAAGAACTAGAATCAAAATATTAGCAAGATTTAGTTGCTATGGAGATTTATTTAGTGTCTTTTGTAGTTCCAAAAATCATAGGAGGCCACCTACCCATAAAAAAATGGGTATTACGCTAACCAAGAGGAAGAAGGTGGTCAAATTCAATAGTTGAGGTTTGATCACATATTGAATAGGATTGTGGAACATACAAACAAAACATTGTTAGACCAAATATAACACTGAGAGGGGGAGGGAGTGAATCATTGTAATAGTAACCTTTTCATTTCAAAACATTTTTGTAATAATCAACCATGTAGCAGTGTATCATAACAATAATAATAAAAGCAACAATGCCTTAAGAAACCATCATCACACCAACATAAAAGAGTGACAAGATTTTATGTGGAAACCCTTGTGGGAGAAACCACATATTATTTTTCTTCTTCTTCTTCAATTCATTTACATATATTTGTAGGAATCGACCTGTTGGAGGCACCCAACCCCAAAATGTGAAACCAATTACTTGCAATAGGCTACAACTTGATTGAAACGCAACCTCAGAAATGTGCAAGCACCCACTTGCAATAGGATAAAACTTGATTTAGGAACCAACCTCAAATATATGAAAGATTTGAATTGCTATAGGAAAAAACCTTATTGAGGCACCAACCTATGATGATGTAGGCAAAAACCTAATTGAGTCACCAACTTCCAATGTAGGCAATAATTTGATTGAGGCACCAACCTATGATCATGTAGGAAACAACCTAATTGAGTCACCAACTTCCAATGTAGGAAATAACCTAACTGAGGCACCAACCTCTGATGGAGGCACCCACCTCCTTCACAAACCAGTGGACCGTGTTTCATAATTTTCAGAATGGATCCATAATTATCAAAACCATTATCTTGTCATAAATATGCTTATATCAACACTGTCATGACATACGCATCACCCTACAAAAACATGTTCATCAATTTGGTCACATATCATCTTTCCCAGAGCTTGTTTCATTCATGTGTTCAACATGTACTCACAATATTGAAACCTATTCATAAACCCCTGAAGCATTCTATAACACATGATGTGGCTTCATGACATAAAAAAATGCATCTTTATGACTCTTTATAACCCCTGTATTGATCACAACATGAATTTTTCCATATAACCTTTTACATAATTTAATTTGGGTTAATAATGATCTCAAAAACCATATAAAAGATTAACTATTGGAAAAAATGTCCCTTTCAGGGTGACTTCTACAAAATGAAGCTTTCTTGGAAGTCCTTCTACAAAAGGATTGATGGGAGTAGTATATGGCATATTAATGGACCGAAATTTAATTGTCAATTTGGGAGTTTGTGAACTTTGAGGCACAACACTGGAAATGTCAGAGATGGCCCTTGGAAACCTACAAATAAAACTCTAGTCTAACTTGCGCATCAATATCAACAAATTAAATTGAATCTCGCACTTCAAAGGAAACTTGAGAAAGAATAAACACCAATCCTGAAAACTGAAAAAAAGCTTCAATCAAACTTTTGAAAAATGAACGGAAAACCTACACTATTAGAAAGTATGAAAGGAAATCCTAATAATGGGAAAACAAAACATAAATCCTAACTATTGTTTGACTAGAAACCAAGCAATGCCTGAACAAAGTTAAAAAAGCAGACTTTAAATGTTGAAAGAAATTCAAGATCAATTCAAAAACTATTCTTTATGTAAAGAAAAACTCTAATTCAGACTAATTCTGTCTATTTCACCTCTGTGTAACAAAATCCTTTAAGAAATTAAGGTCTGATTTGCTAAAAGCATCATCAATAATTATTAAATACTATGTAAGCAGATTGTGTGGACAAGGTCGAAACATGAAACACTCTCACTCATACTGTAGCAATTGTCATGTCTTTGAAGTAAATGACACCTGGAAAAAAACACATCAAATGGACATTCAAAAGATAAATATGTCAATTCACGGTTTACCATTTATCAAAAAATGTATGCATTACTGCAGGCTTCAAAATAATAAAGGTCCTCTAATAACGATAAGTAGTGCAGGCATATTGAATTCTCAAGGCCTCAACACATTTTGGGACCAAGGAAAATATTCAGAACTTAGAATCATTGTGATGGATTAAAAGTGCACCAACCCCTACAGCTTGACAACAGATACCCTGTGCATCCTTCATTGCTGTCATTAGTGCGATTTATAAAAAATCTCAAGTTCTAGCCAAATTAAAAGTTGCATGATCATTCCTTAGAGAAACAGAGTCTCATAAGACAAATTATAAATTATAATGAGAAATTCAAATCTTGCCTTGCACAAAATGAATATGCATAATTCAAAGGAAGAACAATAGATCACTAGCCTAGCATTTTTTATACAAATTCATTCTATACCAAGTGACAATTTCTACAAGTAAATTAAAAAAGAGAAGAATGAGAATCACTTTAAAAGACCCTACAGATCTAGCATTAAACACATCATGCCACACAATAAATGAAAAATTAAATGCACTCACTCAACAAACCAAAATCCAAACTAATCCCGAAAAATTTAGAGTGGTGTCGAGTTGATTTGGTGGCCAACCCAGCCAGCTCGCACCCTCTGTCAATGATCTAGTTCACATAGATTATAATCATAAAACACATAAAATAATTTAATAGAACATAGCTTTAAATGCCTTGATTAATCTTTAAAATCTCAGTCTTTACATGGTGTAGGCAAAGATCAGACTCCAACAAATAGAGGGAGCGACCAACAGATTAATGATGGTAATGTAATACTACATTGGGACCATATCCTCTCTCCTTCGCTCCATAAAATTGACCTTTATCCATCAAAAATATAGTTCTAAAATCTAATATTATATCCCTCTCAATACACAACCTTCATATTTATAATAGCGATGCTTCCCAGCTACTCGGATCAGAGCTTACTAGCCCATAATTTTTTAGAGCTTGTAAACCAATTCTATACCAAAAATAAGAAATTCGATTATTGATTGAGTTCACATTAGTATGAAGTTTCACATAAACGAAATGTTTGGTGCCGAGACTTGAAAATTTCGCGATAACATTCATAGGAATAATACGTTGTTAACAAACTTTGTAACTTATAGAAGACAATTTGACTGAATTCTTTGACCATCATTTCATGCGTTATCTGGAAGACTTGGGTGTGATCAAGGGAACACATCACCATATTGAACCTTTTCTCTTCAAAACCATTATGCTTATTTTCCATCATGGCAGCTAGATGCATGAAAGTCATGAAAATGAGAACACGATTTGCACTGCTGGAACAAGAACTGTGCTACTGGAATAGGAATTGTATTGTTGGAACATGAACCTTATGCATGGTACAGGAATTTGATTCATGGTGCAGGAATTTGATTCGTGGTGCAGGAAATCTTCAAAGTGCGAGAAGCTCATAGTGAACTGGTGCAGGAATCCCAATTGGTACAGTAATCTGATGCATAGTACAAGTAGGTGAATGCAGGATCAAGGCCTGTTGGCATATGCATACAAATATAATCAACTCAGTTTTAAACGTGAAAACACACAATCTATTATTAATTATTCTTTTAATGTTTAGATCTCGTTAAAACAAAGGAATCATGGCAAATAGTGAATACTTATTCTATTGTCTCTGAGAATGCACAAAACCATGACAATAACTAGTAAAAATAGACAAAAGCATGAGGGAATTTGAGTAAAAGGTGATATAAAGAAAGATAAAATGGAGGCCTAACGAGGATCATGCCTGGTCTTGCTAACTATTCAACACAATGTGCTTTTGCGGGGAAAAATAATTAACTTCTGACCTTGTGAGCGACCTGTTTCGAACCTGCAACCTTTGTTATATAATACAAGTGAATTACCAACTAGGCCACACACTATTTCTTACCATATAATGCATATGAATTTATGTTGATATCAGATGGTTGAACTAGCTCCAAAATTGGGTGCGATACCCTATCATGTGACCTGTTTTATTCCATCACTAGGTGGTCGTAGCACATTCCAAACAAAACGCTAATTTGAAACCTTTTGTAGGACCATAAGCTAATAAAAAATGACCCCTTCTAAAAACAATACCCTTCACGGTGCTTCAAAATTGTTACCATACAAACAATGACTCTAAAAGACACTATACGAACCAAAAATATTATCTTATGATGTGTCCAATAGATTTCTCTGTGTCTCAATTGAATTGATGGTGAAGAATATAAATATGTTTTTGGTAGTATCTAGGTCTATGAGGTTCGACTATGGGTCGATGTTCACACTTTCACATTTGGAGATTTAAAACCATGTGACCACCCCATATGATTGAATGATGAACCTTTTTTGTGACCCAATGATAATAATATTTAGCCCATATGCCCATGCCATGAGACCTAGTCCTTAGGGGTCCTTGGCTGTTGGATTAATGATGTCATCATGAAATCATGCTATCATGAGGTAGTTTCTAATAGGTGTCGCATGCCATAATTTTTTAGCCTTTTCACCAATAAAAAATTTCCAATTATACTTGACATGTGGAAGTCCATGGTGATGCCATGTCACCCTACATATGTCATCCTAATGACATTTCATGCTATGTCATTGCCACACCATATTTTGTTATCACTTCATCATATTATAACAACTAAAACTTGCCATGTGTCAGGGATGTCACGTCACAACTGAGTGTGTAGGGGGTCCATGTGGCATCTGAATAAAGGGCCTGTTGATTTTACAAGTGGAATAGATACTCACACTTATTTCTGAAACTGATAATTACTTACAATGATATGTTGCTTATCTTTGGCACTTCCAGTTAACTATTAAGTAATTATACTTCATAAATTCAACAAAAAATGTAGTAGGACAATATAGATCACAATGAAACAATGATACACAAAGGAAACATAAGGTTTACCCTAGGAAAACCCACTTAGGGGAAAAACCTAGCAACCTTTTACTTAGAGAAATTGTTCAATTCAATAAGAGATACAACTGAAATTTTCTAGTAAAAATAAATTAAAACATACCAAGAAAAGAACCCTCTTCAAACTTGATCGAAGTGTCTTCTTATCAAGTCAATATGTTGCCCAAAAAAATTGACCTGATATGCTCTGCTAGGGCTAAATTTTGGCCTCCTCCTATACCTAGAAAAAAAATCATATCTTTTGCCAGATATGCCTATAAACTAGTAACAATGCGAAGTCAACATAGAGAGAAAGACAAACTTAGAGAGAAAAAATTGGATTTATCTTCATCCTTCTTGTCCTTTTTCCTCCTTCACTTGGGATCATAAGATGTTGTTTCTTGTGAGGTCAAATTATTCCAAGAGGAGGAGGTCAAATGACATATATATAGCTTTCTTGGGAGGCCGAATGGGTGCCACAATAAGGCTGGGTTGAATTGATCATGTGGAAGGTCAACTTAATTTTCTTGATGCCAAAATATTTAAATTTAAATATTCAAATTATTTCTTTTAAAAATAATATGAATAACATGTCTTGAATTTATCATTACATATAGTATCAAAATATGAAGATTGTCAATAGCTACAAAAATCCAATAGGGTACACATGTCGCTATGGCACTGGGCTAGTGTGGAGGGTCGACCTTTGTTAAACATCGAGCTATTGATATTTTATCCATTATTTAATTCTACATCCCATTGTTGGATCCTTAATATTTGATTGAACATGCTTAGAATTTATCACCATTAAATTCCATGCAAGTTGAGTCGTCTGCTGTATATTTTTCCATAGAACCATAGATTAGCTATGAATATGCCCTTTGTTTAGTGCCATTAAAGTTCACGCAAGTTAGGTTGTTTTCCACCATGTATTTTTCCATAGAACCATAGATCCGGACATAATATTCTCTTTGTTTAACAATTTGGTTTTTTTTCAATAAATTTGGTGTTTTTGGTCCTCATTACAACTTCCAACTTCAAACAGTCTTAACTTCTCATCCGAGAGGATTTTTTCCAAGTGTGATATACCAATGGAAAGGTCTTAGAGAAGACTATCCAAAAATACAATCCATAGACTCATTATGACAACACAACTTTGACAAAAACTAAATAGAATTTAAACCACTTTGAATTCACTTGATGAGGCAATGTAAGTGAACATGCTGTCATATTGCTTCCTATGATTCATGAATGACCATGCCACTTTCTTAGGCATCCCATTTGACATCAATGAAATTTATTGTCATCAATGAAAACACTATGTGCAACAATATCCCCCTTCTTCATTGATGGAAACACTCACAAATATTGATGGTCATTGATGGAAGTGGACCGAACGCCCGCTAACATGTTGTTGGGGACTCCCCTTGGCTGAATGTGAAGATTATTCCCGCTTAATCCTGATTTCTCTCCTTTCTCTCTTATATTATTGTCAATTTTTACATTATCTCCTCCCTTGACATCTATGGGAAAGGGACATGGTTTCCTACCAATGTTTCCACGACTATGTGGATACCTGATCCTATTGTAAATGGAGTCTCCCCTTGAAACCATGCTTCATTTCTTCATATGTAAGTGTCTACCAATGATCTCCAACTATTCCTAAAATTTCTTGTAGACTTGATGGAGTCTCCTCTTGATACCATGCTTCCTTTATGCATAAGATATGTATATGTAATTTCATGCCAATACTCTCCAACTATTGTTGAACTTTCTTGTGGACCTGATGGAGTCTCCTCTTGATACAATGCTTCCTTTGTGCATAATATCTTCATATATAATTTCCCGCCAATACTCTCCAACTGTTGTTGAATATTCCAGTGGACCTGATCAATTTATAAATGAAGCCTCCCCTTGAGACCATTCTTCTTGTCATGGAAACATCCCCTTGCCAATAAAATCTCTTCTTGGAAGGAATTTTTGCTATGTATGTATTCCTTTTGTATCTTTAAAAAATCTTCTTGATTTCCTACAGGTGTCAATATCTATCCCTGAGATGTTGGATGGTGTGATACCATTTTTATAGCCAGTTCTAATGGTGGACCTTCTCCCCTAGTGCATAATTTTTATTCAAACATGTTGGCATATTGCTGCCATCATACACTTCCTGTGAGTTGGCTAGGAAACATCAAGCACAACATATCACTTATATGATAACTTAACATATGAAAGTGTCAAAGTATGCTCATTTACCCTATCAAATGGTCATAATCCCTTGCAACATGATTTTATTGGTCAACCTAATCTCCACTACTAATGATTGTTTTCCTGATAGTGATCATCTTTCCATGGATCATCCAATTTTTTCCTCCATACTTTGAGTCCATTCTCTTCCTTTCTTTGAATTCAAGTTTCACACATTCAAAGTATCCTTGGTACTACTATTGTCATGGTTATCATGATTGTTCTCCTTTTGGGAGAGAGTATTCTAGCCTTTCTTATGCATTCAAATCTTGTTCTCATCATGGATACAAACTTTTTAATCATTCTCCAAAGCATTCTATACACATAAATTATTTATTAAGCATAAATTCAAATAATGGTACCGTAGATTCTTCCTTTGAGCACATAATTGATTAAAAAATAATATCAATTCCTTGAGCACTCAAGGTAGGTTCATAATGTTAATCTTCAACATGTTTTCTTCTCCAAACCATGGCGTGATTTTCTCCTTTCCTGGATGAAACCTTTTCTTCACTGTTTTTCTTAGGTAACCTTTTCATGTTGCATTCTCGTGCATTGTGACCATGATTGTGTCATTAAATAATTTTATATTGTACTTAAATGAAGGAGAAAATGATGTATTCTTTCCACTAATGAAGCCATTTGGATCTTGTTTGCCTACAAACTTGCTTCTAAAGGACTGATACTGACTTTTATAATCATTTTTATCATACGCTTTGCAATCCCTAGTCTTATGCGAAAAATTTATACATGGAAAGAAATAACCAAGAAATATACTTTAATACCTAGATTAGAAAGGTTCCCTTGAACATAATTTTCCTTGGAGGAGGTTTGATCATTTGTTGATGATTTTCCTTCATTACATTTCTGACTTCTATCTAATGGGGCTTCTTGAGAACATCGACATAGATTCCTAGAGTGACAACAATTCCAATCTTCTTCTAAATTTCACTGTGATTTGGATTTTGAAGATTCCAACTTTTTATTTGAAATTTTCTTAAAATTTAACCTTTGGAGACTTGGAGCTTAAATTTTATTTTCATGGATACTTACTTGTATGACCAAGACCTGTTTTGTTGCATGGAGATCTTTGAAAGCTAAGAATGTCATCCAATACTTGCAAACTCTTCAAGTTATTGTTGAGCTTGTCAACTTCAACCCTAAATGAACCAAATTCCTCTTCAAGCTCATGACGTTCTTCTTCTTTCTTCGTCATTCAAATCTTCATTACTTCTTCCATTCTTTTTTATTATTCAAATTTTGATTTCAAGGAGATGATTTCTTCTTTTGGTTTGATAATTGTTTAATTCCTCTCTTCGAAGTCTTGCATATTTTGTTTTAGTTGATTCACTAAGGCATCCTCATTTCGTTTAGATTATTTTAACCTTGTTTCAAGAATGGAAAAATCATGATCTCTTATTTCCAATAGCTCCCTGTGTTCTTTGTTAAGAGACGTGAGATTCCTTAACTCTTGTAGAGCAATATTAAATATCATCCTAAATAAATTTCAAATATTGAGTCTGACCCCTTGATGCATCTTCAACTTATTGCGCCCAAAAAATCACAATTGGTCCATATTGAAAACCAATAAGTATCATTATTATTGCATGCTTTCGTCCTTCATCATTTTGATTGTTGAAATTTTCTTGTGTAGTTTTTAATGAAATAATCTGAATTTCGAGTGCCTCAAAATGATATTTTTCTTCTTTTATCTAGGTTTTCCTTACTTCATCCAATATTCTTTCTTCTTTTAGTTGGGAATTCAAAGTAGCAATATCATGGTCTTGATACTTTTAGAGTTCATATTTTCCTTTATAATTGTGGAGCTACTCTTCTAATTGAATAACCCTTCTTCTTCAAGCTTTTAATTCCTTTAGGGAATTGTTGGGTTCTCCTTCATAATCCACTTTTTTCTTAATTTATTCTTGTAATTCCTTTGGTCAGTTGACCTCAATTAGATGAGGAACATGATCTTCATTATCTGTAATAGGAAATGGACACATAAATGTATAGTGACCTTCATTTCCACAATTGAAACAATATGCAATACTTGATTCCTATTTCCTACTGTTTGCAACATCTATGCTCATGAAGAAGATGTCTTCTTTAGGATATGATGTATTTATCACATAATTTCAGCCCTTCCTTTTAAGAGATATCTTGTTCTTACTCTCCCCTTTATTATCCATAGCTCCTTTGATCTACCTTCCAATAGTTAATTGTTCCTGAAGGAACCACTTCGATATCACTTGTTAGACTAAATAACACACTGAGACGGGGGTTGAATAAGTGTAATGGTAACATTAACATTTCAAAATATTTCTTAAATAATTAACCATGTAGTAGTGTATCATTAAAAAACAAAAAATAAATAAACTATGCATCAAGAACCCATCATCACACCAACACAAGGTAACACAAGATTTTACATGGAAACCCTTACGGTAGAAAATCAAAAATTATTTTTCTTCTTCTTCTTCAATTCATTTACATATATTTGCAGGCACTGATCTCTTGGAGGAACCCACCCCCAAGATGTGCAAGAAGTTACTTGCAATAGGCTACAACTTAATTAAATCACCAATCCCGAAAATGTGCAAGTACCCACTTGCAATAGACTACAACCTGATTGAGGCACTAACCTCAAATATGTGCAAGCTTCGACTTATTGTAGCTCTGATGTAGGCAACAACCTGGTTAAGGCACCAACCATTCATTGAGGAACCACCTCCTTCACAAACAATGGAGCATGTTTCACAATTTTCAGAATAGATACACAATTATAAAAACCACTTTCCTATCATATATATTCTCATATCAACACTATCATGACCCATACATCAACCTTCAACAACCTGTTCATAAATTTGGTCACATACCATCTTTCCTGAAGCTTGTTTTGATCATGTGTTCAACACCTGCTCACAAGCCTGCAACATATTGATAAACCCATGAAGCATTCCGAAATGCATAAGATGTATTCATTACTTAAAAAAATCATCTTCATGGCTCTTTATAACCCCTATATTGATCACAATGGAAATATAGCCGTCTCCCATTTTCTGGAATTCAATTTGGCTTCAGAATGACCCCCAAAACCATAGAAAACCATATAAAATATTAAATATTTGAAAAAAGGCCCTTTCAAGGAAATTATACAAAATTACCCTTTCTCGGGAGTCCTTGTACAAAAGTCTTGTTGCTAGTCTCCCTACTTGTTTGACAGAATGTAGTTTTGTGATGAAAGATAAAATAATGAAAATTTCTCTCAGAACCGATCATCAAAGTCACGCCTTAGGCATCATTCCTATGAGTCTAATTCATTAGCCAGGGAGATACAGGAAAGTTTCTTGTGGGGAAATCTAATCAATTTAAATGACCCATACCCACAACCTGAACCTTGTGCCCAACATAGTATTGAATATCTCAATTATTTGTTTACTTATTTCACCTGTTAGCTGGAGATGGGATGTGAAGGATTGGCATGAAAGTAAACCCAAATCAGAATATCTTTCAGTTCTTTTCAAAAAAGAAACAACCTCTCTTTCAAAGCAAAATAAGTCGGGATCCCTCGTCTGCCTTAGGTAAATTATTGCCATAAAGACTAAGTTCCACGAGAACATACAAATAAGTGTTATAAGCACATGAAACACATGAGGGTAAAGGATTGAGAAAGGTTTCTGGGGTACTGACCAGGCTCGCTAGCAGCGGAGCAACGTTTGTGATTTCTTGAAGTGACTTCATTGGGGTATTGTTTAGGCTTGCTGGCAGCAGAGCAACACCAGAAGCTTATCCTAAGAATTATTAATATAATAAGCCCTCTGCCTAGTACTTTACATCATCATCAACTCCTGGCATGCGTGAGCTTCTACTTGGGTTTTTATTGATTAACAAGAACTAGCTGAGGCACTAAGGAAGGCATATCTATAGAGGTCAAAGCAACATAGGAGGTACCTACAGTGCCTGCCCAATATTCCCTTGCATCACCATCTAGACTTGAGCACGTGTAGGGATGTTTACAGAGATGCTGGATACTACCAGTGGTTCGCCAATTATTGTAGCTTCTACAAGACCACCCAAAAATTTTGGGCATATTCAAATTTTGGGTTCCCCCTTATGCTCGCTCAGCCCATTATTGTTTCTATCAGATTCATAATCGGTTTCTCTCCTCCCCCCTTTTCTGTCAAACTCTTACGTTGTCCCCATTCACGCATTACATGTTTCACCCACACAACATGTGTTGCCTCATATGCTGACCTTATGACTGCATTATGGCTTCGAAGGTGTTTCGCTCTAGTGGCGTGCCAAGCAACTCCCATAACTTTGAAACTTATCTTTCCCATAACCAGCATAAGCACCACATGTGGATAAGAAAGTTTTCTTTTGGGGCTCCCCTTTTGTCGACCATATTAGGGTTTGGGAGCAACCCTAATGTGGTGATACCTCCTTTCTATTCTTAACCTAATTCACATGCCTCCAGGAGAACATTTGCATCGACATTGCACCACATCCTAGTCAGAATCATGGGAATTCATTTTCCCCTAATTTATTGACTGGCCCTTGCCCTCAACATGTGCATTAGGGATTGAGAGAATTGTTCGTTCCCCTTGCATCCTTATAACCCTAGACGCGTGATTTATAAGGTCCAACCTTTCTTTGAATTAAATCCTCACACTATAGGGTGATTTTTATCTTCACCTGCTCATCTCACCTCACAGTTTCATCACTCATATGCATTAGGGTTTACAAGGTACCTCATATCGCATTAGTCCTCATTCCCTCTAATTTCTTTAAGTTTTGATCAGATAGTTGTTGTCAAGAGTTATCTTTCCATCAACATGCATTTGCGAGGGATATGTTCACGCCATTGGTCATATTGTGCATGTTCCCTTGTATCCTCGAGCACTTTTAGGTGTAGAAAATCTTTGTGTAATTTATCCCACACATACAAATGATTTTTTTTTTCTCTCATTTGATCACATCTACTAAGGTTTCCTTATTTTCCCCTTGCTCCATTAAGGGTGCCACACATGCAACAATGGTAAAACCTCCAAAATAACTCTTGGTTTCATGCATGAAAATTTCAGTGTAAAACATCCCACTGCTTGGGTACTTCGCCTGCAAAGTGCTTTTGTGGTGCCAACTCACACAAACTCAGTACCGACGGTTTTGGAGTACCTCTCAAGCTACAAAAAAAGAAAAAACATCATCGAACATGTCATATTTGGATTCAAGAATTTCCTATGTAGTCTTTTATTGTTTTTTTAGAATCATTTAAATATGAATACTACTCCATCAAATAGTCAACCTTCTAGGTATCCAAAATTTTCCTGAAATCCAAATTAAATAAAATGGTGGATGAAATTCCATGTCAGTAGGCGAAGTGAACATGTCACATCAACAACCATGTCAACATCAATGAAATTTATCCAAACTATCATGTCATCCATGATGTCTACAACCACATAAATTTCCACATCATACTTTGGGTTATGTGACTCCATGTGTGTTACCCTACTGACATCTAGTTCTAGGTTTCTTATAAAATCCCAGTTTAAATAAGTTTCATACTTTCATATTTAGACAAACTAATAAGTTTTGAATACTCCATATGTTCATATTATGTCAACATGCATTCTCCAAATGCCCAATTTTTTTCAATAGTTTGAAACTCCATGGTAACTAACAAAGAAGGGTTATTCGATGGATTTTAGATCTTTTGGATGTCCATATTTTGTCAGTTGTTGGAGAAAATTCATGATAATTAAGGGAATGGTGTATACAACACTTTTAAATTATTTGCATGTCTAAATATCTGAATAACCTAATTATCTAAGAGATTCATTAACTGTTGGATTTTTCTTTTAGTCATTTTCTATTGATCCCACGGTCATGGCCCCTACTGGACCATATGCCCAAAGATTGAGGTGGAAAAATTCCAATCCTTGAATTTCTCTGAAATTGTGTAAATAAGTTTAATTAAAATTGTAAAATAATTGACTTATACAACTTAACATGATTCAACAGACTTACAAGATACAATCAATTTGTTTAGATAATCAAAACAATATTTTTTCTTCAATAATCTACATGAATGTACTCTTTGTTTCTTCTTCAAGTTAAGGAAATTTAAAAAACCCAATGACTAAACAACTTTGGTGGCCTTCATCATTAAATTAAAATTTGAATGAGTGTCTTTATATGCTAAATTTTCTCAGTTGTAATAAATGCTTTATCAGGGTGAACATGTTTTACTATTAAGCTTAGGAAATTATTAAGAATAAAAATACCAAATTAATAAATGAAATATAAAATCAAAAAGGAAAAAAACTTGTAATGACATACTATCATCATGATTCTACTTATTCAATTCCATAAAGAATACAAAGAAGGAAATAAAACTCATATAATATACATTACTTTTACCAAAATACACTTTTACCAAAATACATTAAATTTTATAGGTTCAATAATTCTGAATACACAACTTTCATTAGAGGAAATTTCAGTCTAAAAGTACCAGAGAAATTTTCACGTAATTTTCATGTGATAATATGTAAACCAATCAAAATCCTTTAAATTTAAAAAGAGGTACAAGTAAATATTTTGGAGGGAAAAGAAGAAAAAATAAATTTTTAATTGTATTTTTGGCTTATCTCTATATAGGTTTACTCAAATTTTAAGTGTAGACACTCGTTGGATACATAATTAAATTCCACATCCAACAAGTACCCATTATGCATACTTTTTAGAAGACCCGTAATGATAAAAATTTAAGATAAATTAAAAAGGTGTGATCTTCAATTTTTGTCAATGTGGGTCTTCTCAAAAGTATGCATAATGGGTACTCGTTGGATGATGAATTTAATTCCCCATCCAACGAGTGTCTACACTTGAAATTTGAGTAAAAATATAAGGATATAAGCCAAAAATATAATTAAAAAAGTAGTTTCTTCTTTTCCCTCCAATATTCTTAACTCTTATTTTATTATTTTGACTATTATTTTTCCTTAGGAGACCACTTTTAGGCTGAAATTTCCTCTAATGCCATTTTTTTACACATAATAAATTCAAACTTAATAACCAAAACAATCTAGAGAATTAATAGAGACAAAAACAAAACTTATAAGAATGCAAATAATATTACTAACAACACTAACAAGATTGGGTGATTTCTATCCAATCATAGGTATTTATGCTATAGAACTCCACCCCCTAGTTAGGCTATTAAGCCGATCATAGTCTGGAAGCATTCAAATACCCAGATTTTTTCAATAGATGGGAATTCCATGACATATAAAAAATAAGGGTTATTTGATGGATTTCAAATCTTTTGGATATCTAGATTCTATCAAATATTGGGGAAAATTCACAGTAATTAAGGGAATGGTTTATACAAAAAAACTTAAAGGACCTGCATCTATGAATATCCAGATACCTTGGTTATCCAAGACAATAATTCACCACTGGATTCAACTCTTTGTTCCTTTCCTATTAATCCCATGGTCATGGCACCTGCTGGACCATATGCCTAGGGACTAGGACAAAATACCTCCAATCCCCAAATCTCTCTGAAATTGTTTATAGAAGTTTAATTACAATGGTAAAATAACCTAATTATACAAATTAACATGATTCAAAGGACTTATAGGCTACATTCAAGTTGTGTTTACATAATAAAAACAATAATTCACTTCAATAATTTGTATGAATGTATTATTTGTTTCTTCTTTGGAATAAATAAATTTCCAAAACCCCAAAACTAAAAAAATTTCATGGTCTTCATCATTAAATTAAAAATTGAACAAGTATATTTATATAGTGGGTTTTTGGAGTACTAATAACATAATTATCATGGTAAACATGGTTTACTATTAAGCTCGAAAAACTAACAAGAATAAAAATACCCAGTTCATAAATGAAATGTCAAATAAAAAAGGAAAGAGATTTTTAATGACATATTAATATCATGATTCTATTTATTCAATTCCATAGAGAATATAGCAAAAGGAAATCAAACTCATATAGTATGCATTACTTCTACCAAAATACATTATATTTTATAGGTTCAATAATTATGAATGTGCAACAATTTTCCATTTATTTACCCATAACACTTTCAAAATATCTAACTAGAACATTGTAAAGAATTAACACAGACAAAAATAAAAACTTATTTGAATGCAAAGAATATGACTGAAAACACCAAGTCAAGTGTTTTCCATCCAAACAAAGGTAGTTATGCTAGAGAACTCTACCCCCTAGTCAAGATATGATATCACCAAGGTAAATTAAGAACAATTAATTTGAGTTTAGTCTACAAAAAATTCAACTAAAATAACTTCCACTACCAAGATTTGCAAGGAAATAGAAACTGTAGGAACCCACCTTATTGGCCTCTACACAAAATACTTCCTTTGTTTCTCAATCCATTAAAAGTCTCTTCTTTCCATTCTTTTCAAAGAAGACATAGATGTGAGACAAATTGTTGCAAATTTTCCTAGTTTTGGAGTTCTTTCAGCAAGTATCTCCACCTATTTTCATGACATTTATGATCTATATACTCACGGAACTTTTTTTCTACTTGTCTTCTCTCTAAAACTATCCTTTTACTCCCTTTTTTCCTATCTATTTCCTCCCATTAAAATTTTCCCATGCATTCCCCTAACGAGTAGTCCCCCTCACTACTTCCACTTGTTCTAAGAATGTATATGATACACTGCGAAAGTAGAGGATATCATAGCCCCTATAGGTGTTTATATATTGGTCTTGGTCATCATCAATTTATGAAACCGGAAAAGTAAAATATTTACAATGTTTACAATACCATGGTATATATACCTCATGGTGATTAGTATAACAAAAAATGAAAATGTCCATATATTTAAAAAAAATTAATTACTTTTTTTTTCCAAAGATTTAAATTAGATGTTACAAGTGCATTGTTAGAGAGGGTGTGAATATGGTTCCATTATTGATTGATTTGATTTTCCATGCCCTTATCATAAATATTCTTTTTTCGTAAAAATATACATTATATACTTCTTGATCTTCAATTATATTTTCTCAAGAGGGGATTTTGTTACATATTTTTGTTGAAATTTTTATATTGGATTTCATGCTTTCTAGTTGTATATTTGCATCGTCAAGTTTATTTTGATTATATTCTTGTACCTTCTCTACATTCTCATTCTAAAGTTAAATGAGAATGATTTCCACCAATTTATTTCTTCCTTAAACTCAATATCGGATTTTTTATTTGATGTCTTCCATATTTAGCGGCTCTTCAATATTTTTGGAAATATGTTTTTCAAATTTTTTGGTAGTTTTTCCATTTACAATTTTCAACTATTGTGATTTTGATCTTGTACCTTCTTTTAATCACATATCCTTGTTATGTAGTTTTTCAAGTATGGCTTTATAATTTGAATATTTCCTTGTTCTTCATTTATATTTTTTCTTTTGGATCTTATTCGTACTTATTGTATTTGGTCATATTACTTGCTTTAGGTTCTTAACCTCATTAATCAATTATTATTTAAGAGATATCATCTTAGATAACTAATCTTATCTGTGAGCTCTTATTTTTCTTCAATCACTTCACCTTGAATTTTCCACATTTGTTTTGCATATTTTCTTCCTTAATTAATATTTTTGAAAACACTTTTTAAAGTCTATCCAAAGTGTGTTTTAATTGGGAATCTTGATTGGGAATCTAGTTCCGCTACCAAGATTCACCATAAAAATAAGAACTTGTAAAGAAACAACATATACCCTCCTCCCTTCTCTTTACAAACTTTCACTGATGGGAGGAGTCCCCGTATGAGAGGAATCACAAGAATAAACGGGTCAGTGATAGGATATGGGGTGACTCCCAAAGTCTATTCACAAGAGAGGCTCAGATAAATGGCTTACTTTCTTTGGAATCAAGATGATGGGATCCCTTAGAAGGGTTGTGTTGAAGGCTAGAAGGTGGTTGCCTCAACATTGGGGATTCCACCTGGTTGGGAGCTTAAAGAAACTCCTTTTCCGTTGAAATGGTGGGTCCAACTGGGGATATAGGGACCAGTTTCCTGTATAAAGAGAGTTTATATGAATAAAAAAAGGGAATAGAATCAACAAAAACAAGGTGATTTATTTCTAATGATAACATAAATTACAACTAAATCTAAATACTTTGAGGATCAAACTCTTTTATATGATTATAGAGAAAAGTTTCACAAGCATGAAACAATATATATCATTGCATACTTAATGAATATGAGCATATGTAAGAAACTAAATCAATTTAATCAATTTAGTTGATGAAGAACATCAATCACATCAAATACTTCTCAGGTTCATATCTAACAACATAGTTTTCAATATATTATATCAGTAGTAATAAGAACAAATGCCACTTCAATGCTTATTAGAATGAAACAAGTAGACATAAATAAGTTTTCTATAAATCTCAGAAACATAAAACAATTAATACGCAGATGATAGTATAGAGTTTCAAAGCTTTAGATATGAAAAAGATAGCTTTAGGGTTCAGATTTCCAATTAGATAACTTTTGTTCCAACAATAGTGTAAGTTCCAAAAGTTGTCTTCTCAAAATTCTGGACCCATTTCTAAATGCATGAAAGGGGTTTAAATACTAATTAATATTACACAAATAGAAGACTTTTGAAAGAAGTCTCTAAAAATATTACTCTAAAACTATATAACTAAAAACCTAGGAAAATAAATTGCATCAGTTGGAACAGTCTCATAATTGTTTCCCAGATTGATTCTCTAAATGATCCTTGAGCTAGCACACTTTCACATAAGATCGAGTTGGGGGGGATGAATTGGTTGCATTCACATCTGCCCCGTGAATACTGCATCCTTTAATGCTGGAAGAAGTTGAGCTGATATGTTAGAGAGACACTTTAACATTAGCCATTGGCTATGAGGTTTAATCAACAAGTACCAGTAATTTTCCATATTTTATTTTGTCAGGATTTGAATGTTAAGAGCTTTTCTTCTTGATGTTTCATGCCAATATTGCCTTAGGAATTTGATAGATCTGGATAAGTGTCTTTTGGACAATCCTGAATTAGGTTGGCTTCAAAAGAGAATCTTTTATGTATTTAGAAATTTTGGAAGATAGATTCTTAGCTCTGATAATAGCTAATTCAACGCTTTTCATTTTGATGTCCAAGTATCCAAATACTATGTCTTTGATTGAATCTTCAAGACGAGGGAGATTAGTCGCTCTACCCTGTGCAATGTCTTTCCAATCTATATACTTAGACACTTTATCATCAATCTCATCGTAATAATTCCTCATATAAGATATATGAGTGACTAATAGATCACTGGTTTTAGCTAGCTCTTGAATTTAGTTTAGCTTGTGATAGAAAATTGTTTGTTGTTTTGACAGTAATGTCTCCAACTCTGCTGCTTCCTTCTTGACTTCACTAATTTCGGGATTTTCCTGGAGCTTCTCAATTCTCTGCTGTAACTAATGAATCAGTTGATCCTTTTCTTTAAGCTCACTCCCAAGTTTGAGTTTAAGACCCTCAAACTCTTGCTGAAGAGTAGTGATATTTAATTGCAGTTCCTTCTTAATCTTTTGCTTTTCATTCAAGAAAATTTGCTCCATTTGAGAAATTTTTTGGTCCTTTTCTCTGATTAATGATTGAATTTCTGCTGCTTTATGAATATTGCATCTGTGTAAGCACCTTCAAATTGAGATAGTTTATGAATTTCTTCCTATGGAGCCTACTGAGTCTCTTTCCAAAGGACTTGCATTGGTGTTACATTTGGAGTTATTTCAGGTTATTTCTCCATCCTTCACCTCTTCTTTGATCTGGTCATGAAAAATTTATGTTTTGGACTATAGAATATGTCCAACGGAGGTACTTCCTCAGTGTTGAGTATTATTTCAACAATGGGGAAAGCTAGGATGATTTCCATGTCTTGGGCAGATGTAGCTTCTCTATTCTCTTCTATATCACTGTGTCTTTAGCTTTCAATTTTCTCAAAACCTTTTTTAGGAACTGTTGCAGTGAATGAGGTTTCTTTTCTTTCTTCTTGACTCTTCGAATTATATTTATCAGTAGAAATGTGTTGTACACATGGCTCTGTTGTAGATGCTACTGAGTTTGTAGTGCCAAAAATAAGCGTGGTATCTAACTGAATAGTATCATGAGTGGTCGGAGTATCAACTGTAGATAGTAACCTGTCGAACTCTTCCCAGTCTTGGGTGAGTCTGTCATCTTGCTCGATATTTGCAATTACTGTCTCTGTAATTAGTACCTAAGATGAAGACGTTGAAACTACAATATGTTATATTTCTGGTTTTGGTATTTGGAACAAATATTCTGGCAGATGAGCATTTCTTTGTTCTCGATACTCTTTAAACTTTAACAGGTCTTCAGTACTGAGTCTTTCCACTGCTATTTTCTGAACTCTGGAAAATTCAGAAATTGACTCAAACACATCATAAAACCTATGAGGCTCGCTTGGAAATTATCGAAGCTTGACCTAATTTGTTATTTCTCTAGCAACACCATAATAATCATAATTTCTATTGGGAAAAACTGGGAAATTAAACGTTTTTAAACGATAAATTTCAAGACATGCATGCTTGAAATTTTTTAATGCGTATGAGCCACACGAAAAAGGGAAAGTTGGCCAAATAGTATTTTTGGCATCATTCAAGACTTTTGTCAAACCGTTGCCAACTGTTTGATAGGAAATCCCTTTGGCCAATAATTTTCTGGTATGTATAGAGGTAGGACATGTGGAGGGGCATAGCTTCCAAAAGCATGGATGTATGTAAGTTACTCCTCACCAAACCACCTACCTATATACTTAATACTTTTATAAGCTACAGAGGTAATTCTAGGGATTTTAATTTCAAAAATGACTTGGTAGGCAGGGAGCATTATTTCATTGCATATTTTGAAAATATGAGAGTAGTATTTTGATTTCCGCAAGAAATCTAGCTGGACAAAGGTGGTGATTACTACTTATTTGGTCCATTTCCATACAAAGGAGGAAAATTCAAAAGAAAAACAGACTCCATCCATGATATAAGAGCTCATGTAAAAAGGAGGGGTTGTATTTGTTGTAACATTTCGATTTTACCTATAGGTTGTGATGAGTCTTATCAAATTATCAGAAAGAATGGTTGCCCAATTTAGAATATACCCATCAGAGGCTGATTCTATCAAGGGTGTCCAATTCTCTCTAAACTTATTAGTATTTACAGACCCAAACGTGAAACACATCATTACAACTATTTGAGAGTAAGGACTTTAAAGAAAAGCGACTGAATACATACCCTTGTCATCGCATTTATGCCAGTTAGGGTCATTTCTCCACTCTTTTATTACTGTTGTGGGATTTTCACTCTCTTGCATGAACTTCTGAATGAATTGTGAGTCAGTTTTCTTCTGAGGTTCTAGTAATTTATACATATTCCTTAAATATGTTGGCCTGAGGGAACCAATGATAGTTTTTTTATTGGTAACAAATTGTCTATCCCTTATATCTACATTTTCTAACACCCATCTCACTAAGTCAGTATATGGAAGAATTTTTTGATGAGAAAAAATTCTATGAATAAAGGAGTTAGTTGCATCTGTCCAAGATTATGGATCATTGGAAGAAGTATCATCAACTACAACTTTCCTGTTGGAATTACTTGAGGATTCTCATTCTCGAAGAGTTGGTAAATCCCTTCCCAACCTAAAGAACCAATGTCTGGATTGCATGTGGTATCCCTGATTAAGGGAGTCAGTTTGTTGATCTCCTCTTACTACATGACTGAATGTGGTGAGTGTTACAGGACAAATGACCTCCTCATCAACTCAGAGGAGAACATAATATGGAAGGAAGAAAGTGACCAAGACAAAACCCATTTCTGCCAAGGTAATGCACCCCAGAAATAGCTAAACTGCTTTATAACGCTTCTGAGCCATGTAAAGGTCACGTTAGTGACTAGGAAAAATGTCTATCATGCCCAGAGGGTAGCGTTACCATGTTTAAATATGAAACAGGAAACATCTCGTAGATAATGATTGGCAAATCCAACTTTTTCTCATGAAGAGTTAGTGCAAAATAGAAACTGAAAGGCACTAACCTCTTATTAGGCCTTGCTAAAAGAAACTAGACTCTCAAGGAAGGCAAAAGCATGGAAGGCTAAGGAAACATCTTGGTTTTTTCCTTTTTGAACTGGTTGAAAGAGTTGGGCAAGGTTTGCCCTCTCCATCTCCTATAAAATGGAGCTGTGGGATATTAGTTCAAGGTCGAAGGTTTTTTGAATAGATGTGAAGCAGAGCTACGTTGTTGCAATCTGGTAATTGAGGATCGGTGAAGTTCATTGAGAGCTTACTGCCTTGATCGCCATCACATACAAGGAAAGAGAGAGAGATTGGGAGACTGAGGAGAGCTTGGTGCAACTGACGGTTGTAATCCTCATTTTTATAAATCAATAGAACTATATCTGTTTTGTCCACGATGCTTTAATATTGCCATTGTTTTTCAATTATTAATATAGCATGACATGAATGGCTTAGATCTGCATTGTTTTATGTTTATCATATGCTGATTTAGTTAATAAGAAGTATATTGTTGTAGAGATTACACGAGTGCTTTGTTTGATCGCAGGACCTGAATTTGGAGCTGGTGAAGGAGGATCCCTGCTTCACTGCTCAGTGTTCTCCAAAGGATCCGGGATCAGAAAAGAGGTAATCTCCCATCTCATTTTATTAAATAATATAAATTAGCATGAACATATATGCAGCATCTTTGTGAACTATACAGCTAATATGTCTGTCTTCCTCGAGCATCGGAAAGCCTAGAGAGGGATATTCGATAACCACTACCCAAGCGTATTACCCTATAGAAGAATTGGCGACTCTGTTGGGGAGGAAACGCCAAGTTTCCAGACTATTCCTATCACTCTCCCTTTTTTCCTTATGTTCGCATATCCTTCCGACCAGTTTATATGCTCAGTAGACATCTCAAAAGCTCATAGAGTCCAGATCAGACCCTGCTTAGTCATCTGAAGAACTTTACCTTGAATAACGCTACCATTGTTAGTATTTTAGAGCATTATAACGCGGTCTAGGCTTAGAAATAGTGCGTTAGTCCCTACATTAACGCGATCCAGGCTTAGATACAGTCCATTACCCAACCAAAAATTTGCTGCTTACACCTGTGTTGTGTTTCCTTTTGGTTGTAAAGTTCTCGGCTATCAAAATAGATTCTCTTACTGGATCCTTGTACTTGTTTACCAGCAAGCATTTATGTCTTTTTCTCTCATTTAAAAATTCAATGTCAAACACATCTACTTTTTGAAGATAATTTTTTTTTTTTAGTTTTCTGAACTTAGCTAAATTAATTCTGAATTTTTTTTGGTTAAAACACTGTTAAGAAGAGATAAATGGATGTCTGAATCTTTAAGGTTGAACTGTGTTATTTTAATGTTTGGTGCATGGATGTTGAAAGAAAACCTCTCCTTGTAGAAATACTCTTCATCGAATTGAATATTTAGAGCATATTTTTGCATGATTTTTTGAGTCAGAGTCTCATCACATTTCATATGTCCACTCCCCCTCCGCAAGACTAATAATCAAAGTACACTAAGAATCAAGCGATAATAAAATCAATCATATAAATTTTTCTGAGCTCACACCAACAGTAGTTCAGGCTAGGATCTTGGGGTAGGAGAAGTGAGAAAATCACCCAAGATCTCAAAACTTGAAACTAGAGTCCTTAATAAGAGAAATCCTACTGCACTCATATTATCGGGACCACTCCACTACTAGAGCTAAGCGCGAGACAACACTAGGGTGCATAAGAAGGTAGCCCACCTTTGAGTGCATTCAGTGGGCATTCTATATATTGGAGTTCCCTTCGGGGATGTCAAAATTAGATCGAGCATCTAGGTGTTCTACCGATATAGCGTGCTGTCTAAGATCGTGACCCCCTTGATGATGTCTGTGATTTGAGGTATCTTTAGTGGCCAAAATTTTTAGGGACTTACAAAAGGTGACTAGGACGGGCTGTCCTGGTACCTAAAACAGACGGACCTACTCTGTCTTCGGTCTTTAGGAGGGTACTTGTCTCCACGAAATTACTTACACCTATTGTCTGAGGTTCGGGCGAAGCTCTAGAGTAACCATAACTGTACTTACGACCAACCCTCTTTGTATGCTATTGTGATACTGGGTTTCATCTCCAGCAAATGGTAGTACTCAGACAGAGCACCCTATTCTGGTTGCTTATTGATTTATTTTTAGAGAGTCCTTGTTTCTTTTTTCTTTTTTAGGTGTGTGGTTACTGTCACTAAGACTTTATAATACATCACAAATCATTAAAAATTTGCTAAAAATAAACAAGTCATCGTGGCGTCTTCTGACCATCGCCGTATGTCTCAACGACAACAAGGTCTCCCTCCTTTGACATCGGAGGAAGAATTGAGTCTTGGTGAACCCGTGCCTTATGTGGAAGAGCAGTCTCCATTGACAAACCCTGATTTTCACATAGCCTCGTATCAAATGGAATTTCCAGAGGACCCTTTTACAGAAGGGGTCGTACCTCCTTACAATCCTCCACTCACTGATCCATCGGCAACTGTGATAGTTTAGATTACACCGCACCAAGAGATGTCTTCGGCTGCACCAACATCCGTTTCACAACTGGCACCTATGGGGTCGGTACTGATGGCAACCAACCCAGGTTCGCCACCACCCTCCCCGCTGATAGTAAGTTCTATGCCAATAATCAGTAACACCAGTAGTCAACCTATACCTGGTCCCAACTCTACATTCATCACAACTATCAGTGGATCCCCGAGTGACCACATCGGGACCTACGGTTCCCTCTCCCACGAATGGGACTACTTCGGTTCCTTTTAGCAACCCTTTCGGTTGGAATCCTTTGTTGAGTTCAAACCCCTTGGCCTCCATACTAGGGGGAAGTGTCAGCAACACGCAGACAATGGGGGGCATTTCGCTATCCCTGCAATCGTTAGGACAAACCGAACAACCTATTGTTAACACTATTCCATTAACTAGTCTAAATCTTGGTGTAGGGTCCACATCGTTGCTTAATTATGCACATAACAAGATGCCTCCAGCTAGCTCTATTGCGTCCATATGGGCCAATCCACCCCAACATCCATCTGGAAAAGGGGGGCACTTTTATCTTGGGGGAAACCAACCGTTCGCCCCATAATACAATATACCCTACGGACAACAACCATATATCCCTACAACTCCACCCATAGGAAATTTTTATCAACAAAGTCCTACTTATCCTATTGGTAACAATTTGATGGGTGGACCCTATGTTCCAAATATTCAGCCAATACTTCCTTGGCTAGATCAGGGGACAAACACGCAATTGCCATTTTTAGTAGCTCTAGACATCCCCGATATCTATAAACTGACTAATGATCCCATCAATCACAACCCGCTCTGGCCTCTGGTACCGCACAAGATTCCGTCTGACATCCCTAAATTCGACGGGAAACAAGGGGATGATCCGGATTCACACATCACCACCTTTCATATATGGTCTGTATCTAATTCCATGGTGGATGATAGTATTCAGCTTCGACTATTCCCCCGCACTCTCACTAGAAATGCTACCCAGTGGTATATTGAATTATCACGTGTCGCCATCAACAATTTTGGCACCTTAGCTACGGAATTTCTAAAAAATTTCCAATTACCTATCAGATATGAAACCGGCACGGAACTTTTAACCTCGCTGCGCCAAGACACCGCCACCCACATCTTCGATCACATTCATGAATGGAGGCATAGTAGGAGGCTGGTCAAAGCACCAATCCCGGATCATATCTTAGCTAATTGGTTTTGTAAGTCTCTCTTACCAACTCTAGCTAAAGACATTGGCCTATCCGGTGCGGTCACAGAAGATCAATCCATTCGTCGTGCCCAGCATTTAGATTTAATCTATTCGTGATCTGGCACACTATATGATTTACTCCCCCATGCCCCTGGTAATTCAAATTCTCCGGCTACTCAGAAACCCAGAGCCCACGCCGACGGCCTCGTTGGTACAATCTCTGGCATAGCCACAAAACTATCTTGGGGGAAAACCTCCCAACCATCTTTGGCTGCCACTGCCCCTAACCATTCGACTACTCTTCCTACCGCTAAGGTAAATTCTGTGCAAATTTCACAAAAACCTAGTGGAAATAATAAGAAGAACAAGAAAAAGACATCTTCTTCGGAAGAGCAGTAGGACCATCAGAATAATCCCAATCAGAAAAACGCTGCTAAAAATGACAAAGGGAAGGAGAAACCCATGAAATTTCCTTGCAAAATTTGTGCGGAGGACCACTTGACATACAAATGTCCTCGGCTGCAGGAATGCACAGATTTTATCGCAAACAAGGACTCTGGGAGGACACCTGTTGTCCTTCATAATCCCTTCCCTAATCCACAATAACAACAACAAAACATGGTTTCAAACTCACGACAACCCCTGCAAAGGGGCAATGGTGGTTCACATCCTTCCGGTGAAGGATCATCCTCCATTTATGGCATAGAAAGTGTTGAACTTCAGACACGAGCCAAACTTTATGGAAATCCTGTCATTGATACTCAGGAACCTGGTACCAGTTCAAATCCACCTCCGCCCAACGATTTGCATATCGAACGGCCCACTGATGACCCCGCGATTTTCCCCCCTAAAGAGACACTTCGACGCACGACCCATAACACCTCTCTACGTGCAGCCCAAAACTACAACATCATAGAAGACTTGGCGCAAGCACCATTAGCTATGTCGGCTCTCTAAGTATTGCAAACCTGCCCAGCGCAAAGGAAATCCTTGCTTTCGGCCATTGGTGGAGTCGACCCCCAGGATTCCATGCTAGCTATCTTTGACATGGAGAAATATCAAACTTGCCTTTCACATCAACTCGCATTCCAGGTGCAGGTTGTGTCAAAGGGGAGACCAATCCATCATACTGTCATCAACGAAGGTGCCTCGACCTGCGTTATGTCAACTGGTTGCTGGCTCGCTTTAGGTTAAAGATTTCGATGGCCACACTTTCCTCCCAAAAGGCTACCTTGCTAGCTTTCCCATTACACTTAGTGGGAAAACGATAACATGGACATTGAAGTCGTAGATCATCATTTCGACTATAATCTATTACTAGGTCACAGTTGGTATTATGCCATGACCACCATTGTTTCTTCAGTCTTCTGACTCATCCTCTTTCCATTGGATGGGAAAATAGTCATAGTGGATCAGTTATCCTTCTGCACCCCAGATTATACCACATTACCAAGTAGCAGCGTACCCTTAATAGGAGGTTTTCCTGTCCCTTATGTCAGTGTTGGTACTGGTCTTCTGAAGGCATCTTCCCTAATGGGTTTCTTTCCTCTCCCACTGCCAGAGGTTCCAAATATAGTTGCAATGATATCCACCACGTTGGATGGCTCTATCTACGCATGGATCCTATCGGCACCTTTAGACATTGATTCCTATGGAGATCAGATGCCGCTCTCACCAGCCGAGTTGGCTTACCAAGCCATCCAAATTACATCTGAACCCTCCACAGCTATGGTTTTGACCAATGGTACAAATCTCCCACCCATCACAGTTCCTTCTAAGGATCTCCTCGATGAAGTCCTACCTACGGACGAATCTATTCAAGAGATCATGTCTCTAGAAGAACGACCTTGGGGAGAGTTCCACCATCGCGCTTCGATGTTTGATTTAGACGTGATAACTACTCAAATCCCATCTTTTGACCCACCTATGATGGTCCCCTCCGTTTACACGACTGTTCAAACCATCGATTCAGAAGGGAACATGGGAAATATTTCTAAGACAATGCTCATAGATATCTCGGTAAAAATGGGTATCGTGGAAAACATTCAAATTGGAGCAGATTGCAATCCCGAGGAAATTGCACACTTCACATCCCTATTTAAGGAATTTCGCGATGTGTTTTCTTGGTCTTATGATGAAATGCCCAGCATAGATCCGTCTATAGTCGAGCACAAAATCAAAGTTTATGACAATGCCAAACCTATTCAATAGCGACTCCGACCTGTCTACCCACGCAAAGCAGCCACCATCAAAACTGAAGTAGAAAAGCTTTTGAACACTGGTTTTATCTATCCCGTTCCTTTGACAGAATGGGTTCCCAATCCGGTCCCCATAGACAAAAAACAAGGCACCATCCGAGTTTGTGTTGATTATCGCGATTTGAATGCTGCTTATCCCAAGGACAATTATCCTACACCTTTCATAGATCAGATCCTTGATGATTGCGCCAGATGTGAGTCTTTTTGTTTTATGGATGGTTTCTCAGAGGATAACCAAATTGCAATTAGAAAATATGACCAGCATAAAACCACCTTCATCTGTCCTTGGGGCACATTTGCATATTGTAAACTCCCATTTGGTTTGAAGAATGTAGGAGCAAATTTTCAAAGGGCTATGAACTATGCCTTTTAGGAAATTAGGCATATTGTACAGGCTTACTTGGATGACCTTCCAGCTCATTCCAAGAAGTGATCCCATCACCTCGCACACCTGAAAAAAATATTCACTCGGTGTAGGTTCTACAATATACGTCTAAATCCACATAAGTGCGTATTTTTTGTTGAGTCTGGATGTCTTCTAGGTTTTGTTGTCTCCAAGCATGGGATTAGGGTTGATCCCGATAAGGTTAAGGCAATCGTTGTATTACGCGCACCATAATCCATTCTATAACTCCAACGTTTGCAAGGGAAGGCAAACTTCTTACGTCGTTTCATAGTCAACTATGCCGAGATGATGAAAGGCTTTATGCACTTATTAAAGAAGGGAACACTATATTTATGGGATGACCAAGCTCAACAGTCATTTGATGCCTTGAAATGAGCACTCACTTCTGCCCCACTTCTTAGTGCCCCCAATTATTCACGCGACTTTCTCCTCTGATTCAAGTTCACGATGACGATAGTGAACATGTGATATATTACTTGTCAAAAGGTCTCATCGGACCCGAACTACGATATTCACATGTGGAAAAACTCTCTCTCGCGGTGGTCTTCACTACCACCCGACTTCGACACTATATATTACTACGTCAGACTACTGTTATTTCTTTGGAGAATCCCATACAACACATTTTGTCTTGCCAAGTTATTGGAGGAAAATATTCCAAATGGATAGTGATCCTCCAACAATTTGACTTAGTATTCACTGTTTCCAAAGAAAAGAAATCTCTAGTCTTCGCAAAATTACTGTCGGACCTTCCTAGAATCGACCCAGGAGATGTAGCACATGATCCATTTCTTGATGAATCCGTCTTCTTAGTCGATTCTTCTGATCCTTGGTATGGAGACATTTTGGTCTACCTCCAAACTCAACGCTTCCGCCCAACTCTCACATCCGACGAAGGCCGTCATATTCGCCACCAAGTGAAACACTGCCTCGTACTCAATGATACTCTATATCATCATGGTGTTGATACTATTCTTTGGAGTTGTCTCACTATTGATGAAGCAGAGCGCGTTTTAAATGACTGTCACGCAGGGGCGTGCGGCGGTCATATTTCTAGCATAGCTACTACCTAGAAAATCTTGCATGCAGGCTATTATTGGCCCACTTTGTTTAAATATTGCATCACAACAGTCCAAAAGTGTCATCTGTGTCAAATTTTCATGAATAAAATGCGTGCTCACCCCGCCCCTTCCCACCTAGTTGTCTCCATTGATCCTTTCGCTAAATGGGGAATCGACTTTCTTACAAGCAACCCCACTTCGGTTGATGGACACAACTACATTGTCGTGGTAGTCGACTACTTTACGAAATGGGCAGAATCCATTCCCACTTTTAGGGCCTATGGAGAAACCGCCACTCTGTTCCTGTTCAATCAGGTTATCTGTCTTTTCGGTGTACCCCTTTCAATTGTCACAGATCATGGATCGCATTTTCAGAACCATATGATGACAGAATTAACTTCCATGCTAGGATTTCGACAAGATCAATATTCGTCCTACTATCCACAAGCGAATGGTCAAGTCGAAGATGTAAATGGAATCCTCAAAACCATGATTTGTTGGTTAGTCGACAATCATAAAACCACATGGCATCAGAATTTATATTCCGCATTATGGGCATACCGTACGTCAGTCAAAGCTGCCATAGGCTTCATGCCATTCCAACTCGCATTCGGCCGGGAGGCAGTACTCCCGATCGAGTGTGAGATTCCATCACTTAAGCTCGTTGTTGAACTCCTACCTAACACCACTGCCATAGAGGAGCGCTTGATCTCGCTTGATTACTTGGACGAGACTCGCCGACATGACACACTGGCACTCAAAGCCCACAAACGCCGAGTGTAATATTCCAAAAATTGCACACAAGAAAATTGGAATATTATATTTTGATGCTTTCACTTAGGAGAGGAATAAATGGGAAAGGAGGCCCATGAAAAATAAAGATATGAATAAATTCCACCTTAGTAAGAAAGTATATCACCTTAGGAGTTGGTTTTACACTTCCAAGTGTGAACAAGAGAAAAATAGATGAGGACATAGTCAAGTTTGACTAAGTCAACATGCATTCTTGAGGAGGAAGAAATCACCCAAGTAAACTAGCTCAATGTGAACGAGGATTAGCCTAGACACACATATGAGAATCGGATTGAAGTTCCCTTAGTGTGGTAAGAGGCATTTCAGGTGGATTAGTCCTAGTTGACCAAGTCAACAGCGTTGCTACAAAGAGGAGGGAAGCCAACTAGGGCAGTGCAGTTTTGAAGGAGGAATCTTCACTAAGAAGTCACCTCAACAATGTGTCGGGTCCGGGGTGAGGAGGCTCACCAAAGATAAAAAGGAGGGCATAGCATCAAAGAGATCATTCAGTATTCAAATATCTTTGGTCTTCTGACTATTTGCATGCTTCCGTTGTTTAGCCGGAGTTGCTGCACTGCTTAGTGCAAAGAATTCTCATGCGGGAATTCCATCCTCTCTTTGGATCAACTTGCTTAAGGGATAAAGAGGGAAGGATTTGAGCTTCCATTTCATCATTTGGCTTAAGGCCACTCAGCCAGAAACATCTACAGTGAAATCATCTTCAGAAACTACATCTTTTTCTGCAGGGGCATTGTTGTTGGGTTAAACATTGTTGTTTTGTCCTAGTATTTGAGGAGGAGCTGTTTATTTCCCTCCGGAATTTCTAATAGGAGGGCCTAGGGCCATTTTCTGTATTATTCAGCTTTTATATGTCATATTCAGCTATGTTTAATGTAAATTTGCAGTAGACTGCGTTATTTTTTGCAGACCTGCTTTTTGTACATGTATATTGCCGGAAACCCTTGCCGGGTGTCTTTTTCTTTGTGTAAAAGAGGTTAAACCTCCATTTCTCTATTATTTGATTAATACAAGCTCCATATAATTATTCTTTCATCACTTTTTGTAGAAACCCTCATGGGAATTACGCTCTCACAGTCTTCATAAATTCTGTTGTAGAGAAGTCATGGGATCGAGGTGTTTTTAAGTAGTATTGAGCTGGGGAGATCTGTTTAAGGTAGCTAGTTTCATTTGTTTCACCTCCAATTCTGCAAGTGGGTTGTATATTTTCTAAAATAAGGGATCCAAGTCCCATTATCCACTGTCATTTTGCAATTTTCTGAAGACAATTGTTTTATGCCCTATATTACTGCATTTCCCCACCCGGGAAGGAGAATATAGGCCATCTTGTTGATGAGGTTCTTTCATCTGATGGTATGATGTTATTTTACACCTAACGAGCTGCTATACATTTCCATGCTCATGATTTGCTGAAGCTCCACATTGGTAATAACTCAAATTATTCCCAATAGTGTAGCTGTTCCCATTTTGGGATATTACAGTGGTATCAGAGCTGCCATCTTGGCTCAGCCTGTGGATTTTAGATCCAATCAGAAAATAAGAAGGAAAGGAGAACAAAATTATGGAGAGGATGAGATTACTCTCATCCATTTTTAGATCTAAGAAGAAAGGAGAGAGATGCAGTGAAACTCCAAGAGGGTTTCAAGGAGGAGAGAGTTGCAGTGAGACCTCTAGAAGGTTTCAGGAGGAAGAAGAAGATGCATGCACTTCCTGTTCTCATAGAGGTAGTGGAGAGAAATGATACAACTTAGAGCATGAGATCCTGAGTGGGTATTTGGCAGAATACAAGTGCCAACCTAGGGCTTTCAAAGAGACCCTAGATTTTCCTCAGTTTATTCAACTGAGAGAAGAAAGAAGACCCTGCAGCAAAGGAGAAGTTAAAGGCAATAGATTCCTATTGTCTACATTTGATGGGTCAAATACAACACGAGATTGGGCAAGGTAGCTTGAGGCACTCTTCCTACTTCATCCAATGGTAGAGAGGGAGGCAGTAGAAGTTGCAGCGCTGCACCTGGAGGGTGAAGCCAATTCTTGGTGGGTTATTCAATTAAGCCATGCAAGAGTGACTTATTTTTCTGAGTTCACTCAAGGGCTGATTAGAACCTTTGATGGAGGAAGGTCCGAGGAAAGAATGCCCACACCACCATGGGAGGAGACATGGACCAGCGCTGTCACAGCCTTGGGAGAGCAGCCTTCTACATCAGCAGTTGGAGCAGCCATTACATTAGAGGGAGGAGCCCTTGCAGCTCTACAAGAGGTCCCCGCATCTCACCAAGGTATGGGAAGATTTCCACTTTTACTTATTGCAGCAAATATTTCTAAAAATGGTGGAAATATGTCCTCATATGGCCTAGGATCAAACATTGTTGCTAAGGTAGAGCAGCAAGATTGCACTGCGCTGTGCAAACTTGAATGGTTCAAGAAACAAATGAACCATCATTCTCATGGGCCCTTGTTGAGTTGAAAACAACCCTTGAGGGTGGAGTGTGAATGCTTGGAGGATAGAGTGAACTTTGTGCCAAAAAAATTCATGCAGAGTCAAATTTTCATCCGGGAGTTGAGACATGAGATAGCCAAAACACCCCGGAGGAGGGTTACATTGCTGTCTAGAGGTAGTAGTGAGGAGGCTTTGACTTCATCCCACTTGGATCCTTATGGGTTCAAGATGATCATCAGTGAGATATCTTCTATAGGATATCTCCAAGGAGTTGCATTTCAACATCCCATGGAATGCAAGGAGAAAAATATGATATGGGAGGACGGTAATCTTCTTTGGAGGAGTGCCAGGTGAAGAATGACAAAAGGCATCCACATGGGGTTGAGTGGATGTGGGGGAAGAGCAAGAGGCTGGTGAGCCACTTGCAAATTTATGATACAGGGCAGCAAGAGGCAAAGCTGTGTTGGCTACTCTTGAGAGAGTTTGGCCATCATGAGACATATCCTTTTTCCAAGGGTATGTGGATAGGAGGAACTTGGCAGGGTACTTGCATCATATGGAAAGGAGTGTGGAAGCATTATGATGATGTGATATTTTCACCACATGGGTTGTATGATGGAGGTTTGAGGAGGCAGCAAAAGTTTTTGTTTCTTTGGAGGATTGGGAGAGAGCAAGGGAAGATTTTCTCTCACACTTGGCATGATGCTGCAGGAGTAGGGGATGGCACTAGCCTAGTGCAAGGAGGCTACTCCTTAGCCTTAGATGATCTGGAAGTGCTTCCACCTTAGAAGAAACTTCTTGTATGAAACAACATTATGGGAGAATTATTTGACATGGGGCATGTCAAAGAATGGATTTATAAGTTGGCAGGAGCCTATTTTCATAGGCCAACAATTCCGTCACCTTGGAGCAGGAGCTTGTTGATGGAGTGTTCCCAGGATCACTTCATAATGCGTGCACTTGGTGGGCATAAAGGAGGTGAGATTGGTAGAGGAGTGGATGGAATCATTTGTCATTATGGTATGTTCTCCTTGACCTGGATTTCTAGGCATGAGAAGGGGGATTTTCATGGAGCATGTGGTTCATTCCTCTTCATATGGGTATGTCATACCACTATGGAGGATTCATCTATGGATCTTGTCACCATATTGCTTTCATTGCATGGTAAGAATTCTATTTTTGCATTTATTGATTGTTCCACACAATACTTGCATGCTCTTACCATTTCTTTGCAGTGCATTGCTCTTCAAGGGGGCAAGTTTTTCTTTAGGCTCCATGGTCCATTTTTGGCCAGCTATTATGATGGAGACAACCATCTACTGTATGATCTGGGGCAAGTATGTGGTTACTTCTTGTGTGCTCAGTTGACATATTCAGCCATCTAATATTTACTAGTGGGTGTGATGACTTATACAACAAGCCATTTGTCAAGAGACAACTTGCCATGCCATTGTCCGAAGCTGCAGTGGGGAAGACTGCGCTGTGACCACTTGGGAGACTGTTGGTACCTTCCAACACCACATAAAACCTTCAGTATTTCTTTAATTATGATGCTGATCATGATCCTATTTGATGATCTTATTCTTGCTTTTATGAGGAGCATTATTGGAGGAGAAACAAATAGGGTGGATGTGTTCTTGGGGGAGGAGCATCCCCACACCTTCTGCATTTCATGTTCTAAGGGGAGCATGGGAAGAGACACAGCCTCTACAACAAAACATTTGTTTCTTAAAGAGGAGGACCATGTGATGGATGGGATGCCATATGGTGGTGATTTCTTATCCGTCATGTATGAGATGGTTTGGGCCAGCTTGATTCACAGCGCTGGGAGAGGGACCTTTGGAGGTCTAGTTTCCTTCTTGCCATTTGAGGGAAACAATATTGCAGCCCAAGATCAGGAAATTCTCTACACTCATCTCAAGTGGAGAGGAAGACAATGTGGGGTAGGCTATCTTGTCTGCCATGTTCATATTTTCAGCTCACCTATTCTGCATGAGCTCAAGGTGGAAGAGATTCTTCATGAGTTTCCATCCTGGAGGGTGACTCATTTTGTTTGGTTGATAGCTTAGGGAGGAGAGATTCAAATGGGGATGATGAATCCAAATCTATATCAGCCCTCATGCTTCAAGAGGATCTTCAAACATCCCATTGTTGCCTCCATGGATGTTTCATTGTCACATAATGTTAGCTATTTGGGATGTTCCCCAATAGATGGCTTGCACACTTGGGAGGGGCAACTTGGAGATATATTGATGATGCAGCACCTTGATCCTTGGAGGATTTCATCTTATGAGGCTGCTACAGGGAGAAGAGGATGCTCTTCAGTCCTATCCTTACAGTTGCTTGAGGACAAGCAACATTTGGGAGGGAGTACTATAATATTCCAAAAATTGCACACAAGCAAATTGGAATATTAGATTTTGATGCTTTCACTTAGGAGAGGAATAAATGGGAAAGGAGGCCCATGAAAAATAAAGACATGAATAAATTCCACCTTAGTAAGAAAGGAGATCACCTTAGGAGTTGGTTTTACACTTCCAAGTGTGAACAAGAGAAAATTAGATGAGGACATAGTCAAGTTTGACTAAGTCAACATGCATTCTTGAGGAGGAAGAAATCACCCAAGTAAACTAGCTCAATGTGAACAAGGATCAACCTAGAGACACATATGAGAACCAGATTGAATATCCCTTAGTGTGGAAAGAGGCATTTCAGGTAGATTAGTCCCAGTTGACCAAGTCAACAACACTGCTACAAAGAGGAGGGAAGCCAACTAGGGCAGCGCAGTTTTGAAGGAGGAATCTTCACTAGGAAGTCACCTCAACAATGTGTGGGGTCCGGGTTGAGGAGGCTCACCAAAGATAAAAAGGAGGGCATAGCATAAAAGAGATCATTCAATATTCAGCTATCTTTGGTATTTTGACTATTTTCATGCTTCAGCCGTTTAGCCGGAGTTGCTGCACTGCTTAGTGCAAAGAATTCTCATGCGGGAATTCCATTCTCTCTTTGGATCAGATTGCTTAAGTGATCAAGAGGGAAGAATTTGAGCTTCCATTTCATCATTTATCTTAAGGACACTCAGCCAACAACATCTACAGTGCAGTCATCTTCAGAAACTGTGTCTTTTTCTGCAGGGCCATTGTTGCTGGGTTAAACATTGTTGTTTTGTCCTAGTATTTGAGGAGGAGGTGTTTATTTCCCTCTGGGAGTTCTAATAAGAGGGCCTAGGGCCATTTTATGTATTATTCAGCTTTTATATTTCATATTCAGCCATGTTTAATGCAGATTTGCAATATACTGCATTATTTTCTGCAGTCCTACTTTTTGTACATGTATATTGTCGGAAACCATTGCTGGGTGTATTTTTCTTTGTGTAAAAGAGGTTAAACCTCCATTTATCTATTATTTGATTAATAAAAGCTCCATATCAGTATTATTTCATAATTTTCTATAGAAACCCTCATGGGAATTACGCTTTCACAGTCTTCAGAAATTCTGTTGTAGAGAAGTCATGGGATCGGGGTGTTTTTAAGCAGTATTGAGCCGGGGAGATCTGTTTAAGGTAGCTAGTTTCATTTGTTTCACCTCCAATTCTGCAAGTGGATTTTATATTTTCTAAAATAAGGGATCCAAGTCCCATTATCCACTTTTATTGTGCATGTTTCTGAAGACAACTTTTTTATGCCCTATATTGCTGCATTTCCCCACTCGGGAAGGAGAATATAGGCCATCTTGTTGCTAAGGTTCTTTCATATGCTGGTATGATGTTATTTTACGTCTAATGAGCTTATATACATTTCCATGCTCATGATTTGTTTAAGCTCCACATTGGTAATAACTCAAATTATTCCCAATAGTGTAGCTGTTCCCATTTTGGGATATTACACGGAGTCAAAGCTCAATATGAAAAATCTGTCAAGCCTCGTTATTTCCAAGAGGGTGACCTCATACTACTCTACGATCAGAGACACGACCTCTTAGGGGTAGGAACACTTCAACCATTATGGCTTGGTCCTTACATAGTCACCAAAGTCCTCTCAAAAGGAGCTTATGAACTTCAGGACTATAATGGAATTCAACTCGCGGAGCCCCGCAATGGGCTCTATCTGAAGAAGTATTTTTCTTAGTTTTCCACTAGGCATATGCTTTGTAATTTTATGTATATAAGTTTTGCCTTTTTTTTTATGTCTCTGGATATTTTTGGGTTTTTGAAGTGTTTTTCCTCATATATAATATTTTTCTTTTGCACAGATGCTGTCATCCTCCTTATCATACGTTGGATATGTGGACGGTGCTAGTTGTCATACTAGACACATTACTTCCGCTGCTTGGGTTCTCTACACACCTGAGTCAGAACTCCTTGGTTCTGGGGGAATTTTCCTGGGCAACGCCACCAATAACATTGCTGAGTACATGTCGGTGATACAACTCCTCACGGAAGCTACATCTCGCGACATCTCCAATCTAGTGGTTAGGTTAGATTCCCAGCTCGTAGTTATGCAGTTGAACAATCATTATCACGTCCGTCATCCAGTCTTGTTACGTTATTTTTTAAGGGTACGACTTTTAGAACGTAATTTTCAAACCATCTCGTTTGAGCTTATTCCTATAGAATTTAATGCATTGGCCGATCCATTGGCAAACTATGTATTAGATATGAATTTGTCACACTTGTTATAAAAATATTTACACATGAGTATATATTTTTTACCATAGAAAATGCATAAACATTAAAAAACACATAAGAAAAAAATCACCAAAATTATGTATATATATATATATATATATATATATATATATATATATATATATATATATATATATATATATATATATATATATATATATATATATATATATATATATATATATATATATATATATCATGTGATTAAAATTACATCAAAAAATCTCTCAAAACTTGGGTGTTTTACAAAACTTGGCTACACTAAGCCTCGCTATGACATTTACACATCTACTCCTCCAGCTACGCCTGCTGCTCAAAATAACAAACAACTTCCCTAACTATCCTCCTCAGAGGCACCAGGTATCTCTCCAACACACCCACAGTATGTCGTTGCAAACGAACTAGAATCTCTCTCATGGGAAGAGGTGGTACACCCATGCTTAAACGCTCCAGGTTTCTGGAAAGCTCATGTAAGATCTAGGTATCATCACTCTCTCCGGTGGCTTCCGCATCCTTTGCTACTGCGCAAGCCCCAGGTAGCTGCAGTCCTTGCCATGCATAGCGAGGGGCTCCGACTGGACAGACAGGTGCCACATCTGTTTCAAGCAAACAAGCTTCATGTCAAAACATATTTTCACCCATTTAAACAAAAAAATTACATAAACATTCAAAAGACAAAAAATACTTCCAACTGCACTGATCAATCCTTCTCTTACCATCTAGACCCCACTGAGTGCTCGGGGGCAACACTAACTCTAGATCTCCTGTAACGTTCATCCCCGCGTAGGGATAATCCTCAATCATGATGAGCTAGTGGTTAAGCCAATCAAAGAACCCATCATCAAAGAAATGACGAACTGGACCCTCTCCAGTCCACGGTATCAAAGCTACCCATCGAGCCTGTCTCAGCTCTCGCGGGCCCAATGCATCAGTAATCATTCTGGGTCTCATGATTGGCACCCACTCTAGTAGAAAGGAAACAATCAGTGTACCATACCCAAACTCTCTTTGGGTCCAGATCTTACACGCTGTCAGCTCTGCACGAACTCAACGAACAACACCTTCGCACGAGTCAAAAACCTGGGGCTGCATACAATCTAGTGCTAACAACAACTAGGCCTTGGTGTCCACATGCTGACTCTTGGCCTCGACCAAGCAAACTATCATCCATAGCAGAGACCTCAGTGGTATTGTGGCCACCCGTGAAATAGGCACCCGGTTGCTAACTGCCTCAATATTATGTATGGAATGAGTAAGGATCAGGTCAACAGTAGTACGAGGATCCACCCTGGACCCTGTCAGGTTGGGCCTTGGTCCATGGCACGACAGGCCAGTCAAAAAATAGATATCGTCTTTCTCAATCGAGAGCTCATTACCCCCAATATGAAAGACGTGCTGACGATCATCCCACTACTAAATTATCCACCTCAGAAGGTCCTCTTGTCCCCTCATCAGCTCTAATCGAGCATACTTTAGCAAACCGCACCTACAGAGAACTAACAAAGTAGCTGCATCAGTGACCATCTCACGTTCTTCCCGCTCATGTTCCCTTTCTCGCAAAATACTCATGGTGAACAACTTTATACCTGCCAAAGCAACATATTTAATGGATTAGAATTTGTCTGGAGTGCTTCAGAATGATAAGCGAAGAGTTCTTAAAACATTTCTGCGCCTAACCCGAGATATAATGCCAAACAGTGCGTGCTAACGCGTTGTTTCTTCACGGGAGGTGCGTTTAATGCAGGAAAAACATTGCTCGCCTGCGTTAGCCGCTTAAATTTTTTAGGGCTTGCTAAAATTACTATTTTGGACCAGTAAAAAAAACAAAAAACACTATGAAATTATAGCAGGATGTTCCAGCTCTTACCTGGATCTCGAGGAAGGAAGAACCGTTGCCTGAATCGTCCGCAATCGCTAGCCGTAATTTCGCCACTTTTTTACCCCAGAGCTCTATCACAACATTCAAAACAGTGAAAATGAGGGTCTCTGACCTTCTTATAGCCATTTCTGGGGGAAAGACTCACTTAGTTAGTCTACAAAAGTAGTGAATTCCTGCTGCATTTTTGTTGCAGCTATTGATTTTGGTTACCGATGTTCTGATGAGTTTTTAATGTCTATATGTAGATATGACCATATTCGACCCTGAATCGAGCATTCTTTTTATGGTATTTTTCTTGCTCGTTAATCCGAAAAACCTCGATTTTTCTTCTTCAGGCTCGTTAAAACTAACACTAAGAAGCAACGAGCTTTCTTTTTAGGGACTTTTTCTATCTCGTAAAACCGAAAAAAACCCTGAGCTGCTTTTGTCGGGCTTGCTAAACTACCACGACAAAAGATTGTGAGCCATTCTTTTCATCTTTTTTAAAGCTCTTTAAACAGAAAAAGAAATTGAGTTTTTCTCTGTGTGACTCATTAAAACTTCATGGAGAGCATCGAGTTTTTCTCTGTTGGACTCGTTAAAATTTCACAAAGAATATCGAGTTTACTTCGTCTCCTCGTACTCATAACAAAATGAGGTAGATGTCCATCGAACATAGATTTCTCATTTTTATGGCTTCGATGGACTAACTCACGGAAAATGAACTGTTTCGGGCTTACTATTCTCCCTTTCCCGGTTATCAAGACATGACAAAGGTACCCCCCGGAGTTGTCTTTTACAACATTTTTCAAACTCTCTAAATATGAAAAATTCATCGAGTTTACCCATTTGGACTCGTTAAACTTAATCATACGGGGAAAAATTTGGACAAAATGGATACTACTTCTGTTACATTTAAGAAAGGTCGATTTGGCAGCAAAAATCTTGAACATGGCACTTCTCAAAAAACTCTTTCGCATTTATCCGAACCCTACCATCTATGATTTTAGCCTTTGTCTCCCAGTGTTCCTGCATTGGTCAAATCCTAAATACCCTTTGGTGTTAATTAAGCCTAAGCTTCCTAGTACCTTGTTAGAGTGCCTTCTATTGTTCAAACATATCTTGCTATCTACTGCTCCTCATATCAACCAAAGTGATCATAATTCCAGAAATTATTTGTTGTCAATTATTCCCATTTTCTCTTCATATTTTCCTTCAAGAGCAACATCATCTTTTCCCGTTTCGTGTTGACTGATGTAGGATGCCTCAGTGCCTACCTTTTGACAGGTCTCATCCTATCGACTGCAACATCTTATCTAGAAAGTTGATCCAAAAACACATCAGTACCCAGATACTTGCAAACATCAGTGGTAGGTCATCTTGTATTTGATTGGGGGTCTTCATTATTGGCTCCTAATCGAATGATTCTATGAGTGTTCGACATCAAATCCTTTATTCACACTCGCTAGATTGTACTGTGCATCTTGGGGACCATCATCATTATCGGTGGCCACCCTTGCATCCGTCAACAGTTTTCCTTAATAACTGGTAATTAGATGATTTCCCACATGTTCGACGACAACTCCTCCATTCACATGTAGGGAAATATGCAGTTTAAGTGAAGCGGTGGCCAAGACCTTGGGGTGAAGGTTATACCATTACAGTTGTGTTTCCTTCCCCAAGTTGCGATATTGTTTATGGATATAGCCTTTCAGTATTGATCCTGTTCTGACAAACACTTCCATGTTACGCTTATCGGTGGACACACTGTTCATATCTCTGTTTTATAGAAATCATGTTGATTAGCTATTGAGCATGGGAATGCCCAACTCAAGACAGATACTATATTTTCTGACATATGTTGTTATTTCAGGTTTTCCTCAGTCCTCCAATCTCTCTAATTATACTACACATATTATAAAGTATTTCGGCCATCGTCTTCATCTCTGACCTCACACTCTAGGGGGCATATGTTACAGGACAAATGACCTCCTCATCAGCTCAGAGGAGAAGGTAATATGGAAGGAAGAAAGTGACCTAGACAAAACCCATTTCTGCCAAGGTAACACACCCTAGAAACAGCTAAACTACGTTATAACGCTTATGAGCCATGTAAAGGTCACGTTAGTGACTAGGGCATTGCTCTATCTTGCCTAGAGGGCAGTGTTACCCCTGTTTAAATATGAAACAGGAAAATCTCACGGATAATGATTGGAAAATCCAACTTTTTCTCATGAAGAGTCAGTATAAAATAGAAACTGAAAGGCACTAACCTCTTATTAGGCCTTGCTAAAAGAAACTAGACTCTCAAGGAAGGAAAAAGCATGGAAGGCTAAGGAAACATCTTGGTTTTTTCCTTTTTGAACTGGTTGAAAGAGTTGGGCAAGGTTTTCCCTCTCCATCTCCTATAAAATGGAGTTGTGGGCTATTAGTCCAAGGTCGAAGGTTTTTTGAATAGATGTGAAGCAGAGCTACGTTGTTGTAATGTGGTAGTTGAGGATCAGTGAAGTTCATTGAGAGCTTACCACCTTGATCACCATCACATACAAGGAAAGAGAGAGAGAGATTGGGAGACTGAGGAGATCTTGGTGCAACCAACGGTTGTAATCCTCCTTTTTATAAATCAATAGAACTGTATCTGTTTTGTCCATTCGATGCTTTAATATTGCCATTGTTTTTCAATTATTAATATAGCGTGACATGAATGGCTTAGATATGCATTGTTTTATGTTTATACTATGTTGATTTAGTTAATAAGAAGTATATTGTTGTAGAGAATACATGAGTGCTTTGTTTGATCGCAGGACTTGAATTTGGAGCTGGTGAAGGAGGATCCTTGCTTCGCTGCTCAGTGTTCTCCAAAGGATCCAGGATTGGAAAAGAGGTAATATCCCATCTCATTTTATTAAATAATATAAATTAGCATGAACATATATGCAGCATCTTTGTGAACTATACAACTAATTTGACTGTCTGCCTCGGGCACCAAAAAGCCTAGAGAGGGATATTCGATAACCACTACCTAAGCATATTACCCTATAGCAGTGAGGTGGAATATTTCCTTCGTGCACAAATTAATCGTGAAATCCTTTTATGCCTTTCATTTTAGAATTATCATGTTCAGAATAACCAGAGATGATAAGCCCAAATCACTTCAAAATGTTGTTTACAGTCTTATCAATTGAATTCATGCGTAATGGGGAATCCTTTGGTATTTAATTTTGAAACTAAAAAATAATTTGAAAACCTAGAGATTATAAAAACTCATGAATGTACATTAAATTCGAAAGTATAGGTCCACATGATTCTAACAAATGGAATTATATCAGGATGTTTCATTTGCGATTTGATAGTTGACATGCTTTAGTGATTCAAGAAATCTGCGAAATGTGAAATGCGAAAATGCAATTGTGCGATGTTTTTAGAAATAATGTGATATCAGTGTATTTCAATTGTTGGGATGCAATATTGGCATCTATTATATATAATATTTTAGTGTTTCGGCATTTCAGGAATTTTCTATGTTGCAATTTTGTTGTTTCGATGTTTCGGCATTTCAAAAATTCACTACTTCGCAATTTGCTTTTTCGCAACTTCACTATTTAGGTATTTTGTCCCGCTATATGATTTTTCTTTGAAGTTTTTTCAGTGATTTTGTTATTTGTAAAAGAAAATTAAAATCTTAACCTAAGAAAATCCTAACTTGGGTTTTATTTCTAAAAATTGAATATTAATTCTAAAATTTTAAATGGTCTCGATTATTATTTCTATGTTACTTTCTTCGATAATGGGGAGTTGTTGTAATACTATAACAGGTTGATGGGGACACTTAGACCTAGGTATGGAGAATATCCCTTGACAAGAGGTATCTTAGACCTAAGGATCCTTTAAGAGAAAATTTTCTATGTAATCCTTGTAAAATTTTAGTTTCAAAGTAGCGGGACCATAAAGAACCCAACTGAACCCAAAATAGGCCAAGGGTGTGTGCTTGATCATCAATATATGGGATTGAATAGGTTTGGGAGGATAATATAATCAAAGGAATAATTTTCTTTGAAATTCAAGTGAAATGATCCAAATGAGGACACTAACCCAAAGTGTCCTAGGGAGAGGAATAATCCTTGAACTAGGTCATGCAATATCTTAGGATTCCACCGCCGAATTAAGCTCAAACTTGGAGGACCCCTTGATAAGATCCCAAGGCAGTTTTGGACCACATTTCAAGGGTTTTGTATGGTTACAAAATATTTCATTTGATTCCCTAGGAGACCTTGTAGGGTTAGGCCTAAAATTGGAAAATATGAAGAAAGAGAGGTTATTTTGACCACCAAAGGGATGTGAGGATCAATGCCTTGCTTCTTGGCCTTAATGGAGTCAACATACACCTAGATTGAAGATTTGCTTATGCTAAGAAGCCCTAATTTACCTTTGCTAGACTTTCCATGTGCAGTAACTAGGTTATTAGGGATTCATAATTCAAAATTGCAAAGGAAATTAAGTTTCAAGGTCTTTCAACCTATGATGTGCCTCTAGGAACATTCACCAAATATCTCAAAGAGAAACACATGCATTAAATAATTTATTCAAAATTTCGAGAAGAATTTCACATTATTTTATTCCATACAAGAATAATGATAATAATACCATGCACTTAGACAAGAAAAATAATAAGAATAGCATTAAGGTTCACTTACAAGAGAGAGAGAGAGAGTATATCCATTCATCAAATTCGCATTAGAAATAAGCTCCAAAGACAATAACAAAAATCCAAACATCATAATGCATCAAGAATCTCCAAAAATTTCATCCAAGAAAGAAAATGCGGAAATCTCTCAAGAGATACTAATCCAATCCAAGTGATGATGAGAGGAATGAATGGGCCTCTCATCTATTTATACAATCCAATAGGGTATTTGAATAACCTAATTATCCTAATTTAGCCCCAAATAATAAAAAAATGTAGAATAATGATATGATCTAGTGACAAACCCACCAAGATAGCTCCAAAATAGAAGTGTAAGCCTCTCAAGTGGGCTAAATAGTAAACATGATGAGTCGTTGGGCCATTGAGAAGGCATAGTGGAGTCCAAAGTGTACCAAGTTGAGAGAAAATGTTCCAAGCATATTTCCCAAGGGGTTGGCCCCTTGATATCCAAGCAAGTCACATGTGGTGTTCCCAAGTGGGTGTGGGGGCACAATGACATCCTCATGGGTCTCCAAGTGGATCGATAATGCATGTAAACCATATGTAAGGGATAGAATGATGACATAATCCCTCCCTTTATCTCGATGGTGAGAAACATCCTTATCTAGGCTCTAGAACATCTACCAAGTGTATGGTACAAGTGTGAAGCCAATTGGGCATGATGATCAAAGTGCATCATCCTCATCCAAAAAGGTGGAGCACGAGCAATCAATGAATGGTGTTGGGGATCCATGAAGTTCTCTTTGCTAGGGTGGAGGCCCATGTCTCTCAACACCCTAAAAATAACAAGAGGACCCTCTAGAGGGATTAGACCTCGTATAAGGATACCAAATCCCAAATGGAGACCCACCTACAATCTTGTATAAGATCCAATGCATATCCTCACCTTTTGGTACAAAAAAATCATTACAGTAATCAAGTAAAAGAGCTTATAAATCATGGAATCAAGTGGAAACTCCATAGTGCCATTCCGTTCCATTTCCGGCTTTTGAATGTATATGTGTTTCCAAGATCGAAAAGTAGTCAACCAAGGACCCTATTAGGTAGTTTCAACCTATAAAGAGGGTAACATGTTCATGGTACATTCATCAAATGGTAGGTGGCATGCAATATAGCGATGAAATGGTGTGGGGCATGAAGGGGAAGCTCTAGGTCACATGCCATGGTACAAGGGTAGCTAAAATAAGGGAATCCCACACTTGGGTATATGAATGTAGGGGGGATAAATCATTGTAAATGAGTTTCCCTAGCCCTTTCTTTCCCACCCTTCTTCATATGCATTTTTCCTTTTAGTGAGTTTTCTTTTATATCTTCTTTGGGCTCCATGGGATGATAGCATGATGTGTGGGGTATAACAGTGAATTCCTCTATCTTGGTAGGGAAATTAATCTCCCACCAGGGGTTGGGACAATCATGGGTTCCTTTGTGATGGAAGGGGCTCATATAGGGCCCTAGGAACCAGGATGATGGCCATAATGATAAGGGGTATAACTCATGTTTGTATTTTCCCATGTGCTAAATGTGTATGCCTCGACTATATTTTTCATTTCATGGTATAATTTCCTATTGAGTGTGGAAAAATGTGTTTTTTATTTTATTTTTAGTTGTATCAACCTCCATGGCATTGTTCTAGGCTAAACCTAAGGTGTGGAAAATGGAAGGGGAGGATAACCCCTTGTGGACCCAATGGAATAATGTGGACCCAAATGGGAAATATGATGAATGGAGCCATAGTGAGAGTAGGAATTTTCTTTGTATAAGTAAGAAATGGCACACAAAAAGAGAGGACTAGGAAGGGGTAGAGGGAGGTTTATCAAATACGATGTTTCTAGATGAAATGAGGAACATTTCAACTGAGAGAATTCTTAAAATGATTTACAGAGTAAGTGCCAAACCTAATATGGAGGTACCCATGTATCAGGGTAATTTAAATGCTATGGGCACATATTTTTATTATTAATATTTCAATGAAGAAAAGAGATTAACATGTGTAATGACAACAATTGAAAGGTCATGTAGCGCTATGGTGATATGAAGTACAAGTATACAAAAGGGGCAAGGAAATTCCAAGATTAATAGTTGGGATAAAATTGTTGCTAAATTTAAGGTAACTCCATGCCTAAATATTACCAATTGGATATTTTTAAGCAATTGTATAATCTTATACATAAATCTATGATAGTAAAGGAATATTAGAAGAATATGTTGAAAAGGTTTCTAGGTATATCAATGGTTTAAAGTATGAAATTCAAGCTTAGCTTACAATATTGTCCCTAAGAATAATGGAAGATACATATCATGCTACTTTAAAGGCAAAAGAGAAGATAAGTAGAAAATAGCCTTCAAAAGAGTAGAGGAAGCGATTCTGCAAGAGGAAGAGGACAAAATCGTAGCTAAGGGAGATTTAAATCAACAAGAAAGGTGTAATATTCCCAAATGGGAAAAGAAGGAATATAGTGCAAAATGTTGGAACAATAGTTTAAAACATCATATAACAACAAGAGGCCAATATGGAGACCTTTCATATGTTATAACAGCAGCAAAATATGCTTAATAAATGGGCCATAAGATGTACAATAAGAAATAACAAGCCTCCAATGGACAAAATCCCTCAAAAGAGGTGCTGTTACTATATATAAAGAGTTGGAAGTCTACTATAACACTGTTTAAAGGCTACTGCTACAAAAAATGAATATACGAAAGATCTAGGACTGATATGTGCCTCAAAATATAGATCTACTACAGATCTGAGCACTATATAACCTCCTTTGAAGAACCCCTTAAGGGTTTTCAGCAAAACACCATGTACAAGATGGGGATCTAGGCCCTAGGGCTGAAGATCCATTGAAAAATACATATATGGAAAGTGTGGCTGATATGATATGCACAATATAATAGCCTCCTCGAATAGATCCTCTAAATGAAAGACAATTCCCTTTCACTAGAAAACCTTCTCTCCAAATGGCGTGCCAAACCACCCTGCAACTCCTCCTACAGAAATAACACAGATCTAGAAGTAAACTGCGCTGTAGGGATAAATAAATAGTTGGCTTGATGCCAAGATATGAGAATATGCACAAGGGCCTTCCTTACTATCCTCCCAATTGAAAGGAAGCCTTCTCCACTGAAAATAAGCAATGAAATGACCCAAAGATGGTCTCCACTATTGCAACCTGCAAAACAACTCAACCCTCAACAGGATCTACGCTATAAATGAAAGATGAAGCTTGGCCTTAAGCCTGATAGTGGAAAATGTAGTACAAGTCTCCTCCAAGAGCTTCTCAATGGAAGAGGTTGGATTCTCGATGAGAAACACCTAGTGCTAAACAACACTGCAATCTTAGCTAAACAATCAAAGAAAGCTATATGTCTAAAAAGGCCATATATTCAGAAAATTCATATACATCAACATAATCAATAATGGTTGCCATCCTATTCCTTAAATAAGATACGATCTTTCAAACCCTAAGCCCCATCCAATAATAGCACTACTTCCATGCAAAGCATCTCCATCTAAAACTGTGATGTCTTTCATTGATGACCACTCCTCTATGACAACGTTGTAGATTTGGTCAAAGTTGACCCAGTCAAGGTGTTCGAGCCCCTTTTCACAGCTAAGGTTGCTCAATTAAGCTGCCAAGATCTACCCTTTTCACATTGGAATTGATTTATTCATTATTAAGGAGAATTATGGACCTCCATTGTCCTCTTATTCATAAAAAAAAGTAGCAAAACAAAATTTAATATTCCAACTAGCTCACTGCTAATTGGGAATATTACAGTCCTCCCTTCCCAAATGTTGCTTGTCCTCAAGCAACATACAAGGGGAGTGTTGCAAATCTTCTCCTCCACCATTTGTGACACCAACATGTGATAAGCTTCCCTCATAAGCTAAGTTTCTACCAATCCATCCCTCCATGAAATGTTCCTCCAAAGTTTTTATGAGATGCAAATAATTCATCCAACAAGGAGATAATAGTTCCAATGAAACAAACATGGTTTGCCCAATATTCTTCCTAAAACATGTAGCATAGTTAACATGGAGAATATCTCTCCCATAGGGCACATATATTCCTCCCATCCTCCCTCCAAACATTCCCATACAAATTATAAGTACATCATCAATGTATGGGATCAAAACTAAGTACATGCAAACAGAAATTTGTACAAATGGAGGTGGGTCATAGTCCCACATGTGGAACCAATGTAGTAAATATCCTGACTACATCATATAATGATATGGTAAGTGGTTTCCCCACCACTTACTTGCTGCCCAAGTCTTCTCACAATGGCTAAAAGTGTGAGATATGTTTGGTGCTTTTGGAGTGCACCCACAATGATACAAAATCTCCCTATGTCCTCCAAGGGAGTGGCCATGTCCAGAAATGTTTATGGCCCAAAGTTGGCCATGAAGTTTATATGGAATAATACTTCTCCTTGTAGCTATGGTCTGCATATACATGGTAAAGGAATGCAAGTAATCATCAAATGAAACATTATGTGCATAAGCATGTTCCTTACCAAAAATTCTCCTCATAGAAATGGAGTGGTGCATAGATATATCCCCTCTCTTTCCAAAAGAGGAAAGAGGTGGCTGAAATAACTCCTTCATTGAGTCATGTCTCTCTTCCAACTCCACATGGTTCATGCATCTTTGAAAATTTTGATATAGTTCCTCTTCAAAGCCTTCCCAAGTGTAGCTTTCCATGATAGTGTTGTAGGACCTCATGGAATAAGTATGGCTGAAAAATAACTCTTCATAAGCCCTTTGTAGCAACCTCTCATTGAGATTGGAGGCTCTAGATAAGAAGATCCTAGCATGATATTAGATTAATTCTTCTTTGACTGAATAGCCCTCTTCATGTAGTTGGTTATCAAGTATCATGCATGTGAAAAGATCCTTGGAATAATCCACCAATAGTTGGGATTTTCAATATGGATAAATATTCCATAGTGATAGCGCTGATGATATATCACAAAGAACATATGTCATATGGCTACCCTTCTCCTTGAAATATCCTATGCCAAAGGTATATGTTGGAAATTTTCTTTTCCTCCCATGCTTCTCCTCCCACAGCGCAAAATCTGAAATGTGAGTGGGTGATGATGATGTTGGGAGGATTTCTCCCTCCTCCTTGAGTCTACCCAAGACTCTCAGCACTGTATCTTGGCCTTCTAATGCTCCCATACCTCTTGGATCTATTCTTGGAGCATCATGTTGTGAGAAATCTCTCACCAAATCTGAATCAGGTGGCCTCCCAGGTGGTTTGCCACAAAATAATAATGTCCCATGAAGAAATCTCATAAGCATAATAGATGGGACTTGTAGGTCCTTGCTTCCACTGCTCAATTCCATCTCTGATTTCTGTGTGGAAGTTGTATGTGAGGGATACGTGTGCATTCCTTTAATAATTTGATTTTTTCCACTCTTTCTATCCACCCATTCCATCTGCAAAGTCTCCCAATCAGTGGTGACTTTCCCCAAAGTAATCAACCATTGCACACCCAATATCACATTGGTGTCAGGTATGTCAACCACAAAGAAGTGATCAGTCAATGTATATGTTCCCATGGTGACTGATAAGGATGGAACATAATTCATGCATTGCATAGTTCTATCTCTTGGGACCAAAACAGAAAATCCCTCAAATGCATTAGTGGGTATTTCCCTCCTTTTCACTAGTTGATCATCAATAAAATTGTGGGTAGCCCCACTATCAACCAAAATAGAAACCCTCTAATCTAAGATGGAACCTTGAACCCTCAAGGTCAAGTACTTAGGTACTCCTCTCAATGATGCAAGAGCCCCTCCAATTGGAGCAAATGCCCCATTCCCATCTCCTGATGGTGTTGGTTCATCTCATGTTGTATTAATGTTGTGACCTCTTCTTGGTTCATATTCTTCTTCCTCCTCATCATCTGAGAAGACCTCTATGTAGTGTGCCTTTCCTACTGCACATCTATGTCCAGGTGCCCAAGATTCTTGGCATGTGAAGCAAAGCTTCCTCCTCCTCAAATATCTTTGGACATCATCATCAAGAGGTTTTTTTTATTTTGGCTCTGTTTTGAAAGAAGAGCCTTCTCATCTTTTCCCTTTGATGGAAAAGATGGCTTATGTTGAAATGTTGCCTTTGCTTTTGGCAAGGAATCTTGAAGATCTCTAGCCCTTTCAATGGCATCTTGAAGGGTAGTGGGCTTGGTATACTTAACCAAACCATGAAGAGGTTCATCTAACCCATCAATGAACATATAGACCCTTCTTGTTGCAAATAATTAAGGAACCATAACAGAAAGTCTCAAAAATTAAGAAATGTAAGTTTCTTGATTACCTGATTGTTTTAGCTTTGCAAGCACCATTCCAAATGGCCTGGTTAACTGGACATCATCTCCAGGACCAATGATCAAGGGTCTATCATTCCCTATCATTTCAGTTGCTACATGCCATAAGACAAGAAACAAGACAAATCAAGCAATAATTTCATCAAGCAAAGGTTTCCAAGGTTTGAAGCTTATTATATAGCATATGAGAGCTCACCAACATAGGCTCTAAGGGGATTAAGTGCGTTTCATATGCAGGTAGCCCCATGCAAGGCTGCTCTGCAAAGCACTTCCCGACATTCACAGGTGCATTGGTCACATTGGGAGCGAAATTCTCATTGTTCTGGAATCTCCCCTTGGCCAGTGCCTTCTAGAAGAGTTCACATGTGTCAAGCTTCAGATCCAAGTGTCCATTTGACATCTACATGACTGAAAACATGTCTTGCCTATTATTGGAAAGTCATTGATTGCAAAACAACCTACAGTTCATCTATAAATTGAGCACAGATATAAGTGCTTGAGAAGGAAGAATTTGAGTAGAGAAATGCTGGAGAATTTTCAATTGAGAGCTAGCTTTGTGTAGCTGCTACTGGAGAGATTTATACTGTGATGAGGCTTGGGGACATTGCTTGAAGGGTTACCTCAAATCAGTCACTTGGTTGTAACCTCTCCTTCTATCATCAATAAAGAATACTGCTTATTTCTCCCTATATGCATCTGTATTGGCTTTGATTTTCCATATTACAAGATCTTAGTTGATGTGTATGGTTTATGATTTACTGATTTAGAAAACTAACTTGAATAGATATCTATATTATTGCATCTTATGATGTTTCAGTGTTCTTTCTTGCAAGAAGCATTCCGTACAAACCGCTTGAATTTGAAGCTGCAATAGAAGTGACAGAAGGAGCCATTTGGAAGCGACTGATCAAGTAAGCCTCCAATCCTCTCTGTGTATCTATTTTGAGTTAGGAAAAATAGTCGTATAGTCTTTCACCTGTTGTTCTAGACTAGCGCCTGTCTAGGGAAGTGTGATCTATCCGTAATTCACAATTCTGGCCCAACAAATGGGCGACTCCACTAGGGAGAATTTATCTTAGTTCTAGGTGTTTAAGTCTCTGATATGATTTATTTTTCCACCCAGTAGTTGTTACTCATCAAGATTAAACTTTTTCAAAGTCAAATTAGCAAAGACAGTGAGTTAAACAATAGTATTTTTCTTTGTATTATGCGCCCAACGCACCCTTAGACTGGAAACAGTGCTTTGCAGAGCACTGTCTCTCTTCCTAGCCTACGTTGCAGAGCACTGTCTCCCCTTAGAGACTGCGTTGACTCCTGAAAACACCCAAATTCCCTTGAAATTTCCTTTTCAATTTGCTTCAGTTTTGTTTGCTGCTGTGTTTTGAAAAGTTTGATCCTCAATTGACCAGTGACTCTATATACTTCTTCCTCCTTTGACTGAAAATTTGTTCAATGTTTGTTTAAAAAGTTTTTCTTTATCATTGACAAGTTGATTTCAAAGTACTTTTTATGGTCGCATTAAGAATCATTTGCTTTCGAAATAGGAAATTGTCGTAAAATCTTCATTTCCTTGATAGGAGAAACTGTTGTTGAAATCCTCATTTTTCCTTCAAAAGAGAAATTGTTGTTTGTATTCTTCATTTCTCGAAAGTAAAAAGCATTTGAATTGTTGATTTAGTGCACTTAGCTTCTTTTATACATTTATAACATTAAGGAAACTGAAAAGAAAAACTTGCATTTGCATGTAGAATAATGTGTGTTTTGCAAAAGGAACATTAGGAAATCTACATTTAGTTTGTGCTCATTGATTTGTTTGCTCACAGATTATTTTCTCTCTTCCCTTAGTAGCTAGGTTTTTCATTGAAGAAATTCAAAGTGAAATATTTTTTATCATTCTTAGCTTTCATTTTAGGAATTTCATACACATCATCGCGGTGAACCTTTGAAAGGAATTTTTTAAGCAAGATCAACATAAAATTAATCTCAATTTACCTAACAACGATTGGAACCATAACGATAACATTTAAAAGGTCTAGGCTAGAGACATGTTCCAGCGTCGTAAAACATAGCAATTGTCGTTAACTTGTCTGCGATACATTCTGAGTGTGATACCTCACTCCACGTACATAAGTATATCGTAGCTCGTCCACATACTTTCGGGTATATCGGGCAGTGTTACAGTATGATAAGTATAAAGGGGTGCTCTCATTGTGCAGTTTCGCATCAGACAACGTAATACAGACTTGGGCCTCCACGTACCTTCGGGTATATTTGGGAGGAAAAATTTTAGGTGTTATCCATCCATAGTGAACCGAGTCGGCCACCTTGAAATTGTGATACACCAAACACAGCATTCGGGGAGATTACCTGCCCATACTTCTTAGTTCACCAGGAGGTATTCTGCAGTTCACAGTTTCTTGGTAAACCTTTTTGCCTAGCATTACCCTCTTTTTGTTTATTTTTTTTTTGGTTAAAATAAATCAGTAATCGTGGAAGAAGAAAATCCTATCCCCCGTCATTCGCGTAGATTAGCTTTAAAACCACCTTTACCACCAGAAGTTGCTTATGGTAGGCGAAGGCGATCACGATCTTCCGAATCAAGTACAATTCGTACCTCTGGTGAAACATCATTTTCTAATAATCTAGAGTTAGCTCAACTTGTTTCCACACATCCTGGTTCGTCTACTGTTGCCGAAACGGAGTCTTCACAGCTATCCGTGGTCACGATCCATTCAATCACTGAGACCATACCTCCTGAACCCGATGTTGTTCAATAAAAAATTGATCCGGATCCTGTCTCTTCTTTTCCAGAACATTTGAATCCGGAAGTCGAACAACCGGAAGTTGTTCCTACCTTGGTTATCACACAAACTTCTGTAGCCACTGAAACTCCTATATCACACAGTCAACCTTCTGAAATATATTTTGGGCCTGACGGTGAAGTTCTTTCACCTGGTTTAATTACGATTTAAGAAATCCCACAAGACGATACACCTTTAACTCCAACCCGTTTTGGGGAGGACCTTTACTTGTACCAATATTTTCCTCAATCGTTTCCATATTCTTTTGTTGATCCTGTTCCCATTCAATCTCCCATCAATTTTCAAGGGTATAAATTTGGTCACATAACCATGTCTGAACCAACATCTTCGGTTGGGTTTGTTATTCCAATTACGTCAGCTCCTACCCTCGCTACTCTGTCGATGTTGATAACTTCACCAGAGTCATATTTGCACAGTTGCCCTAGAGTCCCAACAGGTTAAAAATCATTATCTGGCACTTTCTCTGGTGCATCTTCAAGACCATGGTCTTTACCAATGTCATCACCTGGTATTTTAACTGGTAGTCCTATCCTTAGTACTGAACGACTTGATTCATTATATACATCATCAGGGAAATATCAAGTCGGTCCTTTTGGGTCAATTCCTTTAAATACCATATCAACTGGACTCCCAGCATTTGAGGAACAATATTTTACGTCTTATTATCCTCCTTATGCTGGGGGGAAACATTTGGTCACCCAATATGACAGTACTCCGTCACTTTTTGGTCAAACTAATGTTGAAATGAATGTTTGTCAATGGCAGCCCACTTTGCCTATCCAACCACAAACGGCTATACATTTGTATCAACTGGTTCAACCTGTTACACCCACTTCATTACCACTTGTTAATACATCTCTACCCCTGTTACAGAATCAAAATATTGTACATCAACCTTATCAAGCGGGTTCTTCGACTCAATATCATCAAATTTTGGGTCCACAGAATCCAAATCCTTTGGTTCATTTACAACCACCTGTATCAGGCATCATTTATTCGCAAGCTGGTGTACCATTTTATGGGATGTCACAACCGCAACCCAGTTATACATATCAACCGATTCCAGCTTATACTAATTTGGGTTATAACATTGGTGGACAGACCCCTTGGCAGCCACAAGCACAAATGCCTCAAACTTCATTTCAAAAAGTATCATATCTAGGTTTTGTTCAACAGAATCCTCAAGTGTTTGCTACGCAAAAAAACCCCTATCTTGGTTACCAGCAGTAGATTCTGTATGCTGGTGCTCAAAGGCTTGTTTCCCAAGTAATTCCATCTTACCCTGGCTATGCTCAACCTGACCTTAATCGAAATTTTCCTTTTGTTGCAACCTTGTAATTACTAGATTTAAACCGGTTAGCCAATGATCCTATAAATTATGCTCCTTGGTGGCCAGTGATACCTCATAAATTACCTTCTGATATTCCTAAATTCAATGGAAACCCTAGAGAATATCCGTCGATCATGTCATCACTTATCATTTATGGTGTTCATCAAATTCCCTGAATGATGATTCTGTTCAACTACGTCTTTTCCAGTGTACACTTAGAGGTCCAACTGCTAAATGGTACATTGAGTTACCTAGAGCTTCTTTTGACAATTTCACTGGCCTATCTATTGTCGTTTTGACCCATTTCCAATTACCGATAAGATACGAAACTAGAACGGAACTCTTGACCAACTTAAAACAGACTACTGATATTCACATTTCTGATCACATTCACGAGTGGTGTCGCCATCAACGAATGGTTAAGACATTTGTTCCAGATCAGCTCCTTGTTGAATGGTTCATTAAGTCCCTGTTACCATATATAACTGAGGATGTGGCTAAGGGTAGCGTCGTCACAGAAGAGAAAGTTATCGCTCGTGCCTAATATTTAGACTTGATTTACACTTAGTCCGACATGTTCTATGAAAAAATTCCTAATGCGCCACGATCTAATTTCAATGTTCCTCCTCAAATAAAGGACTCTTATGCCGGAGACGGCTTGATAGGCACTGTAAACACACACCACACTATTGCATCTGATCCCTATTTTACTTTCGGAATTAATGCCATGTCATTTGACAAAGGCAAAAGTGAAAAGCAACCAGGAAGTAAGAAAAAGGGGAAATCAAAGAAAAAGCAAACCTCTAACCCACAGGAAAGATCATATGATCAACAATTTGGACCACGGAAACCTCATGATCCATGCATAATCTGTAACGAGGAACATTTTGTTAGGGATTGTCCTCACCATGCTGAAGTCTCAAAAATCATCAAGACTTCTCATGCATCATCTGCGTTGACAGACCCATTTCCAAATCCAGACACTAATTTTGTTGCTACGGATCCAGCTCCTAGTTCCCAAGTGTTAATGTTATCCACCGCAAAACATTCACAAGATATTTTGGTGTCAATGCGTAATAAATACTATGGTAGTCCGACCACTGATCAACCTACTACCTCAACAACGAATCCATCTACTGAATCAATACCACCTAATGTTATTCCAAAATTGACAACTAAGCCACCGCAGGGAGTAATTCATAAATCGACATATAATCCTTGAGCAAGAGCTGCACAAAATTATAATATAGTTGAAGATTTGGCTCAATCCCCTTCAGATATGTCTGCTTTTGAGGTATTACAAAATTTTCCCTCCTAGAAGCAGGCTTTATTGTCAGCCATTAATGGAATTGATCCGACTGATTCTAATCTTGTCGTCTTTAATCATACGGGCTATGTACCGCAGCTACCAGCAGAATTGGCATTCTCCATACAAGTAAATGTTCTAAATCACCTTGTTCATCGCACTATTATTTATGAGGGAGCATCTACGTGCATTATGTCTCCAAACTGTTGGAAGTCACTTGGCTCACCCCGATTATCACAATCATCAACAATGTTGAAGGCTTTTGATGGAAGAAAATATAAACCTTGTGGTATTATCAATAACCTGCATGTTGAACTAGCGGGAAAAACAGTGAATATTGATGTCGAGGTTGTTGACGGACCCCTTGACTATAATATTTTACTAGGAAGACCATGGGTATATGCAATGACTGCCATTGTTTCTACTTACTTTAGAATGATTGGATTTCCACATAAAGGTACATTCACAGTCATTAATCAATTATCCTTTTTTTCCTCTGCTTCGTAGGTAACTGGAAGCGTTCCGTTTGTTCACATACCCCAACTAGAAATTCAAAACATTGGTGTAGGACTCTTAAAGGATTCCACTATCATGGGAACCTTTGCATTACCGCCGCCTGTGACGTCGGCAAAAATTGCAAGTATTGAGACCTGCTACATGATCTCTTCCACTCTATCTGGCTTAAGAGAGTGTACGGGTGATTCTGATATTTCTATGTTGGATGAATTTTTACCGCCCAACCCTATTGAGCTGGCATAGCAATCAATCTATTTGGCTTGGGCAGCAAATATGAAATCAGCGTCATCGAGTGTTTGGGTTGATCGTTCATTAGATTTTCGTACCCCATCTGATCCATTTTCCTCAACGTTCTTGACAGATGAGAATATTTTGGAAGTTATGATGTCAAAAGGAGAACCATGGGAAGATTATCATCATCATTCCCATATTCTTGATTATGAAGAAAACAATATTAGTGAACTATATCACCCATCCATCAAAACTTTCTTTTTGAATTCTTTACCAATTAATGCAATCGAGTTCGAGAAAAATTTATCAAATATTGAAGAAACCATTTCTATCGATATTTCGACCAAACCGGGCATTGTAGAAAATATTCATGTCAGTGTATCTTGTTCCCCATAAGAACTTGATTCATATCGCTCTTTATTTCATGAATTTCATGACGTATTCGCTTGTTCTTACGAGGAAATGCCAGGCATAGATACTAGTATAGTTGAACACACTATTAATATGTATCCTGATGTCAAACTGGTGCGTCAACGGCTTCATCTTGTTCATCCGAAGAAAGTTGTTGCCATTAAAGCATAAGTTGAAAAACTTTTGCTTGATGGTTTCATTTACCCTGTTCTGCTAACTGAGTGGGTTTCCAATATCGTTCCTATCATGAAAAAACAAGGAACCATTAGAGTGTGCGTTGATTATCAAGATGTTAATATGGCTTGTCCAAAAGACAACTATCCTACTCCCTTTATCGACCATATTATTGACGATTGTGCTGGATGAAAAATATTCTCGTTCATGGATAGATTTTTTGGCTGCAATCAAATCAATATCTGCCTAGATGACCAACATAAGACATCATTCATCTGTAACTGGGGCACATTTGCATATAGGAAACTTCCGTTTGGTTTAAAGAACACCGGGGAAACTTTTCAAAGAGCAATGGATTATGCTTTCAACGACATCAAGCACATTGTTCAACCATACCTAGAAAATTTACCAGCACATTCACGAAATCAGAATGATCACCCAATGCATTTAAGAGCCATTTTCTTACGCTGCCGACACTACAAAATATGCATCAATCCACATAAATATGTGTTTTGTGTTGGTTCTGGTCGATTGCTCGGACTCGTAGTCTCAAAAGAAGGAATTCGAATAGATCCATGTTGGCAATATGATGCAATATGTTGTCCTTGATGGCAACCTACTTGATGAAGTTGTTCTTGATGGAAATTGACTTGATGAGTTGTCTTTGGATAGCAACCTATTTGTTAATGATGTAAATCTGATGTATCTACAGAGCAGTTCAGAAGTAACAAAGAAAGAAATTCTAGTAAGTGCCAGAGTAATGATGAATAAGATATGTCACAAAGCATACACGGGTTTGTAAAGGCAAAGTAGCGTATGTACACGTAAAAGTACGTACCAAGTAGCGTATGCCTATTTGCGCTCTAAATTTACAAAACCAGGGGACATGACCATGGTATTGGCCCACTGTATTGAGCGCTGGATTATCTATTTGATCCCGTCCAGGAATACCATCAGCGGTTGAGTGGTTTTGACTCATGGTATTGATAAAGGCTAAAACTATATAAGGAGAAGAGGATCATAGTGCAAGGTGTGCATGTGTAAGGGTTGTTAATAAATAAATCTCTTTAAGAGATATCTACATGGTTTAACTCTGTTCTTAATTGATAGATCTGAATCTATGATGCACCTATGGATATGATGAAGGTTCAAGATCTCTAGATCTAGAAATGATGAATCTCTAGGATGATCTGCAAAAGAAATGATGAAGACCTGGCGCAAGTCTAATGAAGAAATTGAAGAAATCTGGGTAAGTTAATAGAGCTGGTATGTTCTGCAGGTTTATATTTTACAGATATATACGCTAGTTTGTCTCGGTAAAAGTGCGTATATATGCGGGTTCGCTTAATAAAAAGCACGTATGGAAGTTAGGGGTTCTGAAGCTTATTTACAGATATTACTTCTGTGATTTTTGTTTTCTCTCTGCTGTTGGTCAAGTCTACTTGAAGATCTGGGTTGATTGAATATGGAGTATGCTGCTGATTTGATAAGGAACAAATCTAATCACTGATTGAGAAAACATGATGAAGGATGAGTGACTATCTAAACAGTTCTGCATTGCTGATAGATTATATGAATTGAAAGTTTCAGATCTGAATATGAGTCTAAACAGATTCTGAAAGAAAGCATACGCTAGTTGGTGAAAAGAAAAGCGCGTGTATACGTGGAAATTGTGAAGCAAAGTCGTGTATTATTTCAAAATATAAAAACTAGCATGCACTGAGGCATACGCAGGTTGGTGTGAAGAAAGACACGTATATACGCGGGTTACATAAAGAAAAACAGCGTATGGTATCTGAATTAATGGTTGTTCAAGGTCCAATGTGTATCTGATTATCTACTCTGAAGTCTGGGTTATTTCTCATATTATGGTTACAGTGGTATTGCTGTTCTGATTGAAGTTTTGGGTTGTTGATGTTAAGGGGTTGTATTGAAGTTGTTTTGATCCAGTATGAAAATTAATGAAACGTGGTCTGTAGTGGATCTGAGGGTTGAAGCCTTCAGTATGAAAGTAGAAGCTTTCAGCCAGTAGAAGCTGGTGTTGAAATCAAGGGGTCAAAGCTCCCTTCTAGGAGAGGCTGGTAAACGAGATCAAGGTTTGGAGCTCCCTTCCAGTTGTAGCTGGAAAACGAGAGAAGGTTGCAACCTTCTGCAGGTAGAAGCTTGCATATTGGTATAAGTCTACATCAGTACAATGTTGTAAAAGGTTTTCTATATAATAAAGATTGAAGACAGAGATGACAGCAGCAGTGGTTTTCTCCCGATTTGGGTTTCCACCTTAAATATTGGTGTTCATGTGTGTGATGCTTTATACTGTTGTTTACTGCTCATAACTTCTGATTATCTAGCCTTATTCATAACTGCTAAATCTGTTTAAAAGACTGATTCTCTAAATCTGAAAGATAAATCAGTATACACTAGTTTCCTTCTATATTTCCGCGTGCATACGCTAGTTCAGTTCATAAAAACCGCGTATGGAAATCTACTCAAAGAAAAAGTAAAAAGTTTTCAGTCAGCTCAAAATACTGATTCACCCCCCCTCTCAGTATTTTTCCCAACAATTGGTATCAAAGCAGGTCCTTCTGAAAAATCTTAGCCACTAGAAGGAATATCAATCAAGATGAGCAATCAAGATGGAACAGCATCTATCAGGCCTCTACTCTTCAACGGAAACAATTTAATCTTCTGGAAAACTAGGATGAGATCCTATCTTCAGTCTCTGGGAGCAGATGTATGGGCTATTGTTGAAGGAGGATATCAATATCCAACCACAGTTCCAACAGATCCAACGGAAAGAAAGAATTATGAAACAAATGCAAAAGTGGTCAATGCTCTATTGGGAACTCTAACTGAATCAGAATTTGTCAAAGTCATGCAGCTAGATACAAGAAAGGCAATATGGGACAAAATCATTCTAAGTTATGAAGGTGATGCAAAGGTAAAAAGTTCTAAACTCCAAACTCTCAGAATTCAATATGAAAATCTAAAAATGCATAATGAGGAGAGCATTGCCAGTTTATTTTTACGTCTTGATGATATTGTAAATCGTATGAGAAATCTGGGAGAAACAATAACCGAATCTACTTTGGTTGAGAAAGTTTTAAGATCACTAACGGAAAAATTTGAGTCAAAAGTTTCTGCTCTTGAAGAAAAGCAAGATCTTCAAAATCTTACTATGGTGCAACTTCATGGCATACTAACTGCATGTGAAATGAGAAGAGGAGGACCATCTGAAGTCAAAGAAGTCGTCTTTAGAGCTTCTAAAAAAGGGAAAGAAGTACAAGAGACAGAAGGATCAGGGTATATCTCAGAAGAAGATGAGGTAAATTTTGTAAAGAAACTCCAACTTGGCACAGGACGGTTCAGAGGTAAGCTTCCTTTCAAATGTTTTGCTTGTGGAAGAGTTGGCCATTATGCTGCTAAGTGTCCTCATAAAGAAACACAAGAAAAAGGGAAGGAAGTAGCAAGAAGGAATAAGAATCATTTTAGCATTAGAAAAAGTTACTATACTCATGAAGACAGTGATGGGTTATCTGAGAGTGAGGAATAATGTGAACAAGATCTTAGACTTCTCATGGCATTTGAAAAGGAATCTAGAGAAGAAAAAGATACTTTTATGGATGCTTTAGAGGACAATGATTTTCTTGATGAAATCAATCAACTCAAAATATGCTTAGAAGAAAGTAAAATATCCATAGAAACTCTGAAAAATCAGCTTGAAGAAAAGGATAAACACAATGAGAAATTAGAATGTGAAATAGTAAGTCTAAGAAAAGAAATTGAGAAAGTAAAGACTTTGAATCTTATATTTGCTAAAGGATCTGAAACCTTAGATGAGATTATCAAGGTACAATTTTCTCCTCTTATAAAGACAGGTCTTGGATATATCGGAGAATCTTCTTAGGCTTCAGCACCAAATTATCTAAAAGCAGCTAAGCTAGTATACAACATTCTGCCACTCAACAAGGGAATAAAGAATCTTTACAGATAAAGCATGACCATCTCAATTCAAAGAACACCAACAGGAATACCTTTCAAAGAAACACCAATCAACAGGTAAATTCAAGTAGAAGATTTCATGATCGCAGAAATTTCTTCTTCAATGGACAATGTTTCTCATGTCACAATTTTGGTCATAAAGCTGTTCAATGTGTTGCATATAAAACCATCATGAAAAGAGAAGCAAGAAAGAAAAGGATTGATATTGGAACAAAGAAGAATACCTATAGCAACTTTTCTCCTCTTCAAAATGAAGTTGAATGTGCTTATTGCAATAACTTTGGCCATGAAGAATCTGAATGCAGGAGCAAAGTTCAGCTAAAAGAGCATTTTCCTTCAAGCTCCAAAGTGTGGAAAAAGAAGGAATTACAGGTTGAAAATTGTGGCATAGCTTTATTTGCAGAAGGTGAAGAAAATCAATGGTACATTGATAGTGGATGCTCAAAACACATGACAGGTGAAAAAAACAAACGTCTTGCATATAGTGCTCTAGAAAAAGAAAAGAATGATACATTTGGAAATGATACTCCTTCTGTCATTAAGGGAAAAGGGTCTGTTTTTCTAAAAGAAAAGGTGAAAACTAATAATGTCATGTATGTGGATGGATTAAAGCATAACCTGTTAAGTGTAAGTCAAATGTGTGATCAAGGAACTGAAGTTGTCTTTAGTTCAAAAGAATGTGTGGTACGTGATCTTGATACATGTAAAACAATTATAAAAGGAAAAAGAACTCCAAGCAACGTGTATGTATTGAAGAACTGCAAAGAACAATGTTACTTGAGTAAATCTTCAGAAAACTGGCTATGGCATAGAAGGTTGGGGCATCTGAGCTTCTCTCAAATCAACAAATCAAGCAGACTTAAAGCTGTTCGTGATCTTCCCAATATTACTCTACCTCAAAGTATCATATGCAAATCTTGCCACTTGGTAAGCAAAAACAAGAGGCAATTTAATGCCAAGGAAGGATCATCAAGTAAGCTCTTTAAACTCATTCAATACCGACATATGTGGATTCGTGAGGAAAAAGTCACCACATGGCGAACAATACTATATCTTATTTATTGATGATTTCTTCGTAATGTGTTGGATTGGGTTTCGATTAAACACAAAGATGAAGCATTTGAGAAATTTCAGATCTTCAAAGCTCTGGTTGAAAATGAATTAGATCTAAAAATCATGTGTCTTAGATCTAATCGAGGAGGAGAATATACATCAGATGAATTCCTTGAATTTTGTGAACAACGTGGCATAAAAAGACAGTTTACTGCAGCGGGCACTCCACAACAAAATGGCGTAGTAGAAAGAATGAATAGAACAGTAAAACAAATGGCTAGAGCTATGCTTGATGACTCTGGAACACCTGACACATTTTGGGGAGAAGCAACACATACATCGGTAAATATTCTTAACAAAGCACATGTTCGAGTAAATAGTGATAAAACTCCATATGAACTCTGGTATGGTAATCCTCCCACTGTGAAGCATTTTAGAGTTTTTGGAAGCAAATGCTTTATAAAAAATAATTATGAAAAACTTGGCAAGTTTGAACCTAGAGCAGATGAAGGAATACTTCTTGGGTACTCCTCTAGGAGTAGAGCATATAAATGTTACAATAAAAGACTTCGGAAGATTGTTGAATGTATTGATGTTGTTATTGATGAGTCTCCCACAGCCCCAAAAGAAGAAAAACAAACAATAGATGAAGACGATGATGACACATATCCTTCTACGTCAAAAGGAAATGATATAGACAGTGAACCCAATGAAGAACCCGAAGATGATTTATCTGAAAAAGATCCATCCAGATATGTTCAAAAGAATCATCCAGAATCTCAAATTTTGGGAGAAAAGGGATTAGGTGTAGAAACAAGAAGGACTTTCGTGGGATCTTCTAGCTATCTGGCATTTCTATCCACTATTGAACCACATAATGTCAATCAAGCTAGCAACGATGAATGTTGGATTCAAGCCATGAATGAAGAGCTTGATCAAATTGAAAATAATCACACTTGGGAATTAGTACCAAGACCTCATGACAAAAATGTCATTGGAACTAAATGGATATTCAAAAATAAGTTAAATGAGAATGGGGATGTTATAAGAAATAAAGCTAGACTTGTTTGCAAGGGGTATGCTCAACAAGAAGGTATAGACTTTTAAGAAACTTTTTGCCCCGTAGCTAGATTTGAAGCCATAAGAATGTTTCTTGATTTTTCAAGATTCCAAAATCAAAGTTTATCAAATGGATGTTAAATCGTTTTCTCAATGGTTATTTAGAAGAAGAAGTTGGTATAGAAACAGAAGGATTCGTTTTGGGAAATGATGAAAAACTTGTTTGTAGACTTAAAAAGGCTCTATATGGTCTCAAACAAGCTCTAAGGGCATGGTATTATCGTCTTGACAAATATCTTCATCAACAAGGATTTTCAAAGGGGTCTACTGATAGCAACTTATACGCAAAAACCGAAAATGATAAACTATTGATTGTGGTTGTATATGTTGATGATATCATTTTTGGAAGTAATGAAGAATCTATGAGTCAGAAATTTGCTTCTGTTATGCAACAAGAATTTTAAATGTCTTTACTTGGGGAACTAACATTCTTTCTTGGCTTGCAAGTGCAACAAGCAACAGATGGCATATTCTTATCACAAGCAAAATATCTTAAGCAAATTATGAAGAAGTATGGCATGGAAGAATTCAAACCTGTAAGTACACCAATGATAACCGAATGTAATCTCGCTTCTCATGATGATTCTCCACCGTGAATCAACCATAATACAAACATCTATGATAGGAAGTCTACTTTATCTCATCGGGACTAGACTGCTAGAAATTATGCATGTAGTTGGGATTAAAGGACGATTCCAAGCTAATCCAAAAGAGTCTCACCTTCAAAGTATCAAAAGAATATCAGCATCTACAAGGAACTCAAGACTTTGGACTATGGTATCCAAAGAATGCCGATCTCACTCTTCATGCTTACACTGATGCAGATTGGGCTGGAAATGTTGATGATCGGAAAAGCACTAGTGGTGGTGCATTCTATATGGGGCCCTGGTTAGTATCTTGGTTCAGAAAGAAGCAAAGCTCTATTGCCTTATCTACAGCAGAAGCAGAATATGTGGCTGCCGCATCATGTTGCACTCAACTTCTTTGGATGATGCAAACCTTACAAGACATTCAAATCAAATGTTCACCTCTTATCTCCATTATGTGTGATAATACAAGTGCCATCAGTATCTCAAAGAATCCTGTTATGCATTCCAAGACCAAGCACATTCCCATCAAGTATCACTTCTTACGTGAACAAGTGCTTGAACAAAAGGTGAAGTTGGAGTATGTTCCCTCCAAAGAACAAGTTGCTGATATATTTACCAAACCTTTACCTAGGGAAGTGTTCGAATATATAAAACAGAGGTTGGGAGTAGTCTCTGCCATGCAGAAGATCATATCTACTTAAATACAGAAGATTAAATTCGATACGCGGATTCCCTGAAGGACAGTCACGTATATACGCGAGTTTATACACAGAAAACCGTGTATGGGTATTTGCTGACAAATTTTTTATGGGTCATCATTCTTCAGCATAGCTGCGGTGCTGTTGGGTATCTCTGGTGATGTTCCAGCTCTCATATTTCTATTTCATTCTCTAAAGCTACTGATGAAGATGCCTTGATGATTTGCTATTGAAAGTGTTCAGGATGCACAGGTTAAGAGGGAGCATTGGTCATGTGGAAAGGATGAATTTTCGACATTCTAATTATTTGTTGTAGTCTGATCTCATGCTTGAGAATCTTTGATCTTGATTGTATAAGTCATTTCTGTAATTTGATGAAAAAGGTCATGTTGAGACCCATGGTGTAAAAATTGTAATATTCAGTCATGCAAAGACTTATTCCATTTTGTAAACCCATTTGGTTGGGTAATTGAATCAATCTTGTAAATCCACTTGGTTGGATCATTGATGTAAGTATGATTCCTTGGTGATAGGAAAGGTCATACTAGGTTAAGTTATAGAGTCATGTACTTCATTGAATATTATGTTTGAAGATGCAGCATGATCTCAGGGGGAGCATGGTATTGTCGGTACAAAGGATCTTGATATACCCTTTGCCCTTGATGTCAAAGGGGGAGAATGTTGTTGCTGAATGTATTTCTCGTCATGTTTTCCATCAAGACCAAAGGGGGAGATTGTTGGCAATATGATGCAATATGTTGTCCTTGATGGCAACCTACTTGATGAAGTTGTTCTTGATGGAAACTGACTTAATGAGTTGTCTTTGGATAGAAACCTATTTGTTAATGATGTAAATATGATGTATCTACAGAGCAGTTCAGAAGTAACAAAGAAAGAAATTCCAGTAAGTGCCAGAGTAATGATGAATAAGATATGTCACAAAGCATACGCGGGTTTGTAAAGGCAAAGTATAAGAGTATGTACGCATAAAAGTACGTACCAAGTAGCATATGCCTATTTGCGCTCTAAATTTACAAATCCAGGGGACATGACCATGGTATTGGCCCACTGTATTGAGCGCTGGATTATCTATTTGATCCCGTCCAGGAATACCATCAGCGGTTGAGTGGTTTTGACTCATGGTATTGATAAAGGCTAAAACTATATAAGGAGAAGAGGATCATAGTGCAAGGTGTGCATGTGTAAGGACTATTAATAAAAAAATCTCTTTAAGAGATATCTGCATGGTTGAACTCTGTTCTTAATTGATAGATCTGAATCTATGATGCACCTATGGATATGATGAAGGTTCAAGATCTCTAGATCTAGAAATGATGAATCCCTAGGATGATCTGCAAAAGAAATGATGAAGACCTGGCGCAAGTCTGATGAAGAAATTGAAGAAATCTGGGTAAGATTATAGATCTGGTCTGTTCTGCAAAGTTTCTCTTTTACAGATCTATACGCTAGTTTGTCTCGGTAAAAGTGTGTATATATGCGGGTTCGCTTGATAAAAAGCGCATATGGAAGTTAGGGTTTCTGAAGCTTATTTACAGATATTACTTCTGTGATTTCTGTTTTCTCTCTGCTATCGGTCAATGAAGTCTACTTGAAGTTCTGGGCTGATTGAATATGGAATATGCTGCTGATTTGATAATGAAAAAATCTAATCACTGATTGAGAAAACATGATGAAGGATGAATGACTATCTAAACGGTTCTGCATTGCTGTTAGATTGTATGAATTGAAAGTTTCAGATCTGAAGATGAGTCTAAACAGATTCTGAAAGAAAGCATACGCTAGTTGGTGAAAAGAAAAGCGCGTGTATACGCGGAAACTGTGAAGAAAATTCACGTATTATTTCAAAATATAAAAACTAGAATGCACTGAAGCATACACAGGTTGGTGTGAATAAAGACGTGTATATACACGGGTTACATAGATAAAAACATCGTATGGTATCTGAATTAATGGTTGTTCAAGGTTGAATGTGTATCTGATTATCTACTCTGAAGTCTGGGTTATTTCTGATATTCTGGTTATAGTGGTATTGCTGTTCTGATTGAATTTTTGGGTAAAGTATGGTTGTTGATGTTAAGGGGTTGTATTGAAGCTGTTTTGATCCAGTATGAAAATTGATGAAACGTGGTCTGCAGTGGATCTAAGGGTTGAAGCCTTCAGTATGAAAGTAGAAGCTTTCAGCCAGTAGAAGCTGGTGTTGAATTCAGGGCCAGGAGAGGCTGGTAAATGAGATCTGGGGGTTGGAGCTCCCTTCCAGTTGTAGCTGGAAAACGAGAGAAGGTTGCAGCCTTCTGCAGGTAGAAGCCTGCGTACTGGTATAGGTCTGCATCAGTACAATGTTGTAAAAAGTTTTCTATATAATAAAGATTGAAGACAGAGACGACAACAGCGGTGGTTTTCTCCCGAATTGGGTTTCCACCTTAAATATTGGTGTTCATGTGTGTAATGCTTTATACTGTTGTTTACTGCTCATAACTTTTGATTATCTAGCCTTATTCATAACTGATAAATCTGTTTAAAAGACTGATTCTCTAAATCTAGAAGATAAATCAATATACGCTAGTTTCCTTCTATATTTCCGCGTGCATACGCTAGTTCAGTTCATAAAAACCACGTATGGAAATCTGCTCAAAGAAAAAGTAAAAAGTTTTCAGTCAGCTCTAAATACTGATTCACCGCCCCCCTCTCAGTATTTTTCCGAGCAATCCATTGAAGGTTTAGGACATTCTTCAATTTCCTGCACCATCAAATTTACTTCAGATACAGAAAATTCAAGGAAAGGCTAACTTCCTGAGAAGGTTCATTCCAAACTACGCCGAAATGGCTAAACGATTTACTCAATTATTGAAAAAGGGGGTTCCTTTCCATTGGGACCAAGTTGCGCAAGCTTCTTTTGATGCTGTCAAGGACACTCTTGTTCGAGCGTCATTAATGTATCCTCCTAATTATCAAAATGATTATTTCCTATATATTGTCGTGGCTGAAACGACCATCGCTATGGTTTTGGTCCAAGTAGAAGATGGAATTGAACATCCGATCTATTATTTGAGTCGTAATATCAATGATACAGAAGTTAAGTACTCGTACGTGGAAAATCTTGCCTTGGCAGCTGTTCAAGTTGTCTAAAGATTTCGCCATTATATCATGCTCTGAAAAACAACAATAGTTTCGGATTTCAACCCCATGACTTATATCTTATCACGTTAATTGCTGGGGGGGAAATATTCAAAATGGATTGTCATTTTTCCAGGAATTTGATTTGGAATTCATCAAATCCAAGTCAAAGAAGTCTTTAGTTTTGGCTGAGCTTCTCTGTGACCTTCCCTCTAATAGCACTGCAACTACGTCGGAACCATCAATTCCTGACAAGTCTCTATTTCTGATCGGATCATCTGATCCTTGGTATGGGGATTTCATCATTTATCTCCAAACCCAAACTTTTCGACCTAATACCTCTCGCTCTGAAAAATGACGTATTTGATACCAGGCCAAAGATTTTCTGATTGTTGGTGATACACTTTATTGTCGTGGTGTCGATACAATTTTAAGGAGGTGCCTCACTCATGAGGAGGCCGAAAAAGTGTTAAATGATTGTCATGCTGGGACTTGTGGTGGAAATTTATCTGGATATGCTACCACACAGAAGATACTCAGCGCTGGTTACTTTTGGCCTACTATTTTTCGAGATTGCATCCTTGCTGTTAGAAGTAGTCATGCATGCCATATTTTTTATCGTAAAATCTGCAAACCACCAGCGTCAATGCATCCTTTTGTCTCTGCTAGACCATTTACAAAATGGGGTATTGACTTCATGACCTGTAACCCTCCTTCCTCCGGGGGGCATGGTTATATTATTGTCGCAGTCAACTATTTTACCAAATGGGACGAAGCGATGCCTACATTAAATAACACAGGACAAACAACTGCATTGTTTTTCTTCAACCACGTTATTGCATGGTTTGGGGTCCCACAGGCTATAGTTACAAATCATGGGAAGCATTTTCGCAACCATATGATGTCTGAATTCACTACCAAGTTAGGATTGTCGCATGATAATTCTACTCCTTATTATCCACAATCAAATGGACAAGTTGAGGCTATTAACAAAATTCTTAAACGAATGCTTCAACGAATGATAGGAGTTTGTAAAAGGAACTGGCATTTGATCCTGTACTTCGCTTTGTCGGCGTATCGAACCTCGGTGAGAAATGCAACCGGATTTACTCCTTTTCAATTGTTGTATGGTCTAGAAGCTATCTTACCAATCCAATGCGAAATATCATCGTTAAAACTTGTGATAGACTTGTTACCTGACACCTCAGAAGAAGAAGCGTGTCTCCTTAACCTCATCCATCTTGATGAAACACGTCGTGAAGCCCAATTGGAAAACGAAGTGCATAAGAGACATATAAAGGCGCAATACGACAAAAATGTCCAGCCTCGCATCTACTCAGAGGGTGACTTGGTCCTTCTTTACGATTAAGAAGCTGATGTAATAGGTACAGGAAAATTTGAGCCATTGTGGCATGGCCCCTATATTTTCAAAAAATTTCTTGCTAAGGGTGCCTATGAGTTAGTTGATTATGAAGGGATTCCATTGGCACAGCCTAGAAATGGGTTGTATCTTAAACGTTACTATCCTTAATCATGAGCGTAGTAATTTTTTGTATTATATTGTATATATGTTGTTTATTTGCATTCACTATCTTAATTTATGTTTGGATTTTTCTTGACGTTATTAATTCTCTTTACATTTTATCGCAGATGTCTGAATCTTCAGAACCATTTGTTGGATATGCTGATGGTGCTAGTCATAGTACGCAGAATCTATCCTCTGTAGCGTGGGCCATTTTCGCTCTGAACGGTGAGTTAGTGAGTTTTCAAGGGATTTTTACTGGTAGATCGACGAACAATATCGTTGAGTATAGCACGTTGATCGAAATTCTCTCTGATTCCATTTCATTTGGTATTAACCGCATAATCGTAAGGTTAGACTCACAACTAGTGGTATTACAACTTACTAGTGTTTATACTGTTAGAAATCCAACACTTCTTAGATTGTTCCTAAGAGTTAGACTTTTGGAAAGACATTTTGATTTTGTTCAATATCAACACATTTCCAGAAATTTGAACACATTGACTGATTCATTAACTAATCAAGTTTTAGACAAACATTTGCAACATAGGTAAAGAAAACATTCACATCATTGAATAGGATTGCACAATAAACATAGGAAAAACTCTGAAATCATATAGATAGATAGTTATAGGTTTTTACAAAATTTGTGTCCAAGACACATTGGTCATCTGACCTCAAAATGTATGCAAAATTTCACAAGTAAACTAGTGGTGCTCATGGGAACATGCTATAGATCTAGCAATCCTACGGAGTAACCGCATCCAACGGTTAGAAACCCCAATAGTGTGTTGCTGCAGTCGCATGGGAAGCTCTTTGATCCAAAAATCTGGAATCTCAAAGGTCAACCCCTCTATGTGCTACTGAAGCTTAGCCAAAGTCTCAGCCATATCAAGGTATTGAAGGACTGCTCTCCCGACAGCCCTCTCTGCTGGTGCATCTGCTTTGTGCTTTGGTTCCTCTATTGGTTGAACACGACCAATATCTGCATTACATCAAACATTTATTTTAGTCTTGGAAAGAAATAAAAACACAAAAACATTGTATAAACCTTAGAAAAATATAAAAAAATGGTCAAATCATTCTTACCTTTTGCACCCCACTGAGTGTCTTCTGGTAATACTAAATCTGGATCTCCTCGGAAGTCAACGCTTGCGTATGTGTACTCATCGATGGCGATGATTTGCCATAAGAACCAGGGAAAGAATGTAGTAGAGAACACAATGGTCGATTGGCCTACATGCCGACCCATGAGTTCTACCCATACCTGCATTCGAGGATCTCTAGGACTAGTTATATCCAGTGTCACATGTTGTGGCTGCATCAGTGGAATCCATTCCAAAGCGAAGGAAATAAGGATTGAACCATAACTGAAATTTTTCTTCCTTCCTCCCTTTACTTTGTTTAGTTGTTCCTTTATCTAAGATATAACAGCTTCAGACCAGTTGAAGACTGTTGGCTCTAATCACTCTAGCGCGTACTGCATATATGATCTGTTCTCTACATGTAGTGTAACGGTGCCAGCAAGTTTAGTGATCGTGAAAAGGATGGTTCTCAAAGGAAAATCCCTGACATCTCGGATGTTTATTTTTCCATCTTTTCTAGGTTCTACCCCTGGATAGCAATACTGCATAACATAATCCCTCACTGTCTCTCCTCCAACAATAGACCCTGTGAGAGAAATGGGTAAACCTCTCCTCGACAAACCTGTGAGAAAATACACATCCTCAACTGTTATGGGAACCACTTGATTTTTAATGTGAAATGCCTCTATCGACGGATCCCATGCTTGAACTAATAACTCCAAGAGTTCTATTTTTTGCCTCATTCTCGACAATTAGAAGTACTTAAGAAGTCCATAATCTCTTAGGGCTCTTACAGTACCTGGATCATTCAAGGAAAACATATCTTGTCCTTCATGTTCTCTTTACCTCCATGTAATCGTCATTAGAATCCAATGGAAACCTGAAATACAACCATGAGATCCATTAGATTCAATTCATTGAAAAAAACTAAGCAAATTTTGGGCACAACATGAAAACCAAAAACTTGAATTATGCCCAACGCACTCCCTAGGCTGAGACAGTGCATTGCATATGCAGGTACCCTTCACTGTACGTGCTATGTAACGTAGGTTTCAACATTCAGGGGTGCGTTGCCCTCATTTTGGGCAGAATTTACCCTAGGGGCCTTAAAACCTTAAAAATTTGCAGAGAATGGAAATGAAATGAATACCAAAGTGAATAGGAGGTTCATGGTACTAACCTAGATAAAATGGCGACGAAAGCCATCCACAAAACGACCGCAATCAACGACTGAATTTTGGGGGAAAAATCAGGTTCAGAGCTCCAAAATGCAAATGGTAACTATAGAATGGTAAAAATGAATAGTGAAAATACTTTTTATAGTCATTTAATTATTTGCAAATGACTATAGTTTTATTATGTTTTTATCATGAAATAGGTATTTTTAATCCATTTGATGTTGTTTTGAACAGGAAATACAAATGATGAACAGATTTGTCGTGTAGATTTATTCAAAGAATGACTTGACCACTAAGCATACTTTTTCTCCTTATTTTTTGAACTTTGTTAAAAACGAAAAAGGATTTGAAGCACACTTTTATCTCTTTTTCGAGCTTCGATACCAACGAAAAATGAACCCTTGGATTCTTCTTTTAGCTCTTTTCAGACTCTGATAATGTGAAAATATTGTCGAGCACTTGTCTTTTCGAGCTCATTAAAGTAAATGAATTGATATATACTCAGTATAAGTTTAACCCTTTTCCAGACTGAGATGGATTATTTACGAAAAAGGAATACCTTGGTTAAAAATTACCAAAGAGGTTCTTAGATATTATTTTACACTTTTTCGGGTCTGAGAGACAAATTTACGAAAAAGTACTTATGGAGTTTTCTTTTGTCCTCTTTTTAAAACTCTCTAAATATGAAAAAGGACTGGGCTATCACTGTCGTTAAGCTCGTTAAAACATAAAATAGTGACAGGCTTGTAGATCATGGCAAGAATCGAGTTTCATTCATCGTTATACTCGTTAAATTATTAAATAGTGATACTTTATTCACCCGAAGGGTTGAATTATAGATCAAGAAAATGTTATCCTCCTCAAGCTTGTTAAAAAATAAAGAAGTATTGGTCGACAAATGACCGGGGAAAATTTGGGAAAAGTGAGCAAAGTTTCTTTTTGGTAGCAAATTGCTCTTGAACATGACACTTCTTTCACTCCATGTGCGTGATTGTTTGTGTTGGATAATCATCTTGACGGTTCATTCACACCTATGGTTCATCATACCTTCACTTCGGTTTGGGGTCAATGCTGCCAACTCATCACAGTGTCACCGATATGTTCAAGAGAAGTCATCCAGTGATTTAAAACTCATCCTTCTACAATACTCGTAAACCTTCATTTTCATGACTATCATCCCTGAAAATTGCTATATCAAGTCATACCCTTGTCTCTGAAATCAATAACTCCTGTTTTGTAATAAGGTGACTTCCCATGGACAACAAATCAATATCCAGGAAGTTCACTTAGAAACATCAGATTCTAGTACCATGAGGCTTGTTACAGCATCGACAATATCCTCGCTTCCGGACCTTTGACCGAAAGATTTTGTTTCGCGTTCGACATCAAATCATCTATTCACGCCTTACAAAATGACTGTAGTACCTTGAGGGCCATTTTTATTAATGGTGGTTCTCTTGCGTTTGTTAACAACTCACATCATTGGCTGGTAATCAAACGATGTCTTTCCATGTTCGACTACAAATCATATATTCGCATGGCTAGACTTGTACCCGAATGATCGAGTGAACGAGATAAGAAGACCCCAGATCTAGTTTCAGCCATTCAGGCTGCAATTTCAGGATTGTTGTACACATCATCTGTATGGTGACCTTACATACAGATTGTCATCCAAACATGGGCCTCTATCTGTAGACATGTCTGCATCTGGGCAACATTCCAATGAAGACGACTTTCTGAATTATGTACATGTTATTAGATTGTTTTATGTGCTGAACATGGGAATGCCTACCCTCAGAAATTATGATCAAAGAGGATATATCATGATGTAATGTATTGTAAGATTGATGCAGGTGACCACTCCGCTTCGTTTCCAGACTCATCATAGTGGAAGGCATCTTAATCAAATGTTTTTATTATTTGGATCTCATGCTTTAGGGGGGAATTGTTATAGGTCACTTTGGGCACCATTCCCAATGACCTAGTTAACTGGACATCATCTCCAGGACCAATGATCAAGGGTCTATCATTCCCTATCATTTCAGTTGCTACATGCCCTAAGACAAGAAACAAGACAAATCAAGCAAGACTTTCATCAAGAAAAGGTTTCCAAGGTTTGAAGCTTATTATATAACATATTAGAGCTCACCAACGCAGGCTCTAAGGGGCCTAAGTGCATTGCATATGCAGGTAGCCCCATGCAAGGCTACTCTGCAAGCACTTCCTGACATTCATAGGTGCATTGGTCACATTGGGAGTGAAATTCTCATTGTTCCAGAATCTCCACTTGGCTAGTGCCCTCTAGAAGAGTTCACATGTGTCAAGCTTCGGATCCAAGTGTCCATTTGACATCTACATGACTGGAAACATGTCTTGCCTATTATTGGAAAGTCATTGATTTCAAAACAACCTACAGTTCATCTATAAATTGAGCACAGATCTAAGTGCTTGAGAAGGAATAATTTGAGTAGAGAAATGCTGGAGAATTTTTAATTGAGAGCTAGATTTGTGTAGCTACTGCTAGAGAGATTTATACTGTGACGAGGCTTGGGGACATTGCTAGAAGGGTCACATCAAATCAGTCACTTGGTTGTAACCTCTCCTTCTATCATCAATAAATAATACTGCTTATTTTTCCCTATATGCATCTGTATTGGCTTTGATTTTCCATATTGCAAGATCTTAGTTGATGTGTATGGTTTATGATTTACTGATTTAGCAAACTAACTTGAATAGATATCTATATTTTTGCGTTTTCTGTTGTTTCAGTGTTCTTTCTTGTAGGAATTATTCTGTACAAACAGCTTGAATTTGAAGCTGCAACGAAAGCGAAAGAAGGAGCCATTTGTAAGTGATTGATCAAGTAAGCCTCCAATCCTCTCTATGTATCTATTTTCAGTTAGGAAAAATAGTCGTATAGTCTTTCACTTGTTTTTATAGACTAGCACCTATCTAGGGAAGCATGATCTATCCATAATTCAAAATTCTGGCCCAACAGATGTGGTAAGTTGGGACATATTTCATGGGATTGTCTAGTGAGTAATCCTACAAGTCAAAGAAGTGCACATGTAGCAGAGGAAAAAGAAGAGAGTGTGAAATCGGTTGCAACAAGAGACTCTATGAGTTGGAGAGTCAATGTTGATGAAGATATTTTTGATTCAAAAAATTAAGTTAAGGAATATACTATAGAAAGTGTTTATTTAGGATTTTATCAAAGTCAAGAGGTAAGTTTGTAAAGTTGTGTTGTAGCGGCTACAACCACCCTCCAGAATTTTGCCTTTACTTAGTTTTTGGAGCCTACCTTCTTTTCACAGGATATTATCTTTCACTTCTATCAAGTATTCATGATTTGATTGAGTTTATCTTTTATCTATGCTTGTGTTCACTCTATTTTCACTTAGATATTTTTCTAAGTCTAACTCTTGCAGAACAGTTTTGGGTTTTCCTCCAGAAACTGTGTAATCCATGAGGGAAGGAAACCTTGATGATTGGAATTGCGCAGTCATGACTGGAAGCCAACCTTGAGCTCAAAAATTGCGCAGTCATGACAGGAAGCCCAACACTGAGCCCATAAACTGCACAATCCCTCATCGAGCTCAGAAATTGCGCAGTGCACTGAGCAAGAAAGTTTCCTAGTTACAGAATTCCACAATCCTTCTTGGTGATGTGCATGGCATGTTTTCCTGAAAAAAGTAGAAAAACAAAAAAAAAAAACAAAAAACAAAAAACAAAAAAATCATCCCTAAAATTTAGGGATCTATTTTTAGTAACCTGAAGGAATCACTCTTGATATTCTTGGAAATTGTCGCCATGTGTTGCTTTTCCCTTGATTTTTGGCATGCACATCATAAACCCTAATTTTATTAAATCTATTTAATCGATACCACTAGATCTCATTCTCACACTTGATATTGGAGCTCTAGCATACCTAAGGATATCAAGTAACCTTCGGTGCAATCATCGTCGCTTTTCTGGGTGAGTTTTGCATTTATCACTTTTAGTCACTTTTTCTGTCACTTTTTTCCATTTGGCTTGTGTGAGTGTTATTTTTCTTGTTTCTTTGCATGTATGTTGGAGTTTTAAATTAATTTATCTTTTAGTAGTTTTTTTTCCAGTTATTGTTTGCCTTTCATATGTGTCACATCAATTTCTTCATTTTTTCACTGATGGTCGTGATTGTGGCGAATCTCCTCCCCAATTTGGTTTTATCCTCGTTTACTTAGTTTATACACTTGATTTGTCTTGTTTCATTTAAAATTACTCAAATATGCACTCAATCCATAATTATCTCTCGTATCTACTCATTTTCCACACTTCCCTTGGGCAGGTCTTCCATTTCCTTGGCTGAATTTCACTTTGCCTAGTTGTGCACTGCACAATATGGAGGCTCAAGTTGAGAGCTTTACCTATGGAATTAGGAGTGTGTAGTACAAGCTATCCTAACCATTAATTGCGTAGTTCCAGGGCTAAGTCTGCATCCTTGGCCACTGAGACTGTGCAATGCGCAGTCTCTCCCAGCTCACTGCCCAGGATGAAGTGCGCATTGCACAGTATCAGTCCTCAAACTTAGACCCTGATTTTTGGGACTATGCCATGCACAATTTCCTCAGGTATTCAAATCCTCATCGCAATGAAAATTGCACAATCCTTCTTATCAGATGCCCGGTTTGCTTCTTGAACATGCCTTGAAAGTGTTTTTGCTTAAAAAATATGTTTGCTTTCCATGAGTGTCTTTTCTATCCGACAGGTACACTAGTTGTTGAGAACCTCTACAACAGTCACTGTCAGAATGGAACCCAAGATAACTACCTCAAAAGAAACTATTGAAAGAAGTATTGGGGAAGAATTTGAGCAAGTTACAGATAAATTTACAATATATGTGGACACTCAATTGTTTTTAGAAAAGGGATCCAAAATCACCTGGAAGTAGATTAAAGATGATTTCACAAAATAATTTCATGAAGACTTAGAGGACAGACAATTTTATCTTAGCATCAAGTAGTCATGACTATAGAGGGTTGCATGCAGGTATCCAACATTCTCGTGTGCGGATGTGATCAACTGGGTTGTATCACACACTGATGAGAAAACTATAAAATTGGGCAACACCAGCGGGCACAAGCTTGCTACATTTTTGGCAGCATAATTTCAATAGATGTATCATCTTACTAATCTAGTGAAGATCATGGACTCATTTTTTTATGCCACCCACAACTTTGAGAGCACAAGGGATATCGTCAAGAGTTGGGTGAAGGACCCATCGAAGTTTAGACAAAAACCCACCCACATTTACAAGACAAGATCACTCGGGAAGGCCTACCAACTTTTGGTCATCTTAGCTTTCAGAATGTATGGCCAAATGAGTACAAAGACCTTTCCTAAAGGGTGGATTGTCTTATTGAACTAGGTGGTGAATGAAGGGAAGTCGTTCCACTGGTCAAACCTTTTGGCTCATCGGCTAAGAGCCCATGTAGAAAAATCTTGGGATGCTCCCAAGGGTGAGTAAGAAAGGTTCTATATGTCTACATACCTACTGGATGTGATCTGTGCACATAATCAGTTTCTTGGCATGACCTAGATTTGGACACCGAGAGAAAATGCCTTGCATATCTACTGCAAATCACTTTTAGATTGTAGGCATAGATGAGTTATGGAGCAACTAATTAAACACTTCATTATCCCACTTTACAAGATTATCTTTCAGGAGGACCCACCTTGCATGTCATGAAAAATGATGGAGGCAATATTAGAGATTGCAGATTGGTTCGAATTACTAGATGGCACATTAATCAGAGTGTTTGGTGGGCAGAAGCCGCCACATATTTTTCCAAGATATGCCACCAAAAAACTTGTCATGTAAGAAGTATCATACCATATCACCATAGGTTTTTCAGTAGAATTGTACAGGAAAAAGAAGGCACCATGTCCCACTCTTCCTTTGCAGATTGGATTATATAAGATCAAGAACCTAAAAGTTGTAGATGTCGAATCGAAAGCCATAGTGAAATTTGAATTCGGTACAAAATACTTCAATCCATATGATCTAATGGGAATTTGCAAGGACCATTGCGCATGAATCTACTACAACTGGGTCAGGGAGGCATACTGGTGGCCGAAGGAGGAACCATGGAAGAATTTCTATAACTCCTTCAGACCCCATGAGCTGATAAACATAGTTGGGACTTCTCAAGTTGTCCCTTAGACTATAGCAGTTCTAGAAGAAACAAAATAAAAATACAATAGCCAGATGCAAGATAAGGGAAAGAGGAAGGTTGCTAACGGTACAAATCAGGAAAAAATCTCAAAGATATAAGAAGATCCTATCATTCAACAAGCAGTTTTGATAATAGAAGCAAATAGGAGGCAAAGGAAGCAAAGAGAAGAGTAGAGAAAGAGACAGAAGTAAAGCTTAGAGGAAGCAGAGCTAAGAGCGCAGAAATCAGAGCAAGAGCTAAGTGAAGAATGAGAGTTAAGAAGAAGGGAACAAGAGGAGAAGCAGAAGTAGTAATAAGAAGGAAGGAAATGTGCTACAATGGAAGAGATGAAACCTACACAGGTTTAAGAGCAGGAACAAGATCAACCAGCAGCAGAAGGAGTGAGTGAATAGATGCAAGATCGAGAGATTTCTGAGGATATTGAGCAGTTGATTGAATTTTCGGGCATGGATTTGGGACCAGAGCTGCAAGATGAAGATGTGGACATGATGCATAATGCACCATAGGTCACCATTCAGACTCCACCACCTCTAGTCACAATTCTAGCCCCGAGCGAGGAGGGGGAGATATTTTCCCTTGATGATGATCCAGTGATGGATGTGTATAATATGTAATTTTATGAACTCTAGAAGAATATTGTACAAGCACGGAGAAATAAATTCCTAGATGATCATGCGTCACCTGCATTCATGAGAGAAAGGGTGATAGTGGTGGACACTAGAAAGAATCTGAATGCCATTGCTGATTCCAACTTGGCTTTCGTAGGTGCAACTAGATCTAAAAAACAATGTTTGTTGGCCGAGAACAAGCCGTTGGCGTAGAATATACAAGAATTCTAGAAATGGAATGAATATATCCGTGCAGCAGCAAAAAATTCACCTTCCACATAGGTCTGCTGGGAGGAAATAAGAGTAGTGATACTTGTTGAAGTATCCACACTTGGAGACACTATGCAGTACCTTTATGAGGAGTTAGTGACCGTACATAAGGAAGTTGTCCACTTACATGACTTGCAACAACATAGTAGAGAGTGTGTCAAGATCCTTAAGAATGTAAAAGCTTCCATGACTATTGTGCATGAGTGGAAAATGTGATACAAGGACGCACTGTTTACACTGGTAAAGAAGATGAAGCTGTAAACAAAGCTAGAGAAAGCAAGAGTTTGGATGTTGATCCAAAACAACAAGAAACTCGCCTCATTCATCGAAAACATTCAGAACTCATATGTACAAATATACAAAAATTTGGATTTCATGAAGAGAACCCAGTAGATCCCATCAGTTGGTACACTCACCGAGACTAAACACAAACGACAAGTCTGGTAGGAGATTGATCAGTACTTGGATCATATGGACGCCCTGGAGGACTTAGAGGTAGATGACGTGGAGTTGAATAGACATAAATTTCAGACCTACATCAATGGCCCGATTTAGATTAAAACAATGTTGATCTTGATTGAGAAGATTTTAAGACTGGTTCCAAGACATTGTACCCAGATCCTATGGCGGAAAGAGTTTGCTTCGATCCTGACACCATCTTGCAGTTTGGGGATACCATCTCACAGTACCAATCTTGGCATGAGTATGTGACCGAGAGACACCAAGTCAAAGTTACCTAGCTTGAGTTCATCCCAAATCCAACATCATAGTGTTTTGTCTTGTTCAGCTATCAAGTTGTCTCTACCCTATTTTGTCTCATATGGGTATGAGTGGAAATTTTATTATTATTTGTAATTATTGTAAAAGTTAAATTCAAAGTGTCCTTGTTGGAATGTGAAGAGTTATATGTAATAAGTTGAAGAGTCATGAGGGGAATGCCAAGAGTCACCCCCCTTTATTATAAATATATCTGCATAACTCTTGTAAGGGACTTTTGGGAGCCAAGATTTTGGCTAGGCTTAGGCTTAGAAATATTTTGGAAGTTTGATGTGAGCCTTGGCTTCTTTGCAATGTAGAGGGAGTATAATTCTTTGAAGGAGCAGGTGTTGTAGACTTCACATTCGACTATTGGGGCTAGTGTCTTATCAAATTTCGTATGTATGATTGGAACTATCAATTTTAATAAAACTCAGAGATGACACACTTTCATTCATATATTTTGAATACAGTAGGACTACTCTTGTTGTATTTGTGATGTATGTTGTTTAAATTACACATATAATTATGAACTATTTTGTTTGCATTTGTATGTATCTTTTTGGATGCGTGTTGATGTGTTAATTTGTCACCTTAACTTGTTGAATGCTCTAATTGTTAATTCATGTGATGTGTTTTTGCTCGTGTGCTCGTTCTAAGTTGTGTAATTTTACAGGCTTTTAAGGGGCACACTCCGTTTTCCCTTTTGTGTGTTGGAACCTTTATACGTTGCACTTGACTCTCCGCAGGGTCACACACTTGTTCTCACCAAAGACACCATGAACCACTATATTCATTTTGTAATCCAAGGTAGATCATTAACACCCCACTGCTGAGACTCCTACTCCAAACAATGTGAGGTATGGTTGGGACTTCATATCGGGGCGATCCCATGACTGTTGGTGTGTCCATTAACGTCAACAAGTTGTAATTAATAATGGTAATACAAATAATTTTGTTTCCACTGAGATGGTAAAAAGGCTATGGTTATAAGGTTTTATGGTTACAAAAAGGACATTGGATCCTAGTTAATGAGCAGTGCAATGTGAAATTTCAAATCAATGTTTATAAGGACGAGGTTTTATGTGATATAATTCCTATGGAATTATGCAATATTTTTTTGCGAAGACCATGACAGCATGACAGGAGAGTCATTTATAATGACAAGAGGGACACTTATTCTCTTGACAAGGATGGTTAGAAACATGTATTATTACATTTGAAGGATGAGTGAGAAAAGGAAGAAGTTGGTCCTAATGTGTTACTTATAAGTGGAAAATAACTACTACAAGAAGTCAAGGAGGAGTTACAATTTTCTTCAATTGATAATCCCAAGGTAAAACTTACCAATATAAATTTTGATGATTTGGCTTCAACAAATAAAACCTTGTTGGATGAGGTTATTGATATTAGAGTTGATGATTTTCAAAATGGATTACCTCCTATAAGGAGTATTAGTCATCACATATATTTTATTCTGGGGGATAATATTCCTAAGAAAGAAATACATAATATGACTACACAAAATAATGAAGAGGTAAAAATACAAGCGCAAGAGTTGTTGGATAAAGGCCTAATCAAGGAGAGCTTGAGTCCATGTGTTGTTCCTACAATACTCAATCCAAATAAAGATGGAGGATGGTGAATGCACATTGATTCCAAAATAATAAATAAAATCAAAATAAGGTATATATTTCCATTAATTCATATTGATGATTTGATAGATTTTCTAAGTGGTGCCAAGTATTTATCAAATATTGATTTCAAATTCGGATATCATCATATTAAAATTAGAGAGGGAGATAATGAATAATATCTTTCAAAACCAAAAATGGATTGTATGAACGGTTGGTTATGCCTTTTGGGCTAAAAAATTCTCCTAGTACTTTCATGAGATTGATGAATGGAGTTTTGAAAGAATCCAATTTTAAATTTGTTACAATATATTTAGATGATATCCAGGTGTATAGTCAAACAAGAGAAGAACATTTCAGACACCTTCTATTGGTCTTGAATACTTTAGAAAGAGAAAAGTCACTAATCAATTTGAGTAAATGAATTTTAATTAAAAAAAAGTTGGTATATTTGGATTTTTTCATTTATGAGGATGGCTTGAAGATGGATCAAGAGAAAGTAAAAAAAATGATAAATTGGCCTATTCTGAGGAATTTTTTTGATGTAGGAAGATTCCATGGTTTAACATGTTTTAATAGGAAATCTATTAGAAACTTAAATAATATTTGTGTTCCCATTTTTGAAACTAAGAATCCAAAAAAATAACCATTTAAGTCGATAAAAGAAATTAGTAACAACTTTATATTTTTAAAGGAGAATATTACATAAGAACTTGTTTAGATTTTCCAAACTCTAATAATATTTTCCAAGTTGTGACTGATGCTAGTGGGGCTATAATAGGAGTTGTTTTTATCCAATAAGAGATATCAATTTCATAATTTAGTGAAAAAGTGAATGGAGAAAAATAGAAATATTTTTCATATGATCAAGAGAGTTTTGTGCCATTGTTCACACAGTAAATAAGTGGTGGCATTACGTCATTCCTAAAGAGTTTTTTTTCTTTACAATTTTTAGTAATTGACCAAGATTGAACCAAATGCATTATAAATGGGTTGAATTATTGCAAAATTTCACATTTATTATCAAGAACACAAGTGTTAAATCAAACAAGGTAGCTGATGCATTGAGTAGAATTAATTTGGTTAAGCGTAAATTCGAAGTAAAGAGAAGTGAACAATTGCCTAAAATAGTTCAGAAGGAGATTGAAGTAATATTGGAACAAAATGTGGTATGAAGAATAAGGAACAAAAAATGCTTTTTAATATCTGGTTAAGTGGAAGAATCAACCATTAGATGATGCTAAATGCATAAGAACAACAAAAAATTCCAAGTATGTTACAATTATTGAAAAGCTCATGAACAATTCTTTCTTCCTGAAGAGTTTGATGTAGGATCGTCTTACCAATTAAACTCATGATTTAATAGAGGAGGTTGGTTTCCTCATATTTCATTTAAATTGTATTATTTATCATTTATAGATTATAGTAATTGTACAAGGTATCTATATTGTTAGGAGGTTTTAACAAGTTTCATTTTGCTTCCATGTAATAAAACAACTTGTATAAATTAAGGAAATTGTTAAATTAATTAGGAAGAGATTGATTTTTTTGATATTTTTCTATGAGATTGTTTTATGTGTGAGATTTCCTTTAATGTAGTCAAGGTGAGAGAGAGAGAGAGAGATAGTGATAGATTATAGTGTGAAGAGGTTCGATGAGACCAAGAGGGTGACAATGCAAAGAATATGGTAAACATGTAATCATCCTTTTCATTGAATACGTTTTATAGTTATATGTTTTATTGATTGTTTCCATCCATTATTAATTGGGTTCCATGTTATAATCATTATTGTATCAAGTGACCATGTCTCATTCATACTCAAAAAAATATCGTACGACAAAATTAACTAGTCGAGCTTCCATCATGTGGTTCCAACCTTAGCTTAATCAATTTCAGTGGCAAGGTTCCTTTGCTAAAATATTCCAACACATAGTTTGGTGGTATATAATGGTGAAGACCTTGTAAAGCATGAAAATTCCAAAATTACCAAGTCCTCGTAATGATTTTGTTAACCGAATCACCTCAAGTGATGGGATTGTTGTCATTGATAATCATATTTTCTGTCAAACCCTATCCTTCCAGGAGCAAGGTTACATCATGGAGTTCAATATAAGCCCTCGGTGATTTGGAAAAATTTTCCTTCATTAATAATTTTGGTTGATATCCAATATATGAGTATCCCTGTTTTTCAATGAAGCAAAGGTTAGAAAGATGTATTGTCATCAACAAATGTGTGTCATATCTGGTTATTTCCATATTAGAGATTTCTTTGAGTTCTATGAAATGTTGATATACTGATATCATTTATCGCTAATATTCTAATGGGTCAACCATTTGGTGATGTGAAATAACTAGAAAAATTATGTTAAGTATTGGCGTCACATCGAGATGAATCTATGTCGAAAGTTTGTAAATATTTGGCAAATCGCCAATATATTCATATGTTGGTAAGCCTAGGGTTATGACACTCGATCTTTTGCAATGAAATTGGTCTAGAGCCTAATTCTAAAGGTCATAAAATTTTGTGAATTTGAAAATATTTATTATTAAGCACTCTTTAGAGCTAAACATGGAGTTTACATTCTTGACCAATAATCCACTGCAACACAGTGAAATTAGACAGTAAAGCTTGGAAAATTTGAACAAAAGGGAGAGCCTTAGTTTAATCTATCATGACATGGAAATACATAAAATAGGGTCACACTCGTGCCTCTCTTGTGGCTACACATATTTGAGTATTTAATGTGAAATACATACGTGTGACAACCATTTTTTCTATCCTTCTTGTAAATATTGCTATGAATTGTAATTCATGTAAATAATGTGGAAAATGTAAAAATTGACTAGTTGAGAGAAGTGGACAAAAATTCAGAGGTGTGAGGAGGTGATGTTGAGTATAAAACTAAGCCACTGTATCTATTTCATCACCTATCCTCTTGATTAATTAATGGAATTGTTGGTGAAAGCATTGAAGAAAGTATAGGTTTCCTGAGTAAAAAACAACCCATACAGTTCCTATCAATATGGATTGTGTTGGGTGGTAAACATGCAAGGATGGGATGTGAATCAAAGTCTCGATGGGGTACGGGAAAGATAATACACAATAGTATGTGTAATATTACGTGAGTGTGTCGGTATGCTCAACATAACAACAAGAATGCAAAGAAGCTCGCAAAGGAAAGAACAATGAACACTTAAGAGCAAGAGAACACATAGCGCAGGATTGTAGAGAACATGGATCTTCCAGGAAGACATAAAATTTTATATCATGTGTTTTGAGATTAGGGCAGTGTTCTCTTTGTTTTTATAAGGCTAGTGATATGTGCCTATGAATTGGTTAACCAATGAGAGTTTGGTGAAGATGAATCTAGTACTCTCCATGGGGACAATAAATGACTAAGAAACCTAGTTGCTTGTTGAAAGGAAGTAATAAACCACTAAGTTCTAACCTTGGGGCTAATAAACTAGTTATGTGCTTGCTCAATAAGATTATAAACCACTTGACAAGTTGAGACACCTAGGTATGTAACAAACCCCCTACTAGACCTAAACCTTACTAAGGCAACAAGAGATAGTTACTAAGTTGAACCGACCCCCAAGGTTTCATTTATGGAGATGGGGTCGAAAACAAATCTCGATCTTCTTGGAACTGTTAAACATTTAAAAAGGACGATACCATTGCATTCATCTCATCAATACCCTTAAAACGGTATAAATTTCATCTCGGTCAAACCTTTGAATCAAATGATAGGAGCCTTCAAATATTTAGCCAATTAACTGCTACCATGTCATTCTGGTGTGCCACGTGGCACACCTACATGGCCTCCAATTGGAGCCCACGTGGCATCCCATATCATAGCCAACATGTTAGCAACTGACCTGCACATGACAATCATTACTCATAGGGTGCCCCATCCACGGGGCTAATATCTATAACATACATATTTATATAATATAAGTCTCCCTCATACGCATTATAAATCAATGTCACATTAAGAAAAGTGGGGCCCTCAAGGCCACATCATCCCAGGGATAACATCTCAACAGTTTCCTTTCAAGTCCTCATACAAAATCGTCGGGGTGTCTTCATTGGAAATCACTAGGGTTACATGGACAGTAGCATGTGGCTCCTCTGTTACCAGCACACCAAATAAAATACATAGATATTTAACTTCATGTGCATCCAAAAAATTCTATGGTAATCCCCTCTTGACACTTTTGAGCTTACGTGGACATTCCCACTGTCAGTTTCTCCTATGGTGTTATAGGCCATTTTGTCACATCTGGTTAGTCGACCTACAAACTGGATCAATAAAAATCCTTTTACCCCTTTACATCATCATAACACAAATCCCTATACATGACACTTCCATATCCTAGAATTTTTTCCTGAAAATACCTTTCTTCAGTCATTTTAAGGACCAACGCTCCCTGGCCTCCTACTGGACAACGATCACCTACAAGTTTCTCTCCTTTGAACCTGCGTTGGTTCTATAAATTTAGGAAAAAGAGATAAATTCCAAAAGTATCCTTTTCAAGAAGATTCCATAATTTGTTACAACCATTTAACTTAGATAAAATATTCATATCCTATCCTATACTTCCTTGGAGTTTCCAACCCTTATCCTTTGATCCCATCCTCCCATCAAAGGTGGATCGCATACCTTAGATTGGTAATTGGATAAGAACTCCCAACTTACTCCCCTCGCATATATATTTGTGGCCATCCACAAGCCAGGGGTTGGATTTTGGAGATAGAATTATACCCTTATGCTATTGTTGTAGAGAGGTAACTTTCCATGCATTAGGTGATTAGAGGTGCACTTTGTGACAAAGAAGGAACAAGCAAGCCTGAAGGAGCTCTTCTACAAGATAAACATCTATTTATGGTTGCAACTCCTTCCATTTATAATAATGCAAAGATTTATTTGTTTCCCTATATGTGATTTTATGATTTCATGTATTTCGATGCCATGTTGATCCATTGAATGAAGTATCTAGATGACCCTACATAGATTTTGTAGATTGTTGGCTTGCGTTGTCTCATTGTACATGCTCTAATTTTAGTGACGAGAGATAGAATTGGATCATTCAAGCCAAGAGAGGAGTGAATGATATGATGGATTGCAGGTAGGCTTCAACCAATCATCCATTTAATTTAAGGAAAATAAAAGCTACTTTTTGCTTCTATTTTTGTAGACTTAGTCACCTATTCTAGGGAAGGCAATTTTATCCATAGTCATATATTTTGTATAACAAATTGATGACTGTGTTGGGGACGAGTATATTACATTGGTGGTTTCTTTGTCTTTAGTGTCTATTTCACCCCTTCTTAAAACCTTCACAATCATCTTCTATCAAGAACAAACCTAGGAAGCCCTTTCATTGAGACTCAATTGCAAAACGTGTCATGGGAATCCCTTATTCTTCACCAATGCTCCCTCTGGTCTAGGGACAGAGCGTTGCACCTCTATAGATCCCTCTTTATGAATGAGTTGTGAGGCACTGGTGCCTCTTCTGCACCTATGTTGGCCCCTTTTCTTGCATAAATTTTCCTTTGTTTTATCTTTCTCTTTGATCAACTTGCATCCAACTGCCCTTCCTTGAGCCTTGAGTGTCTTGTGTTCCCTATGAAGCCTCCACTTGGTTTGCATTTGTGTTTGATTGCCTTTGATCAGTATTTCTTAAGATTTTCCTTTTTTCTTATCATTAGGTTGCTTTAAAAATGATTTTTTTTTTTATCATTGGTTGCTTGGATGAATTGTTGTTCTCTTCCTCATTCTGAAAATTTATTTGAATCAATAATTAAAATTTGCATCTTATTTTTCTACATTTTCGAAAATTAAGATATTTGAAAAGAAAAATATTTGCATTGGAATTTAGGGTTTTGGTGTGTGCATTGAAATTGGAACAATTTAATTGGAAAGGGATTGTATTTTGTACAATTTTTTGTTGCATAATCTTTGTCTCTTCTCTTCCTTAGATAGGTTTTCATTGAATGAGAAATATTCCATTTCCTCATGCTAGTTTTAATTTTAGGATATTCAAGTGACATTCGCGATGAGCCTAGAAACTGAAACTTAATAAAAGATTAAAAAAAATTATTTTTTTTGAATCAGCCTAACGAGAATTTGTAACATTAACACAAATGTTTAGAGTTCTAGGCTAGAGACGTGTTCCAGCGTCGTTAAACATAGGAATTGTCGTTGTTTTTCAACATTACAATCCAGGGGTGATATCTTGTTCCACGTATGTGAGTGTATAGGATATTTCTCCACATACCTTTGGTATATTGGAAAGAGCTCCATGCACGTAAAGTATATGGGAACGTTCTTTTCGAATGATTACACATTAGATAACACTACTACGAACTGCACTCCCACGTATCGTCGAGTATATTTTGGGAGTCCCCTATTGGTTTCTATCCTCACCATAGTTAACCAAGTCAGCCGTCTTTTTTACCATGATACAATGAACACATCATTCGGGGAGATTGGCTACCCTACTTAAGTCCTTGGCTCTCCAAGGTGTATATTGAAGTTCAAGGTTGCTTGGTTATCATTTATGCCTAGATTACCCTCTTTTTGACTTTTTTTGTGTTAATTTATAAAATTTAGTAATCGCAGTTGTTATCACAAAATTGCACCTGATAGGCTGCTAATTAGACAATCTCATGTAATTGTTTCAAACCAATATTTTGACTGAAGCTTAGCCTCTTCAGTCTGAGAGGGCTCTCTCAAAGGGTTAATGATATTGAATAAATATGTATTTATATGGCTAACTCTATTTGGGAAACAACTTGCTTATGATGAGTGTAGATTGAAAATAGTATCAATATGCAAACATTGGACTTATGGAGTCAACACTTTCAGTGATTCAGTAGTGAGTTCACTTGACATGGAAGCTGAGGGAGGTAAGAGTTTTTAGCAGTAGTACACACACATGAAACAGGAAAATATACTGTCAATTCATCTATAAAGGAAATCAGAGTATTACATGAATGAATTCTGAGTATTATAAATGAAAACCACTGCAAATGGGACACATAAAAGATATAGATAAGACAGATAGGCACTAAAAACTCAATCAGAATCTCAGGTTGGTCAAGAAACAAATCTCTGTATTGATGAAATAGTCAAATTACATCAAGCTATATTTTTTCCAAAAAATCTCCAACCCTTGACAAATTCAACTCTATGGCCTTTAATAGACTTGTTACATCATGATATGGTCTGCCTCCTGCCTAGATTCATCGAATTTTTGCCTAATGAAACCTTGCATAACCATAAAACATCTACTTAATGACAAAATGACAACAATCCTACTTGACAGTCCTTTTCCTAATAGGACTCAAGCTACTCATTATTACATTTAACAATCTTATCCTCAAAAGAAATTACATCTTTGACAAGTATGCTTTCACATGTTCGAATTGGGGTGATGTGATTTATCAATAAATGACCACTTAATTTAACCTCCTATAAAACTGGAAACAAAATCTTGTTTTTTAGGCAAACTAGTCTTCTTCTTCCACGAATGCTTTGGCTGGTAATCTATCTTCATTTCGTGGCCTTTAAGTGCTAAATAACTGCTTTTCATGGTTCTTTAACTCTTAGATAAGATCTAGCTGTCTGAAAATGCTCCAAAACCTGCTAAAAAAGCTCCAACACAGTACGCTATGAAAGTAAGGCAGTTTCGTAGCGTACTTTCGTAGCGCTGAAAAAATGCCATTCACCCTCAATATTTTTGATTCTTTCCTTTGGCATGGTCTTCATCATCCTTATACACATCTCCCACACAAATTTCACCTTCTGACAGCTCCAAAAACTGGTTCAAAAAGGAAAAAGAACAACTACAGTAGTTTCATAGTGTTTTGTTGTTCTTCAAGCCCAGGCACGCTGCAAAACTGCTAAAAAGTGTTGAAATTCCAGATTTTTGTGTAATTTGAAAAATGAACCCTCTAAGTCCCAAAACCTTTCTTTTAACATATCATTAGCCTTAAAAACCATAAAAAAACTCACCTTATGATCCTTGAAGCATTTCTTCCTCATTTATGATTAGTTGAGCTATTGGCTCTTCAAGCACTGTCATTTTAAGGCCTTTTTTCTCTAACTTTTCATGAATTAGTTCAAGCTACTCCTGGAGGTCTATTACCTGCTCTTTCAACATTCTATTGGTGCCTTTCAAATGTGTGTTCACCTCCTGACATGTTTGGCTTATTTCCTCACTGGAATGGTCCATTTGATAAGCTTTTGTGTGTTATCCAAATTCTTGGAAACAATGTCAACTTGTTCTTCCCAAATTGCCTATAATATCCCAAATAGGGCTTTTCTACAACAAATATAATATCTAAAGTTATTATAAAGTTAGGGTTTCAGAAAATAATGGACATAAGAATGTATATCAGCTCATAATATGTACAAGGGAAATTTATCCAGCAAGTGAATGATCAATAGCAGAGATCTGCCTCACTATTCTCTCCCGAAGTGAGGAAATGCAACATTCTGGACCATAAAAACATCATTTTCAGAAACTAACGCAATAAATATGGGAAATGGGACTTGGATCTCATGGTTTATACATTATACAACTCCCATACCAAATTTGAGCTCAAACAAATCATTCTAGCTAAGTTAAATAGATCTCCCCAACTAGAGATGGCTCAAAAACACCCCAATCCCATGACTTTCAACTGCAGAATTTCTGAAGACTATGAGAGTGTAATTCCCATGAGGGTTTCTATATAAAATGATGAAATAAGACTTATCAGAAGTTTATATTAATCATTTAACAAAGAAATGGAGGTTTAACCTCTTTTACAGCAAAAACAAGACACCCGGCAAGGGTTTCCGGCATTACACATGTATGAAAAGCAGTACTGCAGAAAATAACGTAGTCTACTGCAACTATATATTAAACATGACTGAATAAAACATAAAATAGCTTATCAATATAGAAATTTTCCAAGGGCATTCCTTATTAGATCTTCCGGAGGGAAATAAACACCTCCTCCTCAAACACTAGCACAAAATCCAGGGGTCTAACCCTGCTACTGCTGCTCTTACATAAATGACGCAATTTTTGAAGGGAAATGCACTGTATATGTATATGGATGATTGGACCTAATCCAAAATATGAAATTGAAGCTCAGATCCTTCCCTTTGATCCCTTAAGCAAGCTAATCCAAAGAGAGGAAGGAATTCCTGCTCGGGAATTCCTTGCACTAAGCAGTGCTGCAACCACAGCTAAACAACTGAAGCATGCAACTAGTCAAAAGACCAAAGACATCTGAATACTGAATGATATCCTTGATTCTATGCCCTCCTTTTTATCTTTGGTGAGCCTCCTCACCCCAGACCCAACACGTTGTTGAGGTGACTTCCTAGTGAATATTCCTCTTCCAAAACTGCATTGTCCTTGTTGGCTTTCCTCCCCCTTGTAGCAGCGCTGTTGACTTGGTCAACTGGGACTAATCCACCTGAAATGCATCTTTTCACACTAAGGGATCTTCAATCCAGTTCTCATATGTGTGTCTAGGCTGATCCTTGTTCACATTGAGCTAGTTTAGTTGGGTGATCTCTTCCTCCTCAAGAATGCATGTTGACTTAGTCAAACTTAACCATGTCCACATCTATTTTTCCCTTGTTCACACCTAAAAGTGTAAAATCCAGCTCCAAAGGTGATCCCTTTCCTGATTAAGGTGGAATTTATTCATATTTTTATTGTTCATGGGCCTCCTTACCCATTTATTCCTCTTCTAGGTGAAAGCAGCAAAATCTAATATTCCAAATTACTGTGTGCAAATTTTGGTATATTACATTGCCTTCATCTTTTCAAACTGAATCTTCTCTACACTGTGTTTCCTTGCTTCTCTTTTCATAACAACAATTTCATGATTGGCCAATTTCAAATGTTCTTTAACGAGCTGTAACTCTGTTTTTTCCATCACCCTCTCTTGTCCTTTATTTGTTTTACTAATTCTATATTTCTCTATAGGAGATGAAAGGTCAATGATCTCCTGTGGTGGCTGAACTATGTCAGTAGGTGGTGGAACCTCTTTAATTCTCTCTAATAGTTTCCTAGCATGCCTTTTCATAGGCTTTCTTTCTTGGAACATAAAACCTGCATCTTCTCCCTCAAATTCTAATTTCTTTACAGATTTAGCCTTTTTTAACTTATGTCCACCTACCTCTATGTCCTCAGCCTAGACCATAGGAGTTTCTTATATGTCAATGGAATGTAAGATATCTTCAAGATTTCCTTTAGCTACTGCTCTGTCTTCGACAGCCATTGGTTCCTCTTCTAAGGCCACTGTTTGGCTCCTTGTCCTCCTTTTTGTTTCTTGTTTACTCACATCTTGTTTCTATTTTGTAGGTTTGACTAGTTTTGACTTTTGTTTTGTAGGTGGGATATTTGGTGTGTCAAAATTCTGCAATTGCTCTATCTCCATCATAATTGGCTCACTTGGTTCTACTCTTGCAAGTTCACTTGGTTCTTCTATCAATGGTTCACTCTGCTCTGCTACTAACGGTGATGGAATTTTCCTAGGTTTAGGAGTTCTTGAAGGAGAAAGAGCATCCAACTCAAAACCACTAACAAAAAAAAAAGATTACCAGTCTCTGCCTAACCTTTGGAGTTCATCTAAAACCAAAATTTTCATTAAACCATGATGAAATAATGAAGTCTCACTCCCTTCAGACTTTTCTTGGACCTTATCTGCCATTTTTGACAAACTTCTATGCAAATAGAAAGGTAGATCAAGGGAAATCTTACCAGTAAAGTGCAGAAGTAACTTGAAATGATATGAGTAGACTTTGTGGTATCTCCCTTCACAAGTAAAGTACTTTTGGATGATGAGAAGCAATTTTGAGTAGTTTTCCTTTGTGCAGCTCCTTGGAACAGAATTGGTGAGATCCATTTCACTGTTTTCATGCTTCATGAATTCTTTGCACTGCTCCATGTTAAACTTGAAACCTTTGAACCACTTCTCCTGTCCTCTTGGGATCCCTGTAGCAATTGAAATAACCTCTGGTTTGAAGGAAAAATTTAGCATTCCCACTCTGGTGGTTGTTCCACTGAAATTCAAAGCAAACTCTTTAGAAACCTGTGTATGACAGCCTTGTAATTTCTCACAAAACTGTAGGCAACCTGTCCTTCTGAAGACTTCCACTGTTGTTGGGTCTTCATTGATAAAATTCATGTCTTCTGGTTCATATCTCAGGCATTGGCCACCCATGTTTGTTCTTCGTTTTCTTGCCATGGTTTCTTTAAGGTCTTCATAGCCTCGCTTGATGATTTGCAGCCTCGCTTGATAATGCTCAATGTAAACCTTTGAAAACACCAGCCAAAGCTTTGGCTTATTGAAATAGCTCTCCCGATCTCGATATCATGCAAATAAGGAATGAGAATTTGGAAATGACTGGATTAGGATAGATTTTTAAGTTTTGATGTCTTCTCATGACCCAATGATTAGTCACACATACCTAATCTAATCATGATGACTTCAGACCTGACCATGTACCTTGGTTTTATCCCTACATTACTCGAATGGCATCTAACTTACCCATTCCCAACGATTTTCTGACACCTAACATGTAGAAATTATATAAAATATGCATGTATATACCTAGATTCTCCCGATCTAACAATATTTATCTTCTTGCTAAATACAGAATCCTTCCACTGTTAAGATTTTGCGTAAATTTAAACTCAATTACAAACACATGAAGCAATAAAAACAATCACACATAACACAACTGTTTAACGGGAAAGCCTGAAGTTGAAAACCCCAACTATCATATATTATGTATCATGGAGATCGTGTAACAATCTCATACAAAGCTTAGTACATCAAGCTCTCAATACAATCAATCGTCACCAACTAAGCAGAAGAAATCTGCAAATCCATGCACTGATTTCTTGCCACCTGATAGCCTGTCTCCACTGCGAAATCCCTACTGAAGAAGACCCCTGAATGAATTCGAATCTACCTTTCCTTGACTGTGCAATCCTCATTGGCAACTCCAATGTGTGTGTGATGCAATCAATGGATCACTATAGTCACAACAGATAGTCCATCTTGTCCTTTCACTGGAACTGACATGCACTGTAGTTAACTGTTGTACTTGTTCAATTGATCAATGAGTTATTATTTGTGAATTAATTAACTAATTAATTCACTCCACTCTCACCAGTGTATCATTCAGTTAGACTAGATACAACTAGCTCAACTGAGTTTAACTCCATTAACTGAGTTTAACTGAATAACAACTCCATGAATTACTCTTCCAACTTTGTCATAACTTTGCCACTTCAGTTATAACTGAGTCATCCATGCATGAACCACCAATAAACCCTAGGAATTGTGTAATTCCTTCAGCCCACTGATTTTCCAAATCTGTATACTAAAATAAAGTACTCCAAAAGAATAAGTTGATGTTTATTGTCGGATTATTATTAAGAGCTAATAATAATCGACACTTCTATTTTTAGATCGACGATCTATATATAGACTTTGCCCAATATTCTAAAACATAATTTCATCTATTTTTCCAACTTGACCAACCATCCACAAATAACATCCTGCAACTTCTGAAATATGGTCACCATGTCTAAAAATAGACATAGTCTAAAAATAGACTCACCTAAAAATAGCCTGCGGGCCCACTTAGTGAAGGTGACTGATTTTCACTAAACTTCATCATCTTGTTGAATCTCAACACTCCCTCTCAACAAGATAGGGATTATCCTTCACCCCGATCCTACCTCTATGGTATTCGAATTTTCTCCTGGTGAGGGCCTTCGTTAGAATATCTGCATCCTGATCTTCTGTAGGAATGTACTGAAGCAACATGATCTTCCGCTACACACAATCTCTGATATGATGATACCGGATATCAATATGTTTAGATCTATCATGAAACACAAGATTAATCGAGATTTTAATGCAACTCTGATTATCAAAATGTATCACTGTAGGATCTAAATCTGAACTGAACAAACCGACCAGGATCTTCCTCATCCAGATAGCCTCACATGTAGCTTGACTTACTGCCATGTATTCTGCTTCCGCTAAACTGAGTGCCACATATCTTTGTTTCCTGCTGTACCAAGAAACTGTTGTAGATCCGATAATAAAACCCCTCCTAATGTGCTCTTTTTTTCTGTTGGGCTACCTGCCCAACCTGCATCCGTGAAGCCATGCAACTTCACCTCATCCGTCTGTCTGTACCATAAGCCATACTTAGATGTGCCCCTAAGATACCTCAGGACATGCTTTCCTACCTTCAAAAAGAGCTTGGTAGGCTTAAATATCGTTTGTGAAAGCTGGTTCACCGCATAGCATATGTCCGGTCTTGTATTAACTAAATACATGAGTGAACCCACCAAATTTCAATAAACAGTGGCATCCACTACCTCTGCTGATGTAGCATCCTCTTTCCTCCAATTTCCTGGAAGAGGAGTGTCAATAGTCTTGTAGCCTTGCATTTGAAACTTCTCAAGTATCTCCCGAGCATACTTGCCTTGAGACACAAACAGTTCACCTTCCGGCTACCATATTTCAAATCCAAGGAAATAATGAAGGAGGCTCAAATCCTTCATCTCAAACTCCTTTGCAAGATCTGCCTTGCATGAGTGTATCAACTTCTCATCACCCGTTAGTATTAAATCATCAACATAAAAAATAATGATTAAAAGCTTACCCTCCACCACAATTTGGTACAGGTTTGCATCCGCGTCACTCTTGGTGAAGCCAAGTCCAGTGAAATAGCTGTCGATATGTGTGTACCAAGCACGAGGTGCTTGATTCAGCCCATACAATGCTCTTTTGAGTCTGCACACATGTGACTCGCTGCTGAAGATCTCAAATCCTTCAGGCTGCTCAATGTACACCTCTTCCTCAATGATCCCATTAAGGAACGCAGTATTCACATCCATCTGATGAATGTGCCAACCCATATGTGCTGAGAGAGCAAGTATGGTCCTTATGGAAGAATACCGTGCCACAGGTGCAAATTTTTCTTCATAATCAGTCCCCTCGATTTGTGAGAAGCCTCGGGCAACAAATTTTGCCTTATACTTCTCGACCCTCCCATCAGCAGCTTGCTTTACCTTGTAGATCCATCTTGATCCTACAACTGATTTCCCACCGACCTTGGAACAATCTCCCAAGCATTGTTTCTGACAATGGAGTCATACCTCTCCATTAGGGGACTTTTGAGGTCTCAAATGGGCCTCCTAAGTAAATTATAAAATAATAGTGGAAATAATAAAATAAGATTTAATTACATCATCAAATTTTAGAGGGAAAAAAGGAAAATTTACTTTTTCAACTCGTATTTTCAACTTATCTCCCAAATTTTTTACTCAAATTTCAAGCGAGAGTACTTGTTGGATGAAAAATTTAATTTCTCATCCAAGGATTACCCATGTTGCATACTTTCGAAGGATCCTGCTACACGAAAAATGAGAAATACATGAAGAAACGTGATTGCAATCACGTTTTTTCATGTATTTCTCATTTTTCGTGTAGCAAGGTCAATCAAAAGTATGCAACATGGGTACTCCTTGGATGAGGAATTAAATTTTACATCCAACGAGTACTCCCGCTCAAAATTTTAGTAAAGACTTTGGGAGATAAGTTGAAAATACGAGTTGAAAAAGTAGTTTTATTATTTTATTATTTTTTAATCTTTTTAACCATTTACTTAAAAAATGGTGAAGCATCCCCCATGGTTGACATCATCATCTTGAATCCTATTGGTTCTTATAAATTTTATTTTGGTTGTACATTTTTCTTAGGAGGCCCATTTTAGACCTCAAAATTCCCCTAATGCCACCATGGCATCTAACCATGTGGGCCCCTACACTGCTTCTTCAAAAGAAGATGGCTCTGTCATGATACACTTGCTCATAAGAGCCATGTATCCATTAAATCGGTCAGGTGACTGTCTCTATCTGTGCTGTGATGTAGGGACTCCTACATTATGTGCCGCATCAAGCTTCAGTCTCTCAACTTTTGTGGTACGCTTTCTGTATTGTCTGATGTTTGGTTCTGCATGAGTGGACTCCTCCACTCCATGAATCTCCTCATGTGGCTGATCCACATCTAGAGGCTCATCTTTGGGAACAAGAAGTTCCTCCTCTGCATGCAAGTGTAACTCCCTCTCAAGTGACAACTTCATAGCTTTCACCTCATTGAATTTTATATCCCGTCGCACCACAGTCATCCGACTGTTTGGAAAATACACACAATAATTATGGGGTGTTTCTGTGTACCCCACAAATATCCCAACTTCTGCAGTTGGCTCCAGATTCTTCCTGGTGTCCTTTGTCACATGAATGTAAACAGATGAGCCAAAAATCTTCAAATGAGAAATATCAGGCTTCTTACCAGTAAAAGCTTCTTCAGGTGTACTCATTCCAAGTACTCTATGAGGACAACAGTTTTGCACATAAACCGCAGTGTTGCATGCTTCCGCCCACAAGTGCATTGGTAGGCCCTGGTCATGCAGCATAACTCGTGCACCACCCATGATCGTTCTGTTCTTCCTCTCCATGACTCCATTCTACTGTGGGTTATGAGGCGCTATGAGTTCTCTTCGAATTTCTTCTTTGATATAGAAGTCTTTGAATTCGCTCGAGATGTATTCACCACCATTATCGCTCTGTAGAGCCTTCACTTGCTTCCCCGACTCCTTCTCCACCAATGCTTTAAACTCACAGAACTTTGAGAATGTTTCGCTCTTCTTCTGCATGAAGAAGATCTAGCATCTACGAGAATATTCATCAACAAATATAACATAATACCTGTGTTTTTCTATTGAAGCAACCGAGAAAGGTCCACACACTTCTGTGTGAATTCTCTCTAGGATCACCGAAGCACGGTTCTCCTTCTCATGAAGGGTGGTCTTCACAAACTTACCCATAGTACATCCCTTGCACTAATCTCACTACACAAGAGTACCCTTGGAAAGCCTAGTAGAAATCTGCTACAAAATCTTCAAAGCGCCATGGTGAAGATGGCCCAATCTCTTGTGCCATAATTCGCCCTCATCCCAGCTCACAACTTCTTTTATTTTGTCCATAATTGCAGCGCAGCCATCTACCTCTAGCTTGTAGAGATTATTAACTCAAATCCCTATCCTCTTTGTTTGACCCATTTTTTTATGTCGTAGGAAAGCTTTTCCCTCGCTAAAAACAATGTCATAACATCTGTCTTCCAACATTGCGACTGAGACCAAGTTCTTCTTCAGACCTAGAACATGCATAACATCTTTCAATAGAAATGGATTACCTGACTCCCTCTCAAAGGTAATGGTCCTAATTCCAGTCGCACTGTATTGACCATCGTCGCCCATCTCTATATGCTTTTGAAGGTCCTTCTCCTCCAAGTCACTAAACAACTCCTTATCTCCCGTCATATTGAAATATGAACCACTATCAAGATACCACATCGATCCCATTGAGCTTGAAACCAAGCATGCGATCAAAGAGAAATCAAGTTCAAATTGCGAGGCTAAGGCGTCTCTAGCTGCAGCTCCAGCAACCTTCTTGTTCTTCTTTTTCTGTGGGCATTTAGTGGAAAAATGCCCATGTTCGTGACAGTGAAAACACTTCACCTTGGAAAAATCCTACTTCTTGCCTTTAGATTCAGATTTTGGATGGGATTTCTTCCCCTTCCCCTTCCTTGCTTTGGAAGCCAAAGCGAAATTCTCTTCATCTTCATTCTTCGATGAAGAGCCATTCCTAATACTTCGCCTTATCTCCTCTTACACAAGATCCGACCAAAGTCGCTCCAATCTTGAAAGTTTCTCCTGTCCATTGACAGAGTCTTCGTAGCTATGCCAACTCTTCGGGATCCCAAGGAGAGCCAAGCTCACCAAGTCTTCATCATCAACAGTAATCCCCACACTTCCCAGTTCATCCCTACATTGGAAAAACTTCGTGAGATATTTTGGAATACTGTTGCCCTTCTCCATTTTTATTTTTCTGAGCTTATCTTTTAGCGCCAACTTCCTCTAGTCGTTGCTGCTTTGGAAAAAATCTATCAAAGCCTTCCACATTGCAAATGGAGTGGATTTTCCGTGAAGGCTGGACACAATATGGTCCTTCACACCTTCCAACAGAATTCTTGTTGTCTTTGCTACCTTCTTTTGCCATGCATCAAGTAATATATCATTGCTATAACCCGGCTTAGGAACATCACTATCGATGAACTCCTTCAGTCCATTATCTTCCAACACCGCCTCCATCCTATCCTTCCAGGATATGTAATTCGAGCTGCCCTCAGTGGCATACTCCAATCACAACCATTGAAAGACATTTCAATGTATACTCAACTGTTACACCAAGAAATTTTTGCAGCAAATTCGAATTGTCCACCAACACAAACTCAACAATTCTTCACAATTGCAATCTTCAAGAATTAACACTGCTCGGATACCATGTAGAAATTATATAACATATGCATGTATATATCCAAATTCTCCTGATGTAAAAATATTTATCTTCTTGCCAAATATAGAATCCTTCCACTGCTAATCTTTTGCAGAAATTTAAACTCAATTGCAAACACATGAAGCAATAAAAACAATCACACATAACACAGTTGTTTAACGGGAAAGACTAAATATGAAAAACCCAACTATCATATATTATGTATCATGTAGATCTTGTAAAAATCTCATACAAAGCTTAGTACATCAAGCTCTCAGTACAATCAATCGTCACACACTAATCAAAAGAAATCTGCAAATCCATGCACTGATTTCTTGCCACCTAATAGTCTGCCTCCACTACGCAATCCCTAATGAAGAAGACCCCTGAATGAATTTGAATCTACCTTGCCTTGACTACGCAATCGTCATTGGCAACTGTAATGTGTGTGTGATGCAATCAATGCATCACTATAGTCACAACGGATAGTCCATCTTTCCCTTTCACCTATCTCTCCATTAGGTCTCCACTAGAATTGACATGCACTGTAGTTAACTATTGTATTTTTTCAGTTGATTAATGAGTTGTTATTTGTGAATTAATTAACTAATTAATTCACTCCACTCTCACTAGTGTATCATTCAGTTAGACTAGATACAACTAGCTCAACTGAGTTTAACTCCATTAACTGAGTTAAACTGAATAACAACTCCATGAACTACTCTTCCAACTCTGTCATAACTTTGCCACTTCATTTCTAACTGAGTCCTCCATGCATGAACCACCAATAAACCCTAGAAATTGTGTAATTCCTTCAGCCCACTGATTATCCAAATCTATATACTGAAATAAAGTGCTCCAAGAGAATAAGTCGATGTTTATTGTTAGATTATTATAAGAGCTAATAATAATCGACACTTCTATTTTTAGATCGACGATCTATAAATAGACTTTGCCTAAAATTTTTCCTAAATAGAGCTAACAATACGTTTTTCCTCCTCTTTCATTATAAAATTATCTTTTATAGAAAATCAGTAAGCTTTTGCAAAAATTATTCATCAGGTAAATTTATCTTGGTAAGTTTTCTGTAATTTTCATCAGCCTCTGTGTATCTGACAAAGGTTGGTTTGACCACAAAGAGATGTTTTATCTCATGTTGTAAATAAAACAATTCTTCAATTCTTTTGTGCAACACTTTTCCTGTAGGTACTCCTTGCCAATTTGCCTTGTTTACCTGTTCTTTGGAAAAATCTCTGATCTTCTTGTTGTAATCCTCTTGCTTCATTAATTTATCATTTAGAACAAGAATGTTTGGCAAGCCTTTTTTCTTCAATATATCAAATTTTACCATAAATCTAGTTATGGCCAAATCCATGTTCTGACACTTCTCTTCTAACCGCTTCATCAAGTTTTTCTTTGTATTTACCTTTCTTACTTCAAGAATTGTTTCAGTCTATCAATTATCCCAATCTCATCCAATTCTTGCGTGTTTTTGGTGTTTAAAAACTTGATTATTTCTTGGGCCTCTTCAGGTTTGGCACCAAGCTCTTCCTTTGTCCTCACAATTTCATTTTTTGCTACGTTACGCAAATCTTTTTGTTCATAGATTACCTGAATGGAAGGCCAAGTGTCATTGATTGAATCAATGATCTTGGACCACAACTGATTTTTTATGTAAGCCATTCGTTCTTTCAAGGCTAATTCTGCTTCAACCTTCTTCAATTGCTCACTTAACCTTTTGGCATTTTGTTCCTATGTTTTAGCATTGATTTGAGCTAATTTCTTGGCATCTTCCAAGTTCTTAATTTGTTCTTTCAACCTTTGATCTCATTATTCTGAATGGACATATCTTCCATAGCTTTTATGAGCTTGCTTTCCTCATCTGTTTGTTGCACTAGTGAAGTAGATGATTCTGTAGCAGAAGTAGTGGAAGAAGTAATTGGCATCGCTGTAGCCAATGGGGCTTTTGGTGCTAATTCCTCTGCTAAGGTTGAAGGAACTATTGTAGTTACCATGGAGATGACTATGGGAGGAGCATTTTGAGTTTTTGTAGCTTCTTTCTCTTGGACAAGTTTGTCCATTTCTATCTCCATTTCTTTAATCTGTGCTATCATTTGGAGTATGAGACTCATCATCTCATCTTTCTAATTTGCCTCCTGTAAAATTTCTTTTTCCTGAGGATGTTCTATTGGAGGTAGTTTTAATTTCTTTCTAAGTGTTGCAATGTCAGCATTTTTCTTTTTCACCAATTCTTCTGTAGCCTTTACATTTGCAGGGTCATACCCTACCTCAATTACTAGTTTTTCTAAGGACTAGATTCTAGTGTCCTTAGCATAAGAGTAAACTTTTTCAATCCTGATTTGATTTTTCAAATTTGTTATAGTGTTCTGAAGTTTCTGGGCACTCATTGCCTTGGTAGTCATGGTAGAATAAAGCATTTTAGAGCTTTTCTTATGAAACTCAATTTGATCTAATGGATGAATGCTATCAACTGGCACTTCAAAATCAACTTTCTTGTAGTTTGCTACTGTTGTAGGTTTAGGCACTATTGGCTGTAGCACTGTCATAAGAAATTTCTTGTTGGTGTAATCAAAAGCTGAGAGTAATTTGTTTTGATTTCCTATAGTCTGCTTTAGATACTGTGAATAAATATCATTCTTTAACTCTTCATTTTTAGCCTTGATTTCTTTATATTTCTCTTTAATATCACTATTTATATTCTTTGCTTGTCGTGATCAGGATGCCTCCATGTTTTGTTGTTTTTCAATCATTTGAGTGTTTGGAGTATCCTTTTCCTGCTCATTCACAATAACTGTAGCAGCATCTGTGTTCTTCTCTGCATTTTATTCATCTAGAACCTCAATTGTTTCTTTATCCTTGTTCACTGGATTGAGCTTAGGTTTATTATTATATCTAATTTTGAACCTGGTCTCTATTGTTGTTTCAGTTGTGTAGGTTCCTTCTTCTCTAATTCTCTTTGTAGCTTTATCTTCTTGATTTACAGTTTTCAAGGTGTGACTAGTATCACCCTGTTTAACTGTTTCCATCAAGGTATTTTCCAACCATTCTGTTTGATTAGAAAACTATTCAATCTCAAGTTTTTTATCATGGATATAAGGGGTTAATTTGCATTTTACCCTCATTTTACTGATAATTCCATTAGGATCATAATTCCACAAGAAAATTTCTTCAAATTTATATTCCAACAACTGTTTTAATGCTTCTATACTTGCTTCCCTATGATTGCAAATGAAAGGACCCGCCTAATTCTTTAATTTCAATTGAGTCCTCTTTTTGGCAGCCAAGAAGTTGATAGAATCTGAATTGAGAATTTTTCTTATGTACTATAAGGCCAAAACTCTCATTGCCAAGTATTTTGAAAATTTATAGGGTAAAAGGTTTGACCCATAGACTCTGATCTCTATATGACTTTGGTAAAGGTACCAATCTCTAGTTCTGCTTTGTTCTAACAGCTGTAACACTTTCTTTATCTCATTACTTATCCTTGGCTGTACACTGTTTTTCAGCATGTTTACCAATGGATGAACAAAAAAATCTATGAAATACACATAAGTGAATTATGTTGATTCTTTTCTGATTAGAGAGGTCCAAAAAATGACTGAAAATGGATTACCTTTGACATCCAATTTCTGAAGGTTTATTGGCAATTTATCTGCTTGGAAGTAAAGGAACATGTGAAAGAGGAAGGATGAATATTTGAAAACTCCTTCAGTGGGAAATTTCACAAGCTGATCATGGATACTATCAGCTATGTATTCATCATAGTTACAAATGACAGAAGGAGGTTGACTAGGCCAAAAGGTGGAGACAAAACCAAGAATAGACTCATCAGTGTGCTCATCAGTAAAATATCCAAGAATAAAGGATAACATTGAAATGACATGCCTTGATCCTTCAGGAAATTTAGAGGATGAGTAAGGAGGGTTTATCTTTGGGATTTCAACATATGCAGGCATGAAAGTTTGGAAGATCTGAAATCTCTTAGGAAAGTCTAACTCAATATAAATCTTTGTAAGGATTCTATGGATAATGGGACTGCATTGGGATCTAGTTTCAGCTAAAGCATTAGGTTTATAGACTTTGAAGTAATAGTGAACAATACTTCTTTGTTAGCATCAACCATAGCTCTTTGGTCAGGGGAATAATAGGTTTGACATAGCCTAATGACTTCTGGACATTGATGAGTATGTGGAACCACATATTTGGGTAAATTGGACTCCCAAATTTGAACTTCATCTCCCTGATCTAAGGATTTTTCTCGACTCGAGCAGTGGAGATCTAAAATATTGAATTCAATGACTAGATCAGTTATTTTGTAATAAACATCAGCTAAGAGTGTATGCTCAACATCTACAACAGGAGGTTGTAGTGGATTTATAATAATGGTGCTTTTAGAGGCCATTTTTGGGTTTAACTTTGACAATTTTATCCTTCTGAATGTTAAAAACTATTTTTTAGGCCTTTTTATACTCTTATGTGATGATTAAACTGTTTATAGAAGGTATTTTTGGTTTGACAAAGGTCTTTTGAATAGAAATAGGTACAATTTAGGCTTTCTTCTAGTTTTAACCTTCAATTTTAGTTCCGAAACTAGTCTTCAAACTCTTTATAGACTCAGAAAAGATATAGCAAAGGTTTTCAACGCAATTTTTGGGTAAAATAAACCTAAAACGGATTAATCCATGTACAGAAGGGTTCTGAGTATTTGAAAAAGGGTTTTTGGATCAATTAGAATTTATTTAAGGTCTACAAAGGCTTAATTTCTTCAATTTTTATTTAAAAACAGGTTATAGTATCAAAATCATAGTTTTGTCAGGGTTTCACAACAAATATATTCTTTGAAGGAAAATACAGGTCTTTTTGTAGGCAAACAGGGTTTATGGCGATCAAATTCATAGTAAAACTTCTTTTCAAATGACAAGAAGGTTACTTTCTTTAAAGAATACCTGTTTTTGCAGGTATTTAGTCTTTGAAATAGGGTTTCTGAGGCGACAAGAAGCTTTTTGAAGCTTTTGAAGTCTTTGGAGGTAGATTGGAGGCTTTAGGTGATCACAACATCAATTTCTTATGGATTTTCTGGTATTTAAGCATGTAAACAGGGGTAACGCTGTCTTTTCTTCAATCAGAAATGGTGTAAATGAGCAGAAAATGCAGAAAAGGTTTAAACTATGCACATATGAAGTTTTATAGAGATTTTAGGTTTAAACCGTATACGCATTCAATGCCTATCAAGTCAGAATGGAATGGTGGTTTGGAGCACAGAGGAGGATACCACCAAGCAGTTATCCTACGTACTAAGGATGGTAAGCGGTTTATTTGAAATAGATGCGATCAAATGAAAAGTGGACGCGTGGAGGAGAGAGAGTATGGTGATACCACCCATTTGGTAAATCTCAAATCGATTAAGCTTGGCGCTATTGAAATTGCGATACGGGTTTTGGATCGTCAGATCTGAGGAAGGGCTTGCGAATAGCTGAGATTTGGCGGTGGATTTGCTTGGCATATAGGGCATGGGGCCCGAGATTTTATATGCGGCGGGGTTAATAAACTATGTTTAAACATAATTTTAATGTTTTAATATGATGGGCGGGATATGCAAATTTACACAGCAAATGGGTGATATTCATGTGTTTTATAACCTTTGGGCGGGGAATATACATATGTAATATATTTTAACCGATGAGGATAGCGGGGTATATATCACGTGGGTTAATATAACGATAGGTTAATATTATTAAGTGGGTTTTGGGGTATTTAAATAATTGAATTAATATAACTACGGGGGAGTATTTATATGGGAATTAATAAAATAAGTTAGCTATTAATATGAAATAAAATGTGAGCGGAAATACATATAAACACTAAGTAAAGTGTGATTTAAGTGCTATTGGAACATTTTCATAATGGTGGCCCACACTTACACTTAATACTTAGGATAAGTAGTATTTTTGGGTTTTTTTAATGTTTTTGCATGAAATGAGATTAGTTAAAGGGGATTTTTACTTTCCCTAAGCAAAAAGTGTTTTAACTTAGGAAAAGGGATTATATCTTTGGAAAAGGGTGATTATGTTGAGGGAATGGGTCTTTTTGAAGGGAATTCAATTCTTATTACCAATCAGTTACTAAGCCTTGGGTCTGGTCCCAACAAAAGTCAGAGAAATGCACCTTTTAATTGAAGGTTTTGAATACTGAATTCTTTGAGGGGAGGGGAATTAGTAATTTTTCTAGATGATGTTTTATTACATGCCCTGTACAACTGTTTTCTACCTACCCATCATTTATTCTATCATTTTTTCATTATTTGCATGGGTGTATTTGAGCTTGCAACCCTAAATCCATTTTTGTTTTTAAAGCATAAACTATCTAAATATAACCTTATTTCATCTGAGGACTTAGATTAAACTATGGAGATCCTCATTTATTCTCTAACTATCTACTGATTTGTCAAGTTTAAATTGTTTGACAAATATTTATACTCTATCTATAAACATGTAATTCAAAGCATGAAAAAGTTAAGATTAAACTATTTAATTCATCATGGATCATGGCATTTTGAAGAAGCTGCACATTATTCTTGTAGTAAAAGTAAAAGTAGTGGCATTTTGACTTGCATCACTTTCATGTATTATTCTTATCTCTTTTTTTCTTTTGGGGTCCATTTTTTTATTCTTTTTGATCTTTTCTTTTCAAGTCCTTTGATATTTATTTTAGGACCTTTACCCGCTTTTCATTTTTTTTTTTTTTTCAAATATGGGAAAACAACTTGCAGAAAGCAGGGTATGTACATATTTACAAGACTAATCTTAGTCAATTAAAAAATTATGAACCCTATTATTATAGGACCCTGACAGGACCAACGCAACCACTAGGAGAGGTGATGCAGACCCCAAAGAGGGTGACCCAGGCCCATGTAGGGCTAACACAGGGGTTGTGTAGTGGCTCCAAGGGACAACCCAAAAATTGCTGAAGATCGGTGTTTCTAAGCCGGCAGGTCTAAAACTCAATTTTCTGAGAGGAAGATGAGCAAAAACGAGGGGTGACACAATATTTAAATAGACCCATGTAGGCCTATGCATCTACTGCACAGAGGCAGATTAGAGGCAACTAGGGTTTCACCATTTTTTGATCTAGATCAGCTAGAACTTATAGAGTGAGGTAAAACTCACGATTTTTATGTCTGCCAAGGATATTATCTGTTGGGTGAGCTGTATTATGGCACCCTATATGTACTCATATTACTGCTAAATTATAATATAAAGCCTCAGAATTGATACATCGGTTTTCCTGCATTGAGTTTTTCCAGGGATGTTTGTTCGAAAATAAGTGTGTCCTTTGTCTGAATGCCTCATTTATTTTTCAGTACTTGATCTGTATAGTTGTGTAGGTTGCAGTGTATTTCCATTAATATTTTCTTGATGTATTCAGAAAATAAATTGTTAATTTAATGAAAAAAATAGGTAATGTAAATCAGATTTTTGCAGTAGGATTTGTGTAACTTAGATTCAGAAATTTTCATATGGTATCGAAGTTATTTCATATAAAGTAGAGATGAAGCCATCAAAAAAAGAACGAAGAAAAATTTGTTGCGGGAGGGCAGCTGTCACGAGTGACAACAATGAACTAGAAAGAGGCACAGGAAGGTTGACACAATCACAAGAGGGGCTCATGCAGAGCTTGCGCCAGCTAGCTAGGGTGACGTTGTAGCTACAGGAGGAAGCACAATGCTTGTTGGGCTAGTGCAGAGGTTTTGAGCCTCATTTTTTTTTTTCGGTTGTCGTGACTAGAGGAGCAGTTCGGTTTTCTTCTGGAGTTGCTGGTGGGGTATTGTTTCTATTGGTGCAGAAAAGTATCTAGTGGAGCAGTGGAAAAGTAGAGGGAAGCAGTTCCTTAAAAGACTTCTTTCCAAGAAGTCTAGATCCAGTCCTGATTAGAAACAAAGAGTGATTGGAGAGGAGTGTTTCGATATCAGTTGGTAGAAGGATTTCCATGAAGGAAATCAAGATTCAGAGGGAGCTTGTTCCTTAGAGGGTTTCTAGTGTCTAAGAAACCCAGATCTGAGTTTTTCTAGGGCAGCAACAAAAGAGGGAGAAAGAACTAGTTCGACATTTTTCTTGTTGGGAAGAGATGGTCGCACATGGATTGAGGGACCAAGATAGGTTGAATGGAGCATCCAACTTTTTCATCTGTAAGGCTAGGATCCTGACAGTTTTAGATTAACATCGCATCAAGGATCATTCCTTGAACACGATTTCTATTTAGGTTGATGTTGATTCTATCAAGAAGTACGAGGAGGCTCAAGCTAAAGAAAAACATATGATCATGGCTAGAGTTAAGGATTGTGTGATCCCACATATTCCTGAGAAGAACACAACAAGGGAAATGTGGGTGGCCTTGACCACTATTTACTAGGTAAATTTCGTCCAACAGAAGATGCTGCTTGAGAATCAACTTAGACTATTTTAGATGCAGAAGGGAGAAGAAATCGACCCCTTCCTTATCAGATTCCAAGCGATCTAAGATCAACTAACTTCCATATGGGCTAAACCAAATTATGGTATTATGGTCAGGAATAACCTGAATGCAGTATCTGAGGATTGGGAAAACATTTTCCAAGGTATTTTGGGCAGGCTTGCTCTTCCAAACTGGGAGGAGTTGTGGGAAACTCTTCGACAGGAAGAGATCAGAAGGTTGACCAAGGCCGAAAGTAGCAACACAAGGATCAAAATAAAGAAGGAGGAGGAGGAATATTTGGCTCTCACATCTAAGGGATGGCATGGGAAATAGAGGAGGAATAATAAGAACCTCTCGAAGGTCATATGCTTTAGGTGTGGAGAATTGGGGCATTTCGCCACACAGTGCTATCTGAAGAAGAAGGGAAAAGAAGAATCTGACTCAAAGGTTGATGCATCTAAGGATGATGGGGATTGTTATCACTGGAAAACCATATAAGAAAAAGACATTAGGAAATGTCAAGAAAAAGGTACAAATAAGGATTTACAAGGAAGGAAGACATTACAGGATCTGAAAATTTTAACTTTTCCTAAGGTCAAGTAGGAAAATTTATCAAATAGCGCACAAAAATCACTGACCCTAAATGAACTGCATGGCCTTTTATTTGATAGCAGTGAAGATCATCGTGACTATCCCTCAGATAGAAAGGTGGTCCTGGGTATGCGGAAAGTCACCATCCGGGACCACTTGGCACACTTGAAGAATAAGATTTTGACTCAAGCCAACCGAGTACAACTGCCTTGGAGCCACCTTGAGGCCTTAAGTGAAATACACAAAGGAATCAACCTCCCATTCTTGTGCCAACATCCATATTGTACCAAGAGAGGGAGGGAAAATTTGAAATTTTCCTATAAATACTTCCATGGGAAGAGGAACATGAGAACACATTGTTATGTTGGCCAAATTTCTTGAGAAAATACCAACATTGTGTTGTCCAAGCAGCAAGGAGTAGAAGGATTCAGCTGTTGGCCACCCAACACCTCAATCCCAGAGAATAATTTCACCAAGTGTATGTTATTCTACCATCCATCGAGGAGAGAGAGAGGCTTGTAATAATCTTAAAGGGAAGATACCCCCTTGCCTTGAATATTAGAGCTCCATAGCTCTAAGGATTCATTGCAAGTGATTTATCATCCTATTCTCGTATACCATCAACAGCTAATAAAAGTGGAAGAGTTCTATGTTTGGATTATTAGTGTGTTTGACTCGATTGAGATTGTTATTGTACATGAGTATTTTGTTTTTTTTCTTCTTTATTGTAGCATGCTATGTTATTTACTTAGTTTACTACATGTTATGTTATTCCACTAACAATATAACAAACCAATTGACCTATTACTTTCTTGTAGGAAAGCAACCTCCCCTATCAAGCACAGTGTACTTCGTCTGCCCATGTGTCTAATACACTACAAGAAGGATGATGATGATTGTGCCATGATTTCTCATGTATCTCAAGAGAAGAGGTGGGGTGACATTGATTTGTAGTTCTTTGAACTTCAACAAAAAAAAATGGGCAGGATCCTTGAGGTGCCCAAACTCTCTGATCACATACGGCTACGGGAGCCCTTAATGACTGTAGCATAATGACGAGAGTCATTTGGTGCGAGGGATGATGGAGCAATAGTGGCATATCTAGAGCGCCAAATTCTGAAGCAACGCAGAGCAGAGGCAGTAGCAGCAGCGCAGTGCAGAATGGTGCAGCACAGTGCAGAGCAACAAAATCGTAGTAGCATCAAAGGGTTAGTGCAGATTAGTAGTAGAGGAAGCTCAACATCGAGATGCATCCATATTGACCATTATATCATTATTTGGGATGTATTTTAGTTTCTTAACTATTAACAATTGAGTTGCAGTGTAACGATTAGTAGTGGTAGTGCTATGGCAGCATGATGCAACATTTTGAGAGGGAGTTGCAGTATAGATGCAAAAGTGACAGTGGCAGAGTTAGGGGAATTAATACAGATTGCAGTAGTGCAATGGATGAGGGGTACTAGGCCACGCATCAGTAGCGCAGAGGACTGATGTCGTGGATCAGAGTGATGCTTCTGGTGAGAAGTATTATTAGTGCACATTCCTCTCTAAGAGAGAGTGTTAATTTTTGGGTAGCATCTGATATGCTCTAGCTCCAAAATTTTGTGGATGGGATAGAACACATGAGATCTCCAAGACCCAAAAATCATTTGGAGAAATTCCTCCTAGAGTGAAATTTATTCAAATAATTAATTGTTTTTAGTGGAGCCCAAGTTAAAACTTAGGGAATTAAAATAATTAAATTGAATTAATTCAACATGTGGGTGAGAATATTCTAAGTGATGAGGATCAAGTCTAATTTAATATTAGCCGTCAAGTAGAGATTAAATCACAACTGTTGATTCATCAACAATAAAAGTATAAAGGAAGGCTTGAGAGTCAGTTGGAGAACACACATAGAGTTTGTATCTAGAGATCAAATTCTTCTGACGGAGGAGTGCTCGGACGAAGATCAGATCTAAGTGATTCAGTGCAACAGTGAGGAGTAAATGTAGTTGTTGGTTGGAGGACCAAGAGTACATTGCAGAGAGGCTGTAGAGACAACAGAGGGACCAACGCAACCACTAGGAGAGGTGACACAGACCCTAGATAAGGTGACGCGGGCCCACGCAAGGCTCATGTAGGGGCTGCATAGTGGCTCCAAGGGACAGCTGGAGATTAGGGTTTCTAAGCCAAGAGGGCTGAAACTAGATTTTCTAATAGGAAGATCAACATAGAGAAGGGGTGACATAGTCTTCAGGTAGACCCATGAAGGCCTACACATCTACTGTGCAAAGTTAGTTAGGGTTTCACCAGTTTCTTATTCGGATCAGCCAATACTTGCATAGTGAGGTAAAAATCACAATTTTATGACTTCCAAGGATATTCCTTGTTGGGTGATCTATATTATGGCACCCTAGATGTACACATATTATTGCTGCTTAATAATATAAACCCTCATAACTACTACATTGGTTTTCCCGCAATGGGTTTTTCCGGGGATGTTTGTCCGAAAATAAGTGTGTCCTTTTTCTGAATGCCTCATTTATTTTTCAGTTCTTGATATGTATAGTTCTTTAGGATGCAATGTATTTACATTAATATTTTCTTGATGTATTCATAAAATAACATGTTAATTTAATGAAAACAAGTAGGTAATGTAAATAAAATTTCCGCAGTAGGATTTCTGTAACTTAGATTCATAAATTTTCACTCTTGATATCAATTTTCCATAATCATCTGTCCCTTTGAGTTCCAAGCCTAATATTACATCTACTTTTGTTAGTGAATCTAACACAATCGAAACAGAAGTCCCTAAAACCTTGTTGCCTGAGGTCATTGAACATGAATTTCTTAAGTCAAACACTTTAATTACTGAGGTTGTTGAACTTGAGGAGCCTTAGCCATATTCACCTATTACTTTAGGACCTTCCCCTTCTCTTCCTTTGTTTCATAAAAAACCTATATATATTGGACCCGACGGTAAACCTCTTCCATACATACTTGTGTGTATTAAAGAGATCCCGCAGGAAGAGCCTCATCCCTCTACTCCTATTCATTGGGAGGGACTCCATTTTTATCAAACTCATCCTCTTCCTCCTCTTCAGACTCTGATACAAATTACTTTTCCTGAATCTTTGGACTTACCCGCGGACCTCTCGTGGTAGTCTTTATTGGGATTGTTAACCATGATTGGATATGATCCGACGTCCAACCCATATCCACCACTATGGTTGAGAAATCAAATGTTTCTTCCTCTTCTATGTTTGCAACATCACCGGAAACACATTTGTATGGTGGCTCATGTCCCACCTGTTTATCATTATTTATCTTGTACCTTTTCTAGTGCAGATTCTAGTCCTTGAACCTCTCCCATGTCATCTAATTCAAGAATTTGATCTAGTACTTCTTTTATGAACGCCACACGGTCTTCTCCTCCTCCTCCACTGACACCTACGATTTAACAGCAGGATGCCCCTTATATTAGTGGGAGTGGTTACCTTCAAATCCTTATGTTAGGTACCCTCCGTCTGGATCGAAGTTTCCTCCATAATATTCTCCTCCTTTAGCAAGGGGGCAACATGTTGTTGGTATACCTCAAATTGGTAATCAACCTTATAACAATCCTCCTTATCCTAGAATAGCTTCGATTGTTTTTCAACCTACTTTTCCCATTCAATCTAGTTCATTTTGGGACCGATTGTTGAATCCTCAACCCGCACCATCTTCGTCTCAAATTCTGATCCATCCATTTATACCCCAAAAAGTTCAAATGCATGTGATCCAACCTTTATAGCTTGTCATTGCATCAAAACCTATTTTGTCGGTATTTGGTACATCTCAGGTTCCACATACCCAACCTGTACAAGGTACCTTACACTCTCAACCGCTTGGACAAGATACTCCTCAAGTTTCGATAGGAAAAAATGTGTAGAGTATGGCATAGTCTCAATCAAACCCACCTTATGTTGGGATGATGCAAAATCCCGCAGGGACACAATATAGACCCTATCACAATATACCTCAAGTGCCTTTTCAAGGCCAATACATCCAACCCAACCATTCTAGCCTTTGCAGGGTTAGCTTGGATCTAGTTAATAAGGTTACGTGTGTGCTGGTTACTAGAGTCCTCCTTCTTTTGGTGCCTAGGTTCCTCCTTATCATAACCCTCCTTATTCAGGAATGCAAGTACCTATTTATGAGGAGATTCCTTCTTATCTAGGATATCCTTCATGGGATTTCAACTGACAATTATCTTTTGTGGAAACTCTTGAATTTATAAACTTAACTCAGATTACAAACAATCCCATCACTCATTCGCCTTGGTGGCCAATAATTCCCACAAAATTTCTCTCCAACATCCCATAATTCAATGGAATCCTAGAGAAGACCCATCGACTCATGTCATGACGTATCATTTGTGGTGTTCATCGAACTTCCGTAATGATGATTCCATTCAATTACATATTTTCCAGCGTACTCATACAAGTACCGCAACTAAATGGTACATTGAGTTATCTAGAGCTTGGTTTCATGATTTCATTTCCTTAGCTAACCCCTTCCTCATGAATTTACAGTTACCCATCTGGTATGAAACTGGAAAAAACCTTCTTACTAAATTTAAAAAATATAAATCCACTCACATTTCAACTCACATTAATGAGTGGCAGCTTCGTCACCAGTTGGTTAAGACCTTTTTTCCAGATTAATTGTTGGCAGAATGGTTCATTAAGTCCCTGTTTCCATCTATCACAAAGGATGGAGCCAAAGGTGGTGTTGTGAAAAAAGAGAAAGTAATTCTTTTTGCTCAGTATTTGGACCTCATCTATACCCAATCTCGCACGCTTTATGAAAATTTACGAGATGCTTTGAGACCTTCGAACATTGTTCCTTCCACTATTGTAAAAGAATCTCATGTTGCTGATAACATCATTGGTTCTACCAGTTCGCAAACAATGAGCAAACCATCTATTACTTCTTTCACTATTTCTTCCCAAAACTCCTCATCCAATCCTCCTGCGGATTCTTCTTCCGAGATAAATGAAATTTCATCTAATAAAGGAAAATCTCAACAGTAGCCAAGAAGTAAGAAGAAAGGAAAAGGAAAAAAGAAGAAAGATTCTTCACCATGGGATAAACAGACAACTTAGTCCTCTGATTAGAAACAAAATCCTCATTATCCATGCTTGATTTTCAACGATGAGCACTTTAAACGTGACTGTCCTCACTGCGTAGAAGTGAACCAATTTTTGAAGTCCTCCACTTCTCCCGTTGTGTTGACTGGCCCGTTTCCCAATCAAGAGACCCATATGTTTGCTCGGGACCCATATTCCTCTAATTCGATTTTGATGCTTTCTTCCACGAAGCATAAATATGATCTTATTATGGTTACTCATAACAAGGTCTATGGAAATGAGAATCTCCCGAACTGTAAGGCTACTAATCAACCTACTAGTTTGACATCACCCCCATCTAATCCTCCTCCTCCTTTGATTCCTACGGAGTTAACTATTAAGCCTCCAAAGGGTGTTGTTCATAAGTTTGATTTCAACCCTCATGCTATGGATGATCAAAATTATAACATAGTTTAGGACTTGTAACAGTCCCCATCATCTATGTCAACTCTCGAGCTATTGTAAAAATTCCTTGCCCAGAAAAATGCTTTGCTTTCAGCTATCAGATGTATGGATCCTTCAAATTCCAACCTTTTTGTCTTCAATCATGAGAACTATTAGGCCTCGGCTTCCAGCTCAATTGGCCTTTATGATCCAGGATTTCATCCGCGATAAAAAAAATCATTGTTCTATTGTGGAAGAGGGAGCCTCAACCCTCATCATGTCTATTTCTTGCTCGAAGGACATTGGTTCTCCTCAACTGAGTCAATCATCAACCACATTGAAATATTTTGATGGGAGAACATATAAGCCTTATGGTATTTTTAATTCCTTACAAGTGGAATTAGGGGGAAAGACTATATTTATAGAAGTAGAAGTTATCGATGAACCCCTTGACTATAATCTTCTATTGGGTTGCACGTGGTTTTATACTATTTTCATGGTCATTTCGACTTATTTTCATATGATCAAATTTCCTCATAAGGGCGAGATTGTGTCCATTGACCAACTCAACTTTTTCACCTCTGATTCCCATGCTACTAGAAGTTTCCCACTTGTGGGGGAAGCTTTGCACTATTATCAGCATGTCGAGATTGGATTATTGAAATAGTCCTCGCTAATGGGGAATTTTTCACTTCCTCCTCCTCTTCCCAACAACTCAGATTCAGTTGATTTTATCAACATGATATTGTATTCTACTATCCATACTGATTTATGGATAATACCAGACAAAACTGTCATCAACATTTTTGACGACTGAATGCCACTTAGCCCTATTGAACTTGATTACGAAGCTATCTATTCATCTTGCGCAACTCATACCTTTACCTCTGTCAATTGGGTCGATCGATCATTGGATTATGGTACATAATCTGATCCATTCTCATGAATATTTTCCACCGACGAGAGCATCATGGAGATCATGATTCTAGACGATGCGCCATGGGACGTTTATCACCATCGTTCCTCCCCTCGAGATTTCCTTGAGGGTAAGCTTAGTGATGTTTATCTGATTGGTTTTGAAGGATATTTTATGATTTCCTTTTCTATCCTATAATTCGATTCTGAGAAGAATATCTCGAATATATAAGAGGCGATACCTCTTGACATTTATGTCAAACCAGGTGTTGTCGAAAATATACGCATTGGTGCATCTTTCTCTCTATCTGAGATTGAGACCTATAAAACCCTCTTTTCATAATTTCGTGATGTCTTTGCCTGGACCTATGAGGAGATGCCAGGTATTGACCCAAATATATCAGTTCATGAAATTAAAATATACCACAATGCTAAACCAGTTCATCAATGCCTCCATCTTGTCCATCCAAGGAAGGTCATAGAGATTAAGAGTGAAGTTGAAAAATTGCTTTGTGTTGATTTCATCTATCTCGTTTCTCTTACCAATTGGGTGTCTAATGTTGTCCATGTCATGAATAAACAAGGGACTATCCAAGTATGTGTCGATTATCGGGATGTGAATCATGCTTGTCCCAAGGCCAACTATCTGACCTTGTTCATCTACCCGATTTTTTATGACTGCGTCAGTTGTGAAATATATTCATTCATGGATGGTTTCTCCGGGTATAATCAAATCAACATTATCCTAGCAAATCAACCTAAGACTGCATTCATTTTTCCTTGGGGTACGTTTCCTAATAGAAACTCCCATTTGGTCTGAAGAATGTTGGGGCCACGTTTCAGCGGGCCATGGATTATGCTTTTCATGATATTAAATGCATTGTGCAACCCTATTTGGACGATCTTCCTGCTCATTCTAAGTGTCGAGCTAATCACCCGATGCATCTTAGGGCTATTTTTCTACGATGTAAATATTATAATATTCAATTGAATCCACGCAAATGTGCATTATGCATCAGTTATCGACGACTTCTACGTTTTTTCTATCTCAAAACAAGGAATCCATATTGATACTCTGAAAGTACATGCAATCGTTGACTTGCATGCACCTTCTTCACTAGTTCAGCTTCAACGAATCCAAGGGAAATCTAACTTCCTGCGATGGCTCATTCCTAATTATGAAAATTTAACTAAAGGATTCACTCACCTTCTTAAGAAAGGGGTCCCCTTCCATTGGGACAACACAATTCAGAAAGTGTTTGATGCTTTGAAAGATGTACTCATTCGGGCATCTCTATTATACTCCCCAATCATTAGCGCGAATATTTCCTTTATCTTAGTGTTTCCATGTATACTATAGTAATGGTATTGGTCCAAGAGGACCATGTTGGGACAGAACACCCCATATATTACTTGAGTCGGAATCTCAATGATATCGAGATCTAGTATATGCATGTATAAAAGTTGGCTTTGGTAGTCGTTCAATCCGTCCAAAGGTTTCACCATTACATCTTACTCTGGAAAACTATGGTTGTTTCAGATTGCAATCCTATTACATGCATTTTTTCATGCCAATTTCTAGGGGGGGAATAATCTAAATGAATCATCATCGTGCAAGGGTTTGACCTAGAGTTCATCAAATCCAAGTTAAATAAACCCTTGGATTTCTCTGAGCTCATGTGAAACCTTCCTTCCAATGATTACGAATCAACATCTAACAATTCTATCCCTGACGAGTAGTTTTTTCTGATTTCGTCATCTGAGCCATGGTATGGAGACATTCTGATTTATCTCTAGACTCAAAATTTTTGATCTGATGCCTCTCGCTCCGAGCAACAACGTATTTGATACCAAGCCAAAGATTACATTATAATTGGTGAAACTATCTATTGACGCGGTATTGATAAGATTCTACGAAGGTGCCTCACACATGAGGAGGCCAACAAAGTCCTTAATGAATTACATTTTGGGGCATGTGGTGGTCATTTATCTGGCTACGCTACCATGCAAAATATCTTATGTTTCGGTTACTTTTGGACCACTATCTTTCAATATTGTATTCTCGTCATCCAAAAGTATCATGCATGCCAAATTGATGATCATAAGACCCATGCTATGCTTACTCCACTGCATCTCGTTATCATCGTTGGACCATTTGAAAAATGGGGTATCAAATTTATGACATGTAACCCTCACTCGGTCGGGGGGGGGGCATGCTTATATTATTGTCATGATAGATTATTTTACCAAATAGGCTAAGGCAATGCCCACATATAACAACACTGATGAGATGATTGAATATTTCTTTTTCAATCAGGTCATCACATGGTTTGGCATTCCACAAGCCATACTTACGAATCAGAGAAAGCATTTCCATAATCATATGATGACCGAACTAACTACCAAGTTAGGAATTTCCCAGGAAAGTTCCACTCCCTATTATCCTTGGGCTAATGGATAGGTTGAAGCTATTAATAAATTTCCTAAAACTCTTCTTCAATGTATGAAGGGCTCCGCCAATAAAGCTGGCATTTTCATATCTATGCTGCCTTATGGGCATATCGAACCTGAGTGAGGACTGCTACCAGATTCACAACCTTTTAGTTGGTTTATGGTCTGGAGGCGATCCTCCCAATCGAATGTGAAATTCCATCTCTCAAACTATCCATCGAACTTCTTCTTTCCACTTCTGTACAAGAGGAACATATTTTACATCTGAATCATTTAGATGAGACTCGGTGTGATGCCACTATAGCTAATGAATCTCATAAAATACGTGTCAAGGCACAATATGACAAAAGTGTCAAGCATCATATGTTATCAAAAGGAGATATTTTTATTTTGTATGATAAAGATGCTTAAAATTTAGGTTCAGGAAATTTCAAACCAATTTGGTTAGGACCATATATTGTCAAGTGTGTCCTTGCAACAAGAGCCTATGAGTTAGTTGACTTTGATGGAGTCCCTTTTGCGCGGCCTAAGAATGGGTTGTCCCTAAAAAAATACTATGCTTGATCTCATGCATAGTTCAATGTGTACATACTGTTTATAGGTGTGTTGAGTGTGTTAGCAGTGTGCCTCATTAGAGTTTCCTACAGTTTATGTTGATCCTTTTACATTTGTTTTGTAGATGTCGACATCCCTCGAACCATACATTGGTTATGTTGATGGTGCTTGTCGTAGTACACATAATCTATCCTCCACAGCGTGGGCTATCTTTTCTCTTGAAATGGCGAGTTAGTGAGTCTGCAAGGGATTTGTATTGGTCATTTTACCAACAACATCACTAAGTATAGCACAGTGGTTGAGCTACTGTCTGATGCTACCGTACATGGTATCCGCCATTTAGTCATCAGACTTTACTCACAACTTGTGGTACTACAATTAGTTAATGTTTATTCAATCATAAGTCCAACCATCTTACACATGTTTCTAAGGGTTCGCCTTCTATAAAGACATTTCAATTTCATCTCATACGAACATATTTCTAGAAATCTAAATACATTGGCGGATGCACTATCTAATCATGTTTTAGATAGAAATTTGCAACAAATTTAAATAATTTTCAGTACACATCACATCAATTTAAAACAACAATAGAAACATAGAAACACTAAATATAGATAAATGTATATATAATTTTTTTTTTACAAAATTTTTGTCTGAGAAATAGTTGGCCACGCAACCTACATAAAAAATATATGCAAATCTGCTAAGAACCTCAATAGACTAATAGTGCTCATGATAATGTACTAATACATGAGCCATCTTTCATAGTATCCAAACGATATGGTTAGGAACTCCAATAGTATATCGTCGAAGTCGCATTCAGATTTGATCAACCACGGTCTTATCAATCCTGTGTGTCAGCCCCTCCAAGTGGCACTTCACGTCTACAAGGCTCTCTGCTACATCAAGATCCTCTAGTGCATCTCATCCTATTGTGACTACCTGTGATAGTAATGCAACCTAATGTGTCTCTCCTGCGCGATGGATATATGAAGCTCCTATAGGTCGAATAGGTCCAACATTTGCATGAAACAAATCAATAGTTTAGTCTCAGAAACATCAAAAAACACAAAAAATTGTAAAAATTCTTTAAAAAATTTAAAAAATGGTTAAAATGTCTTACCCATAGCACCCCATTTCTCTACCTTAGGAAGTATGAGCTTAGAGTCATCACGGAAATCCTCTCCTATGTATGGATAATTCTCAATCATGATAAACTATCTACATCACCATCTAAAGAAGGCTAGTGTGAAATAGACAGTTGATGGACCTACATGTCATGCCATAAGGTCTATCCACCTCCTCATCCATGAAACCCTCATATCAATAGGCTCGAGCATGATCTGTTGAGGATGTAACAATGGAATTTTCCCCAGGGAAAAATAAATCAAAATTGAAACATATCCAAAGTTTTTCAGTTTTCCTTCCTTTGCTTTGGTTAGTTGTTCCTTAATGTTGACCAATACCCCCTTGCTCCAGTTGAATAATGTCGGCTCGAGACACTCTATACCGTACTACATGTATGATTTGCTAGCTACGTGAAGTGTCTAGCTATAAATCAATCTAGCGATAATGAAAAGGATTGTTCTCAAAGGCAGATGGGTCACATATCTAATGCTAATCTTCCCATCTCTGGTTGGTTGTGCTTGAGGTCTACAATGGGTGGAAATGTAATCCTTTACTGACTCTCCTCCACTCCTCCCTCCTAGGAGAGAGATGGAGGCACCCCTCATGGACAAACCTGTCAGAAATTATATCCCATGAATGAAATAGGAACTTGAGTAATTCCATATGTTGCCTCATGCTGGGTAACCAAAATAATTTCAGCGAACCACAGTTTTTGAGTGCCTCAATGGTGGCAGGATCATTTGTTGCATTCAATTCATATTCTTCATTTAGGAATTTACAGGCATTAGAGGAAATTTCAGCCTAAAAGTGCCCATGAAATTTTCATGTATTTCTATGTCATAATATTTAAACCAATCAAAATCCTTTAAATTTAAAAAGAGGTGCATGTAAATATTTTGGAGGGAAAAGACGAAAAACTAGTATTTTAATTGTATGTTTGGCTTATCTCCTTATAGTTTTACTCAAATTTCAAGTGTAGGTGCTCGTTGGATGCAGAACCAAAGTCCACATCCAATGAGTACCCATTATGCATACTTTTGAGAAGACCCACATTGATAAAAATTGCATATACATTAAAAAAAATGTGTTAAACACATTTTTAATGTATCTGTGATTATTTTCAATTTTGGTCTTCTCAAAAGTATCCATGATGGGTACTCGTTGAATGTGGAATTTAATTCCTCATCCAATGAGTGTCTACACTTGAAATTTGAGTAAACCTACAAGGACATAAACCAAAAATACAATTAAAAAAATTAGTTTTCTTATTTTCCCTCCAAAATTTATAACCCTTATTTTATTATTTTAACTATTATTTTGTTAATTTTTCTTAGGAGGCCACTTTTAGGTTGAAATTTCCTCTAATGGAAAGTTCCTTAGATCAAACACCAAAGGTCACCGCTCACAAACAAATAACAGATCAGTACACCAGTATTTGACGTGGTTAACCTCGAAGAGGGAAACACTCCATAGCCTAAGCCAATGCAGCCACTTCAGGAAATTTATTAATATAAAGAAATAAAATTTACATAATATTCTCTCATAAATGGTTACCAGACAAATGACCCTCCATGCTCTTTAAATAGAGATCATGGACCAATCGGGTGTTAAGCCATGGATCAAGTGTCGATAATACCGAGGAGAGAGTGAACCGTTGGATCACTACATATCGTGACCATCAGATTATAAGTTACAAAAGTACATATTAAAGAAACACACTTCACCTAAATCTACGCTAAACCAAGTTATACATAACTATTTCCTATGTGTCGGAATACCTAACATCCCCCCCTTAAAAACAACTTATTATATGATTGAAGTATTTACAAAGGAGAAAGAATGGGAGAAGGAAGGAGGATATAAATCCTATCCCCCCTTAATGATAACTTTCCTAAACTCCAAGCATAGATCGAATTTTGGTAAACTTCTCATCTGTGACAGCCTTTGTAAATATATCAGCAACTTGATCATTGGTTCAACAATACTGCACTTCAAGAACACAATCATGAATGAGCTTTCCGATGAAGTGTATGTGTAGCTCAATATTTTTCATGCGCTGATGCTGAACTAGATCTTTGCATAGCTGAATGGCACTCTGATTATCACACCAAAGTGTATTTTGATGCTACTGATGAGGACAAAATTTGGATAGGATCTGACGAAACCACAGGGCTTCCTTGCTAGCTTCAAAAACACCACGATACTCTTCTTCTACCGAAGAAAGAGAGATGGCACTTTGTTTCTTACAATACCATGTAATAGGTCCTCAACCAAGAGTGAATACATAACCTGTAGTAGACTTTCGATCATCAGAGTCACCAGCCTAATCAGAATCAGTGAAACCAACAAACAATGGAGATGCTCCTGCACTATAATGAATCCTGAACCGACCTGTACCTCGAATATATACAAGTATTCTTTTAGTTTTTTTCCAGTGACTTTCATGAGGTTTGTGCCTAAACTAAGCAACAATACCAACAACAAAGGAAAGGTAAGGATGGGTATGGGTTAGATACAGAAGTTTACCAACAAGTTGATGATATAAAGTAGCATAAACTTCAGGGGAAGTACAAGTGACTTAAAGCTTGACTCCAGACTGAAAGGGAGAAGGGTTTGGTTTACATTCTTCCATGTGAAAGTGGCGTAGAATATCATAGGCATACTTCGACTGAGAAAGGGTAATACCTTCCTTATATTGTAAGAATTGAAGACTAAGGAAATAATGCAAATACCCCAAGTCTGTCATTTCAAACTTATTTTTGAGGCTATAATTCACATGTTTTATATGTTTGGGATCACTACAAGTAAGGATAATATCATCAACATAAATAAAAAGGATGATTAAGGACTTGCCCACTTTCTTGGTGTATACATTGTTGTTGGAATGACATCTAGAAAAGCCATTATCTAAGAGAAAGCTATCAATTTTGGCATACCAAGTGAGGGGCTTGTTTGATACCATAGAGAGATTTCCTAAGGAGACAAACAAGGCTAGAGTCATTTTGGATAAAGCCAGGGGGTTGTTCCATGTATATTTCTTCATGCAAGTCCCCATGTAGGAAGGAAAATCATCCATCTAATGGACTTCCCATTTAAAGGAGGCAGCAAGGAAAATAATAAGGCAGTTTGAATTCATTTTGGAAACATGGGAGAAGGTTTCAGTATATTCAATGCCTTCAACTTGTGTAAATCCTTTAGCAATAAGATGAGCTTTATGTTTATCCACTTTTCCATCTGGTCCAAACTTTGTTCTATAAACCCATTTTCATATGACAAGTTTTCTTCCCTTTGGAAGAGGAACAAGATCCCAAGTATCATTTTCCAATAAGGAACGTTATTCTTCATTCATAGTTGAATCCCAATTTGGATGACCTGATGCTTCTTCAAAGGTTTCTAGATCAAGATTTTCTGAAACTTGAGCCAATAAGGAAGAGGCTCTATCAAACTGAGAACATGTATGACATTGATCTGCAGGGTCACCTGCAAGAGAACCTACTGCATCTCGAGTAGAGCGGACCCATTTTGGAAGCTATGGAGTTAAAGGATGATCTTGAGGAGGTGGAGGAGGATTTTCATCCTCGCTCTCATCATCTGAACTAGAAGGAATGTCATCAAAAGTAGAAGAGATAGAGAAAGGTGGCACATATGTCGATTCATGCTAGCAGGCCAAAGGTGGCACACCTGCCAAACTAGGCTCACTGGTCGATATATTTTCATCAAATTTTAAATCTCTTCTAATGATTAAATTTTTGGATTTGGGTTGAAGAAGTATATATCCTTTTACATCTTCAAAATATCCAAAAAAAATACATTTTTCACTCTTAGGTTCTAAGGCTTTATGTTTCTCATCTGGAATATGGGCCCAAGCTTCACTTCCAAAAACATGAAAGTGACTTACATCAGGTTTAATTGAGCTCCATGCTTCTTCTATGTAGGAATTTACAGGGTAAGTTCCTTAGATCAAACACCAAAGTTCACCGCTCACAAACAGATCACAAATCAGTACACCAGTATTTGACATGGTTAAAACCCTAGAAGAGGGAAATAGTCCACGACCTGAGCCAACGCGGCCACTTCAAGCAATTTATTAATATAAAAAAAAGAAAATTTACTCTCTCGTAAATAGTTACCAAAAAAATGACCCTCCATGCTCTTTAAATAGAGATCATGGACCAATCGAGTGTTAATCCATGGATCAAGTGTCGGTAATACCCAGGAGAGAGTGAACTATCAGATCACTACATATCGTGACCGTCGAATTATAAGTTACAAATGTACATAGTAAAGAAAACACACTTTACCTAAGTCTAAACCAATTTATACTTAACTATTTCCTATGTGTCATAATATCCTAACATCCCCCCTTAAGAACAACTTGGGATAGGATTGAAGGATTTACAAAGGTGACACAAAACAAGACTCTTTCCTATGTGTCGAAATATCCTAACATCCCCCCTTAAGAACAACTTGGGATAGGATTGAATGATTTACAAAGGTGACACAATAGGAGAAGGAAGGAGGCATTAGAGCTTATCCCCCCTTAATGATAACTTTCTTGAACTCCAAGCATAGATAAAATTTCGGTAAACTTCGCTTCTGTGAGAGCCTTTGTAAAGATATTGACAACTTGATCATTGGTTGAACAATACTGCACTTCAAGAACACGATCATGAATGCGCTTTCTGATGAAGTGTATATGAATCTCAATGTGTTTCATACGTTGATGCTGAACTAGATCTTTGCATAGCTAAATGGCACTCTAATTATCACACCAAATTGTAGTTGGATGTTTTTGATGAAGACCAAATTCAAACAGGATCTGACGAAGCCACATGGCTTTCTTGTTGGCTTCAACTGCACCACGATACTCTGCTTCTGCCGAAGAAAGAGAGATGGCACTTTTTTTCTTATAATACCATCTAATAGGTCCTGAACCAAGAGTGAATACATATCCTACAGTAGACTTTCGATCATCAGGGTCACCAGCCCAATCAGAATCACTGAAACCAATCAACAATGGAGATGCGCATGCACTGTAATGAATCCCGAACTAAATTGTACCTCAAATAAATTTTAGTATTCTTTTAGTTGTTTTCTAGTGACTTTATTGAGGTTGGTGCATAAACCGAGCAACAAGACCAACTGCAAAGGAAAGGTTAGGACAGGTATGAGTTAGATACAGAATTTTACCAACAAGTTGACGGTATAAGGTAGCATCAACTTCAGGGGTAGAACAAGTGAATGAAAGCTTGACTCCAGACTGAAAGGGAGAAGGGGTTGGCTTACAGTATTCCATGTGAAAGTGGCATAGAATATCACAAGAATACTTGGATTGAGAAAAGGTAATACCTTCTTTGTATTTCAAGACTTAAAGACCAAGGAAATAATGCAAGTGTCCTAAGTCTGTCATTTCAAAATTATTTTTGAGGTTATACTTCATATGGTTTATATGGTTTGGATCACTACCAGTAAGGATAAGATCATCAACATAAAGAACAAGGATGATGGACTTACCCACTTTCTTGGTGTAGACAGTGTTGTCAGAATGACACCTAGAAAATTCATTATCTGAGAGAATCTATCCATTTTTGCATACCAAGCATAAGGAGCTTGTTTGATACCATAGGGAGACTTCCAAAGGAGAAAAACAAGGCTAGAGTCATTTTGGATAAAGCCAGGGAGTTCTTCCATGTAGATTTATTCATGCAAATCTCCATGTAAGAAGGCAGATTTAACATCCATCTGATGGACTTCTCATTTAAAGGAGGCAACAAGGGAAAGAACAGGGCAGATAGAATTCACTTTGGCAACATGGGATAAGGTTTCAATATAGTTAATTCCTTCGACTTGTGAAAATACTTTAGCAACAAGATGAGTTTTATGTCTATCCACTTTTCCATCTGGTCGAAACTTTGTTTTGCAAACCCATTTGCATCTGACAATTTTTCTTCCCTTTGGAAGAGGAACAAGATCCCAAGTATCATTTTCCAATAAGGAATGATATTCTTCATTCATAGCTTCATCCCAATCTTGATGACCTGAAGCTTCTTCAAAGGCGTTTGGATCAGGATTTTCTAGAACTTGAGCCAATAAGGAAGAGGCTCTTTCAAACTGAGAACATGTACGACGTCGATCTGCAGGGTCGCCTGCAAGAGAACCTCCTGCATCCCGAGTAGAGTGGACCCATCTTGGAAGCTGTGGAGCTAAAGGAATATCTTCAAGAGGTGAAGGAGGATTTTCATCCTTGCTGTCATCATCTGAACTAGAAGGAATCCTATCAAAAATAGAAGAGATGGAGAGAGGTGGCACATATGTCAAATTAGGCTCACAGGCCAAAGGTGGCACACCCGCCGAACTAGGCTCGTAGGCCGATATATTTTCATCAAATTTTACATCTCTTATAATGATTATATTTTTGTATTTTGGTTTAAGAATTATATATCCTTTGACATCTTGAGAATATCCAACAAAAAGACATTTTTCACTCTTAGGTTCTAAGGCTTTATGTTTCGCATCTGGAATATGGGCCCAAACATCACTTCCAAAAACACGAAAGTGACTTACATCTGGTTTGATTGAGCTCTAGGCTTCTTTTGGATTTATATTCCTTAATACCTTAGTAAGAGTGCAATTTACTATGTAATTTGTACAGTTAATTGCTTCTTCCCGAAAATTGAGACTAAGTCCTTTAGATTGAAGCATACAATTAGCCATTTCTTTTAATGTGTGATTCTTCCTTTCAACTACACCATTTTTTTGTAGAGTATATGGAACATTATGTTGCAATTGAATTCCATGCTCAATGCAAAAGTTGATAAATTTGTTGACAACATATTCTCCTCCATTGTCTGATCTCAACTTATGAATTTGATGTTCAGATTGTTTCTCAACAAAGGCCTTAAAGGCCAAGAACATGTTAAAAACTTCACTCTTGAGTTTTAAGAAATATACCCAAGTGTCTGGAAAAATCATCAATGAAAGTTAAGAAGTACTTGCAACCATAGAAAGAAACAACAGGAAGTGGACCACATAAATCACTGTGCACAAGCTGCAAAGGGGTTGAAGCATGCTAAGAGGCACGTTTGTCAAAACTATCCCGATGATGTTTTACGAGTACACATCCGGAGAAAACACCATCTCGGCAAGATACCATAGGACGATTGGTCACCATATTTTCTTTACATAGAGTTTGAAGAGAGCGATAGTTTAAGTGACCAAATCGCTCATGCAAAATTTTTCTCACTTCATCATTATGAGCAAAAAAATGGAGGAAAGACATGATGACCCAAATTTGTCAAACTTATAAAACCTTCTGGAATCATCAGCAATTCCAGTAGATAAAAAATGTCTAGGATATTTTAGGTCCTTGATTACAACATCATGAGGTGAGAATTCTATTATTTTCCCTTCACCTGAATGAGTTATCTGATAAAAAGACAGAAGGTTGTAGGACAAGGTAGGAACACATAACACATCATTAAACTAACCATTATCTAGATGAATGGTTCCAGATCCTACAACAAAAAAAGATCTATCATCACCAATATAGATATTTTTGGTAAGAAGCTCTAGAATCAATGAGCCACTCATGAGAATGAGAAGAAGAATATAAATTTAATGCATAACCAGATCTTGATGCTTGACAAGCACAAGAAGAAAGTGCCATTCTTGAAGATGAAGTTGAAGAGTTATCCAAATTGATATGGTGCTTCTTCATTTCTTCTTCTAAGGCTTCCATTTTCTTAAAATGTTTGGACTCTACATGGCCATCACAATTACAAAAGTTGCAATGTCTATCTGTTTTCTTCCCTTTTTTTTTATTTTCCTTATCAGTTTGGTGAGTTTCTTTTCCAATTTGCGGTGGAAAATTGCTTAAGACCCTTGTTTGGTTTAGGAACATTCTTTTTAGGATACTTCTTCTTGGGATTATTTTGATATGGTTGTTGTTGGGCTGCTAAGGCTTTCTTAGAACAATTTGTAGTATTGATAAGACCAAGGTGTAAGATTTTTTCTTGTTATCTTATCAAAGAATCGCAAAAGGTATCAAAGGAAGGGGACTTGTAGGTTGTTCCTTGAGAAATGAGGGCTTCTCTAGTGGGATGGAAGGTGGAAACAAATACAAAGTATGCAGGTCCAATTTTAGCAAGAATGGAATAGATAAGGCTACCATCTTCCTTTTTGACCTTACAACCTTTTAAAATAAGTCTAAGGGTCTTGAATTTGTACAAAAAATATTCAATAGAGGAGAAATTATTTGGGTCCAAAGTAAGCAACTTATTTTCAAGCTAGCGGGGCCTGATTTCATTTTGAATGCCAAAAACAGTATTTAGATTTTTAATAGCTGCATCAAGGGTGTCAATTTCTTGGATATGAAATCGAAGATCTTGAGCAATGGACATTCCTATACTCCCTCGTGCTTGATCTTGTTTATTTTCCCATTTAGTAGATTTATCTCCATCAGTAGGTTTAGTTTCTTGTCCTGAGGCTATTCTATAAAGCCCTTTACTTCTAAGTAAGTCTATCATGTAGGATAGATGTTGGAAATAATTGGTGTTGCTGAGAATAACGGGGCATGCACTTTCCATTTTTTTTTTAACTGAAGCCAAAAAGGATGAAACTAACTGCTCCAAGGGAAAGATCTCAAAAACTTAGGGTTGTTTATATAAAAGGCTCTGAAAACAGCTTTCGGATGAAGAGGTTATGCCTTTTTGAAAAAAATGTGTTGTAGATGTCGAATAGTTACGTGAAAGTTTGAAAGCTGATGATGAAGTTATACTTTAACCCCCCCCCCCCCTTTTCAAACTTAATACAATAAGCTCACTTTTAAAAAAAACTACTTTATGTAACCCACTTTTATAAATAAGTGAGAGTCACTTTTACAATGTTACTTTTACATATGCTTTCGAAATAAAACCCTCTTTTTAAAACCGGCAACTTGCCAAAGGGCTTTATAAGAAAAAGTAACTTAAAAAAAAAAAATTACAAAAAGAAGCTTGAGAGAGAGACTTGAACCCAAGACATCTATTCTCACAAAATAACTTTACACCAAGTGAGCTAGTAGAAGGATTCTGTAATTGTTTGAAAGGAGGAAGGTTTTTTTTTTCTTTTTCCCTGTTTTTTCCTGCAAAAAGAAACACAAAAAATCGTGCACAAAAAAAAAAATTGCAAGCCTTACAGTAGAATGTTAGATTTTCGGATAGTATTACCGGCAACTATCCTCTTTTCTGTTATTTCTGATTTCCCGAGATCGCACAAAGACGTGAGGAAAGAGCATACGTAGCAAAAAAAATCGTGTCTTCCTGTTTTTGATTTTCCGAGATTGCACACAATGCAACGAAAAGAGATTACATAGAGAAGAGGGTATAGATCCGAAAAAATAAAAAATAAAAAACTATAAACTGAAATAAATAGAGGAACCCGAAATAAACAGAACGATTAATAAATATAACTGCAAAAAAAATATTTTATACCTCTAGATCTAAAATGACATAACTCGGGCAACCGGAAACCTTTTCGCATGAAACAAAAGGGGTTTCTCACTGTAACACATGCTCCAGACACAGCAGAGCATTTCTCTCAGCTCGAAAGTGGTTAGAAATAGTAGATATGGAAAATGACATTCGCATGCAGTCAAGCCGGCTTCGGATTTGGATCAAAAACGGATGTGACCCTCAAAATGGCTTTGATACCATGTAGGAATTTACAGGGTAAGTTACTTAGATCAAAAATCAAAGGTCATCACTCACAAAGAGATCAAAAATTAGTACACCAGTATTTTACATGGTTAAAACCCTCGAAGAGTGAAACAGTCCACGGCTTGAGCCAACACGACTACTTCAGGCAATTTATTAATATAAAAAAGAAAATTTACATAAGTTTATCTCATAAACGGTTACCAGAAAAATGACCCTCCATGCTCTTTAAATAGATATCATGGACCAATCGGGTGTTAAGCCAAGGATCAAGTGTTGGTAATATCGAGGAGAGATTGAACCGTTGGATCACTATATATCATGACCATCGGATTATAAGTTACAAATGTACATAGTAAAGAAAACACACTTTACCTAACTCTACGCTAAACCAAGTTATACTTAACTATTTCCTATGTGTCGTAATATCCTAACATTTTGGAGTGATATTCCTTCAAACCTTAGTAGGAGTGCGATTTAATATGTAGTTTTCACAGTTAATTTCTTCTGCCCAAAAATTAAGACTAAGTCCTTTATATTGAACCATACAATTAGCCATTTATTTTACAATGTGATTCTTCCTTTAAGCTACACCATTTTGTTTTGGAGTATACGGAACAATATGTTGCAATTGATTGCCATGCTCAGTGAAAAAATGGATACATTTTTTATTAACATATTATCCTCCATTGTCAGATCTTAACTTAAGAATGTGATGTCCAGATTGTTTCTCAAAAAAGGCCTTAAAGACCAAGAACATGTTAAAAACTTCACTCTTGAGTTTTAAGAAGTATACCCAAGTGCATCTGGAAAAGTCATCAATGAAATTTAAGAAGTAATTGTAGCCATAGAAAGAAACAACTGGAAGCGGATCACATAAATCACTGTGTACAAGCTATAAAGGGGCTGAAGGATGCCAAGAGGCACATTTTTCAAAACTATCTCGATGATGTTTTCTGATTACACATCCGGAACAAACACCATCTCGGCAAGATACCAGAGGAAGACTTGTCACCATATTTTCTTTGGATAGAGTTTGAAGAGAGCAATAGTTTACGTGATAAAATCACTCATGCCAAAGTTTTCTCACTTCATCATTATGAGCAAAAAAAATGGAGGGAAGACATGATGACCCAAAGTTCTCAAACTTATAAAACCTTGAGGAATCATTAGTAATGCCAGTAGCTCGAATATGTCTAGGATCTCTTAGGTCCTTAATTACAACATCATGAGGTGATAATTCTATTTTTTTCCCTTCACTTGAATGATTTATCTAATAAAAAGATAGAAGGTTGCAGGAAATAGTAGTAACACATAATACATCATCAAACTGACCATTATCTAGATGAATGGTCCCATACCCTACAACACTAAGAGATCTATCATCACCAACATAAATGTGTTTGGTGTTACAATCATTTAAATAAGAAAACATGGCTTTATTTTTGGCCATGTGGTAAGAGACTCTAGAATCAATGATCCACTCATGAGAATGATAAGAAGAAGATACATTCAATGCATAACCAGATCTTGATGCTTGACAACCATAAGCAGAAAACGTCATTCCCGAAGATGAAGTTGAAGAGTTAAAAAAAAAAAAATTCCCCCCCTTTTCCAAACTTAATAGAACAAGCTCACTTTTAAAAAAATTACTACTTTATGTGACTCACTTTTATAAATAAGTGAGAGTCACTTTTACAATGTTACTTTTACATGTGCTTTTTAAATAAAACCCTTTTTTTTTTTTTTTTTAAAGGAAACTTGCCAAAAATATTTTTAATAAAAAGTAATTTAACAAAACGATTTTTAGAAAAAGAAGCTTGACAAAGAGGCTTGAACCCAACACCTCTATTCTCATAAAGTAACTTTGCACCAAATGAGCTAGTAAAAGGATTTTTTAATTGTTTGAAAGGAGGAAGGGTTTTTTTTTTTTTGCATTTCGGTTTGCTGATTTTTCCTGCAAAAAAAACAACCTTGAAAACAAAAAAAAATACAATCCTTACAGCAAAACGTTAGATTTATGGTTAGTTCGTCTAGCAGCTATACTTTTTTTGCTATTTTTTATTTCTCGAGATCGCACAAAGTCGCGGGGAAAGAACATACGTAGCAGAAAAATCCTGTTTTCCTGTTTCTGGTTTGTTGGATCGCACACAGCCCAGAGAAAAGAGAAAAAACAGAGAAGAGGGTATAGATCCGATAATTAAAAAAAAACTATAAGCTAGAATAAATAGAGACATTAACAAATATAACTGCAAAAAAAATACTTAATACCTCCATATCTAAAATGACATAACTTGGGAAACCGGAAACCTTTTTGCATGAAACGAAAGGGGTTCCTCACTGTAACATAGGCTTCGGACACAACAGAGCAATTCTCACAGCCCGCAAAGTGGTCAGAAATACTAGATCTAGAAAACATAAATCGCATGCAGTCAAACAGGCTTCAGATTTGGATCAACAACGGATGCGGCCCTCAAAATAGCTCTGATAGCATGTAGGAATTTGCAAGGTAAGTTCCTTAGATAAAAAACCAAAGTTCACCACTCACAAATAGATCATAGATCAGTACACTAGTATTTGACGTGTTTAAAACCCTCGAAGAGAGAAATAGTCCACAACCTGAGCCAACACAACCACTTTTGGAAATTTATTAATATAAAGAAATAAAATTTACATAAGCTTCTCTCATAAACAGTTACCGGAAAAATGACCCTCCATTATCTTTAAATATATATCATGGACCAATTGGGTGCTAAGCCACAAATCAAGTGTCAGTAATACAAAGGAGAGAGTGAACCGTCAGATCACAACATATCGTAACCGTTAGATTATAAGTTACAAAAGTACATAGTAAAGAAACACACTTTACCTAGCTCTACGCTAGACCAAGTTATACTTAACTATTTCCTATGTGTCAAAATATCCTAACACTTCATCTTCTCTTTCTCTCCACACAAAGACCATTTTGTGCTAATGAGTACCCGAAACATCAATAATACACTCATTAGGATCCTTTCATGCAAAAAACTAGACAAATTTTGAGAAAAACGACAATTTTAGCTGAGTAATTGTGCCCAAAACTTCCCAAAAGGGATGAAAAAGTGTTGCACCCATGTTTTTGGTCAGTTTCTTCCCAAGCTCAATGCACTTTTGGCAGGTAGGGCATGCGTTGGTCCTACGGTGAATTTTTGGAACCTCAGTGCTCTAAAAATTCCATGAAACTTGCATGAAATCAAAAAACAAGACCACAAATTGAAAGACTAGGGTCTTAGCTCCTACCTGCAATTGACGGAGCTAAAAATTATCCATCGGATTGACCACAATCAACTGCAGAAGATCAAGGGAAAAAAAGGCTCAAAACTCTCATTGTTGGAGGTGAATGTCAAATGGTAAAAATGAATAGTCATTTTCGTTACTTATGGTTTTTTTTATGTTATTTTATCATATTTAATGCTTTGACCTAGTACTTTTTCATTTTTTACCATGAAACATGTATGTTTAATCCTTCTTGTGATGCTTTGAGCAGGTTAACAACTATTTCAACAGATTTTTCATGCTTTCACAGATCATTTTGACCAAGGAGTACACTTTTATCACTTTTTTGGCCTCCATTAGCACACAAAAAAGGAACCCCCTGGAGTCCTCTTTCAGCTCTTTTCAGACTCCCAAAACATGGAAATAATTCTGAGCATTTTTCTTTTCAAACTCGTAAAATTAAATGAAAATACGTCTACTTAGTATAAGTTTAACCCTTTTCCAGATTGAGATAGAACATTTACGAAAAATGAATACCTTAGTCGAATATGGCTAAGAGGTTCTCTTGAGTATTCTTTTCTTCCTTTTCGGACTCGAGGGACTAATTATGAAAAGGAACATCTGGAGTTTTTTTTCCTTCTTTTTCAAACTCTCTAAACATGAAAAATATGTCAAGTTTTACCTTCAATGAACTCGTTAAAACACCTAACATCAATGGAATTGTTGAACATGAAAAGTTCGAACCACTACTTCTCAGGGTTCGTTAAACATACTCAGAGGGATTCATCTAAAGGATGAACTTACAAATCAAGCATATTTTATCCTCCTCAAGATGGTTAAAAAAGAAAGAGGTACTGACCACGGTATGGTTGGGTAAATTGGGAAAACAAGGAACTCCATTTTGTAATGGAAGAGAGTCACTCTTCAACATGATGCTCTTCCACTTCATCTCCATGGATGTTGTGTTGGGTAATATTCTTGTCCTTTGGTTATCATACAAAGCCTCCATTTTTAGTTTTGGGTCAATGCTGCCAATTCCATTCATCGTCATCATTATGTTCAATAGAAGTCTTTCAGTCAATATCTACTACAATACTCTTAAGCCTTCATGATTTAAATGTATTGGAACAGAATATGATCTCGTCGGTTGTTCTTGATCCTGACTTGTCATAAGGTAAAGCACTTTAGTCACCAGTCACCTTTACTTACTTTTCACTTTAGGGGGGAATTTGTTATAGGCCATTTTGTCACATCTCGTCAGTCGACCTAAAAACTGGATCAATCAACATCCTTTTACTCCTTGACATCATCATACAGAAAGCCCTATGAATGACACTCCCATATCCCAACATTTCTGCCTGAAAACACCATATTTCTATAATTTAAAGGACCAACACTCCTTGGCCTCCTAATGGACAATGATCACCTATAGGTTTCTCTCATTTGCACCTACATTGGTTCTAGAAATTTGAGAAAAAGAGAGAAATTGTGGAAGGCTCCTTTTCCAGAAGCTTCTAGAATTTGTTACAACCATTTACCTAAGATAAAACATTCAGATCCTATCCTATCCTTCTGTTAGGGTCCTATAACAATAGGGTTCATAATTTTTGAATTGACTATGATTAGTCTTGTAAATATGTACATACCTTGCTTTCTGCAAGTTGTTTTCTCATATTTTGAAAATAATAAAAAATGAAAAGAGGGTAAAAGTCCTAAAAGAAAGATCAAAGGACTTGAAAAGAAAAGATCAAAAAGAATAAAAAATGGACCCCAAAAGAAAAAAAAGATAAGAATAAAACATGAAAGTGAGCAAATCAAAATGCCACTACTTTTACTTTTACTGCAAAAATAATGATTATGTGCAACTTGTTCAAAATGCCATAATCCATGATGAGTTAAATAGTTTAATATTAACTTTTTCATGCTTTGAATTTCATGTTTTAGATAGAGAATAAAGATATGTCAAACTGTTTAAACTTGACAAATTAGTAGATAGTTAGAGAATAAATGGGGATCTCAATAGTTTAATCTGAGCCCTCGGATGAAATAAGGTTAGAATTAGATAGTTTCTTGCTTTAAAAGAAAAATGGATTTAGGGTTGCAAGATTAAATGCACCCATGCAAATGAAGTAAAAAATGTTAGAATAATGATGGGTAGGTAGAAAACAGTTGTTCAAGGCATGTAATAAAACATCATCTGGAAAATTACTAATTTCCCCTCCCCCCACAATGTTCCAGTTTTCAAAACCTTTAGTTAAAGAGGCTCAGAGCATTTCTCTGACTTCTATTGGGACTGGACCCAAGGCTTAGTGACTGGTTGGTAAAAGTACTGGATTCCCTTCATAAAAGCCCATTTCCTCAACATATTTACCCTTTACCAAACATACAATCCCTTTTCCTAAGTAAAACACCTTTTTTTCTTAGAGAAATTAAAACCCCCCCTTAATTAATTTCATTTCATCCAAAAACACTCAAAAAACCCATAAAATACAATTTATCCTAAGTTTAAGTGTAAATATTTAATGGGACAATCATTGTGCTCATAGAGTTTTTATTACACTTTACTTAGTTTACTTTTGTGCATTCTGCTCTTTAATTTCATATTAACTCTCAAATAATGTATTAGATCCTTTTAAACTACCCCTTCCCGTATATATATTAATTCCTTTATTTTAAATATCTAAAAACCCACTATTTTAATGTTTAACCTATGGTCTAAATACCCATGTGTTAAAATATTACCCCTCTCATCTCCCCATAGGTTAAAAAAACATTATATATAATAAAACCCGCCCTATGGTTATAAAACATATGCTAAACCCTTATTTTCTATGTAAATATACACCCCACATATTATATTAATACATTGGTTTTACGTTTAAAAAATACGTTTTAAATGTTAAAACTTAACTTGCTACATATGAATTATCCTGGCCCCATGCCCCATCTTTCGAGCAACTTCATAAGTCAATCTCCGCCATTCACACACCTATCCCTAGATCTGACGACCCAGATGCTATATCGCATTTCTTAAAGTGCGATCATTAATCATTTTCAAATTTGCGAAATGAGAAATTTCGTTCCATTATCTCTCCTCCACGCGGCGCTTTATTACTAGATCACATTCGATCCAAATAAACCATTTACCACCCTGAGCCTATGCGATAACCACTAGTGGTATTTCTCCTTCCAGCGCCCAAAACCACCCATCTTCTGATTTGACCGCCATTCAATGCAGATATTGTTTTAACCTAAAAATGCTATAAAACTTCATAAACATTCAGTTTCAAACCTTTTCCTGAATTTTTTTCGCGTTTACATCCTCCCGACTGAAGAAATAATCTCTCCACACCATTTTCACGCCAAAGAACCAGAAAAGCTATTGAAATCGTTGCAGAGACCTTCTAAAGCTTTCCAATTGACTTCCAAAAGACTTCAACAACCATCAAAAAGCCTTTTTGACGTAACAGAAACCTTTTCAAGGCCAAATCCCTGCACAAACAGGTATTCTTCAAAGAAACACAACCTCCTTGTCATTTAAAAAAGAGTTTTCTGAGAAATTCGAACCTAGTGAAGCCTATTTTTTCCACAGAAATACCTATATTTGCCTACAAAGAACAAATATGTTGTAAAACTATGATAAAACCCCAGTTTTGATACTATATCTGGTTTTAAAGAAAAATTGAGTATAGTTTAGCCTTTGCAGACCTTAAGAGAACTTCTAATCTATCCAGAAACCCTTTTCAAATACTCACAAACTTTATGTGCCTGAATTGAACCATTTTTAGTCCAATTTATCCAAAAAGAGCAGAAAACCCTGGTTCTACCTTTTCCTGAACCTGTAAAGAGTTTGAAGATTAGTTTTAAAGTGAAATTTGAAAGTTTAAACCAAAAAGAAAGCCATTTTGTGCCTATTACTATTCAAGAAACCTCTGTCAAAACCAAAAATACCTTCTGTAAACAGTTTAAGCTTACAGAAGGGTACAAAAAAAAGTATAAACACAGAGTTTCAAGCATCCAGAAGGTCTAAAAGGTCAAAATCAAACCCATCAATGACTTCCGAAACCACTATTGTTGTAAACCCTCTACAACCTCTTGTTATAGATGTGGAGCATACACCCTTAGCTGATGTAGATTACAAAATACTTGATCCAGTGATAGAATTTAATCTTATAGACCTCCACTGCTGGAGTCTTGAAAAATCATTAGATCAGGGAGATGAAGTTCAGATTTGCGAGTCAAATCTACCCAAGTATGTAGTTCCACATACTCATCAATGTCCAGAAGTCATTAGGCTGTGCCAATCCTATTATTCACTTGAATAAAGAGCCATGGTTAATGTTATTAAAGAAATATTGTTTACCATTACTGTAGAGTCTATTAACCTAATGCTTCAGCTCAAACCAGATCTCAATGCAGTTCCATTATCCATAGAATCACTCACAAAGCTCTATATTCAGTTAGATTTTCCTAAAAGGTTTCAGATTTTCCAAAATTTCATGCCTGCATATGTTGAAATCCCAAAGATAAACCCTCCTTATTCTACTTTCAAATTTCTTGAAGGGTCAAGGCATGTCATTTCTCTGTTATCCTTCATCCTAGGTTATTTTACTTATGAGCATAAAGATGAGTCAATTCTAGGCTTTCTATCCAGTTTTGTGCCAGGTCAACCTCCTTATGTTATCTACAATTATGTTGAATACATAGCTGATAATATCCATGATCATCTTGTGAAATTTCCCACTGAAGGAGTTTTCAGATATTCATCCTTCCTCTTTCACATGTTCCTTTATTTCCAAGCAGAAAAATTCCCAATAAATCTTCAGAAATTGGATGTAGAAGGGAATCCTCTATTAGTCATCTTTTGGACACCTTTAATCAAGAAAGAATCAACATAATTCACCTATGTGGATTTTATAGAATCTTTTGTTCATACATTGATAAACATGTTGACAAACAATATATAACCAAGAATCAATGATGAGATAAATAAAGTATTACAATTGTAAGAACAAAGTAAAACTGGAGATTGGTACCTTTACCAAAATCATACAGAGATCAGAGTTTTTGGGTCCAATATTTTACCCTATAAACTACCTAAGTATGTGCCAATGAGAGTGTTTGCCTTGGAGTATATTAGGAAAATACTAAATTCAGATTCTATTAACTTACTGGCTGCCAAAAATAAGACTCAATTCAAGTTGAAGAATCAGGTAGGACCTTTCATTTGCAATCACAGGGATGCAAGTACAGAAGCAACAAAACAGTTGCTGGAATACAAATTTGAAGAAAGTTTCTTATGGAATTATGATCCTCAGGGAATTTTAAATAAAATGAGGGTAAAATGAAAATTGACCCCTTATATACATGATAAAAGTCTAGAGATTGAACAATTTGATAATCAAGCAGAGTGGCTGGAAAATACCTTGATAGAAGCAGTTAAACAGGGTGATACTAGTCACACCTTGAAAGCTGTGAATCAAGAAGATAAAGCTACTAAGAGAATTAGGGAAGAAGGTACCTACACTGCTAAAACAACAACTGAGACTAGGTTTAAGCTCATATATAATAAAAGCCTAAGCTTATTCCAGTTGATAAAGAAAAAGAGACCATTGTAGTGGAAGATACAGATGTTCCACAGACAAACAATGAGCCAACCACAAAGATTATAAATGAAGAGCATCCTGCTACTTCAAACACACAGGTAATTGAGAAACAATAAAATATGGAAGCATCCTCCTCATAGCCAGCAGAGGATAAATATATTGATATCAGAGAGAAATATAAGCAGATAAAAGCCAAGAATGAAGAAATCAAGAATGAGATTTATTCTCATTATTTACAGCAAACTCCAGGAATCCAGAATATACTTTTGTCAGCTTTTTATTATTCAAAAATAATTTGATTATGTAAGTAATTCAACCAATAGTTAAGACACCCAAAACAACAGCATATTACAAGAAAGTTGACCTTGAAGTACCTGTTGATAGCATTCATCCATTAGATCAAATTGAATTTCACAGACAAACTTCTGAGATGCTTTATTCTACTATGACTACAAAGGAAATGAGTGCCCAAAAGCTCCAGAACACAATAATAAATATGAGAGATCAAATGAAAGTTGAAAAGGCTTCCTCATATTCTAAAGACCTTAGAATTAAGTCTTTAGAAGAATTGGTTATTTAAGTAGGATATGACCCTGCCAATGTGAAAGGTGTAGAAGAATTGGTGAAGAAAAAGAATGCTGACATTGCAGCAATTAGAAAACAACTCAAGCTTCCACCAACAGAACATCCACAAGCCAAGGAAATTGTGCAAGAGGCAAGCCAAAAATATGATATGATGAACTTGATTTTACAATTGACAGCACAGATTAAAGAGATGGAAATCCAAATGGACAAGCTTGTCCATGAAAGAGAAACTGCAAAAGCACAAGAAGTTCCTACAGTAATTCCCATGGAAACTATAGCTGTCCCTTCAACACTGGCAGAAGAGTTGGCACCAAAAGTACCACTAGCCACAACAGTACCAGTGACCTCCTCCACTACTTTAGCTACAGAATCCTCTACCACAGTAGCTCAATGGTATGATGAAGCCAGTAAACTAATTAAGGCCATGGAGTAAATGTCAATTCAAACCAATGAAATCAATAGGTTGAAGAAAATGATTTAAAATCTGGAAGACACTAAGAAGGTAGCCCAAATTAATGCCAAAACTCAGGAACAAAGGGCTAACAGGTTGAATGTTGAGTTGAAGAACTTACAAAAGGATTTAACCTTGAAAGAACCTATGTCCTATGTGAAGAATCGAATATGGACCAAAATCATTGAATCCATCAATGATGTTTGGCCATCAATATAGGTAATTTATGAGAAAAAGGATTTACTAAAGGCAGCTCAAGATGAGATTCAGAAAACAAAGGATGAAATAGGTGCCAAACCTGAAGAGGCCCTAGAAATCATTAAATTTCTCAACTGTAATAACAAGCAAGAATTGGAGGAAATAGAAAATACTTACAGAACAGAGACAATCCTTGAAATAAGAAAAGTAATTTCAAAGAAAAATTTGATAAAGCAGCTAGAAGAAAAGTGTGGAAACATGAACATAGCCATAACTAAATTTATGGTTAAATTTGAGGTCTTGAGGCAAAAAGGTTTTCCAAACATCCTTGTTCTTAATGATAAAATTATGCCACAAGAAGACTACAACAAGAAGATCATAGATCATGCAAAACAACAAGTAAATAAAATGGAAGGACAAGGAATTCCTACAGGAAAGGTTCTACATATAAGCCTTGAAGACTTGTTTTATCTACAGCATGAGATAAAACACCTGTTTGTAGTCAAACCAACATTTTCTAGATACAAAGAGGCAGATGAGAACTTTAGGAATTTGAAAAATATCAAAATCCCTAATGAAGAATTTTGGGAAAAACTCACTGACTTACTGTAAAATTCAAATTGCAGTGAAAAGGATAAAAAACATTTTGTTGTTTTTACACAGTGAAAACAGAGTTTACAACAGTAAAATAGTTAAAACAGTGGTTAAAGAGTATTAGATGGTAAAGTGTATCAGATGAAAGAGTATCAGATAAGAAGATATATATTCAAAACAGATTAAAATATCTTTTTCCAGCGTTGGAGACAACAAAGCAGCCATCTGCACCCAATCCACAACAACATTTCTATTTTATTTGGATAAATAGGACAGCTTGCTAAGTTGTTAAGCAGCTGTCACTATATTGTTGTAAAAGATATTTTATTTTCCTTAGAAAATTCCTATGAGTATTCTAGGATATTTTGTAAACATTTTTGTATATATACTTATCTTTTGAAGTATTATTGTGGAATAAATTGCTGAAGATTTCTTAGTCAATATTTTTGTACCTGAAGGATTTTTGTAGCAATTTCAAGTAGCAGACTGGATCAAATCATAAAGCATCATATTTTAGGATTCATGTGATGAGCCATTGAAGTGAAGTACTTTCTATTGTCATTGTTTATCTTCTTATGTTTTACATGCATCCATATATGTGTTCTAAATTTGAATGATAACTAGGAATATTATTACAGGATTTGTTAAAAGCACCATGTCTTTAACTATTTATCATTTCTATGTTTTTTGTTGATTTCCAGAGTAGGGAACCCTTAATAGCTCCCTCTTTCGAATGACCTCTATTTTCTCCTTCCTTATCTGGATTAAAGAATCCTTGATTGCTCTTTATCCCGATTAAACCACTTCACCAATCAGCCTTCCAAGATCTTCAATGACTTGTCTATCTTGCCCTGAAAATATTTGACTTTTGACCTTGATCCTAGTCCTGTCTGCTTTACATTTGACTCCTTTTCCCAATGGAAAAACAAATTTATCACTATCCATCTCATTAAGTTATTTTTCCCACCAAACCAAACCAAACCAAATATCAAAACCAACTTGCACATCATAACTAGCCTAATATCATATAATTAAAACAAAGTTAAATCTTATAGAGAGAGCCCTCTTTGAACCCTAGGAAGGCTAGATCCTAGAGTTTAAAATTTGGTCTGTGGTTACCTCTAATGTTATTTGAACTTTAAATCAAAATCTCACAACTTAGGAATTATTAGAGTGATAACACCTTCCTTTAAGTTTCCATCCCTTATCCTTTGATCCCATCCTCCCATCAAAGGTGGATCTCATACCTTAGATTGGTAATTGGATAAGAAATCCCAACTTACCCCCCTCATCTATATATTTGTGGCCATCCACAAGCTAGAGGTTGTATTTTGGAGATAGAATTCTACCCTTATGCTGTTGTTGTAGAGATGTAACTTTCAATGCATTAGGGTAATTAGAGGTGCACTTTGTGACAAAGAAGGAACAAGTCATCCTAGAGGATATCTTCTACAAGATCGACATCTATTTATGGTTGTAACTCCTTCCATTTATATTAATGAAAAGCATTCTTTGTTTCCCAATATGTGATGTTATGATTCTATTTATTTTGATGCCATGTTGATCCATTGAATGAAGTATTTATATGATGCTACATAGATTCCGTAGATCATTGGCTTGTGTTGTCTGATTGTACAGGCTCTAATCTTGGAAACAGGGGCTATAATTGGAGCATTCAAGCAAAGAGAGGAGCAAATCATATGACGAATTACAGGTAGGCTTCGAACCATCATCCATTTATTTTAAGGAAAACAAAAGCTACTATGTCCTTATGTTGTTCTAGACTTAGTCGCCTAGTCTAGGGAAGACACTTCTGTCCATAGTCATAGATTCTATATAACACATGGTATCATATTAACACAGTGTAGATCCCTCATCTTCTAAATCCACATCACCCTGAGAGTTTAATCCAAGAGGTTTTCCTTTGCTCTCATCCAATAAAGTATGGGGTATCCTGCTTTGATGTTGTTGGTGTTACGTGGATGGGCCCACTTTCTTCTCCCTCCTATTATCTTTGTATGGAGTAGCACCTGAATTCCTCCTTTTTTGCCACATCATCCTTGGAGTTTAATCTTAGGGATGTCATTAAAACACAAAACAAAAACACTGAGGTCTAGGAAGCGGGACAGGAATTTCCTCCATCAAGTATAACCACCCTTTTCTATCAACGTTATTTGTCTCAAGACAGGGAGTTCCCGGATGTTTAAGTGCAATCCTGCTTTGGAAACATCCAAGATAACATCATCCCAAGGTAACATACCCCGCCCTATCACGATTTCACCCAATGACTCTACCACATTATTCAAATGCTTATTTCCTCCATGAGTTCCACTAGCTCCACCTTAATATAGTCTCAACCAGTTATATATTTTAATGAATAACATGCGAGATCCCCCATTTTCATCAGGATACATTATATAAAAATCATTCAAATTTGCATTAAGATAGGTGAGCTCTCCAGGCCACGTCTTCTCGGATGTAAAATATTGGTATTTCCTCTCATCGCCCTCTTTGAAACATCTAGGGTCATCGAACGACGAAGGCTCACAAGGAATTCGACAACCTAGATTTCCTCCCTAGTGTAGGTTTCAATTCCCATGCATTTGGCATTTCAAGGAATTTATAAGTATTTTTTAATAGATCCCGAGCCTTGAAAGCCATACTCACTTTGAATTTCATTATTATATGCAAAGGCTATGCAGGACGTAGGTGCATATATGATATATGCCTTGCACTTTCCCTTTTGATATTTTACATTGCCCTAACCCATCTCGGCCTATGGTTGGCATAATATATATATATATATATATATATATATATATATTGCATGTTTAGTATATGTGCATAGCGAAATCCCTCCTGAGCTATTTAAATTATTAAATAAGGACTAATAGCCAAATTGTTTTATATTAGGATTTTAATTTCTTTATCATATATTATCTTTCTTTGCATGCACATATATTTAATTACTCTGCAAACTCATAGATAACACATGAATAACCATTATTTTAGAAAAGAGCATCAAGAAATTAGCCCCTCATTTCTACACAAGGGAGATGAAATTTCAAACTATGATGCAAAGCCATTAAACCTAGAATCCTCTTCATGTACAACAAATAGATAACTTCGGTTATTTAAATCATGGATGCATGGAAAAAATTCATAACAAGAACCATATTAAATTCAATCATTTAGACCAAAATATACATGCTCGAGCATTACACAACAATGCAACATTATTCAAATCCATGCACTAAATTTCACATTGAAATATTAGCTTCACTGCTCTAAGATAATGCATACCATTACAATAAAGAAAAAGGCCAAGCTGGAGGTGGGATATCAATTTTACACCCAACCATAGATTTATTGTAGCTATAATTACTTACAACAGTCACCCCTGAGCTAGATCCACGGTCTAAGGGGAATTTTATTTCAGCAGCCTTACCAGGAAGCCATATTTAGTACATAAAATATATGAAATACATATGGCGGTGGGTGGTTTATCAGCTAGTCAAGCGTAACAAAATTCATAGTAATGGGTAGTTTATCAACTGGGACATGCACTCTGGGATTGGTTTATTGTTGTTTTTCCATGGCATTGGAGGAACTAGGTTAGGGTCTTAGAATCTATGACACAACCAATCAAAATGCCACATCAAATTACTTTGCATAGGGGAACAAACACATAAGTAAATCAACACATGCACAAATAGAGAACTTTTACAATTTTTCAACAAACCAATTTCGTTATATTAACAAAATATAATACAATTGTCTAAGGTTCTTGTACCATGGATTATGATCCTCATACAATCACTTACACAAAGAATATAACTAGGGTTTGGCATCAACAACTTTGACCACCAATATACCTTAGACAAGACAACACTTGACCTACTTTGTGATGTAGCACTCCACATCCCTTTCATTCCACGTGTTCTGAACACGTATGTCGGTCCTTTTTCTCCTGATCTACAACATCACCAATATGCCTCTAGTAATGATCCTACTCCTTTAGGTCACTGGCCACAAGTCCCATCTTCCCTCTGGATTATCATTATTACTTCATGAATCCAACCCATAGGGTCTTCTTGTGAGTTGTTCACAACTCTGTTTGTGAACAACTCCTAGACTACCCACTAATGATCCTTATCTCTTAGGGACTTCTTCCCTCTATTTCCTTCCTGTGTTGCTCAATTGAGATAAACTTAGGGCATGGAGGGCTACCCACTATGAATTTAAAATGTCCTTCTCCAACTGTCAACTTAGGGTTGAATCATTAGCCCACTTAGGCTACCACTCCTTCCTTCAAGGGATCAACCACTAGGACACTCCACTTCTTCCCTTCCTACAATTTTCAATGTCCTTCTCAACAATATAATCTAGGGCATCAAAGACACCTTACTTTTGCCGCTAAAAAACCTTTAGATGTCCATCAAGAGAACTACCATACCTTGTTTATCAACGTTTTGTTTTCCTTCCTATCCTAGGATTATGTGCCTTTCCTCTACAATCTAGGTCATAATATTAGGGTTGACTATAACTATAGTCACAACCCAAGAACTAAGGACAAAACTTCTCTCAAATGATGCGACCTCTTCTCCTCCATAAGCTCCTACACTTGTCGATCACTTGATCCTCTTACAACCACATGTAATGCTCATTTTCTTCCTCAAATCAAGCCCTACAGGACTAATCCTACAAATAGGGAACAATCTAAATCTTAGAGCTTGTTTCTTGAGAAGAACCACCCTCAAATTAGCAAAATAAATGCCCTAGATTGGCCTCCTTCCTCATTAGCTGCTCCTCCTAACTTCGATCTGTAATCACAAGAGAAATATCCCCAAATATAATTCTTCTCTTCCCTTTGCAAGTCTCCCTAGGTCTCAAATGCCTCATAGATGTATCTTTCTTGATTCTTGCTCTTTGGATGTTAAAATTAGGATACCTTCCTCCTATTTTTATATGCTTCTCTATGGTGGAAACATCTATACGTTGGGTCACAGTCTAAGTCTAGGTCAAATTATCCTTTATGCCACAATCCCACATGAAAACACATAAAAAATATTTCTCTTAAACCATAAATCCTCTCTTAGTGTTCTTGGAAGCCCCTTGCTCCTTTAAGGGAACTCTACTGATGCAGGAGCATTAGGCTTGAAAAGCTAATTTTATTTTATTAGACATAGGGGTCTTGTGTTTTTAAGGAAGTTGGGTTCAATAATGTAATTATTAATGTTTTGAGTGATATTTTAGGAATTAATTAATTATTGAGAGGATTTGTAAATGTTTCCAAATGATTGGAGAACATGAGAGAAGTAGGATAGTTGAGATTCCATAGGGAATGAGAGATTTGTAAATTAATTATAAATCCTAAGTTATAATTAGTTTCATGATTTGAGGGAATTAGAGAGGATCCTTATGGATAAAGGATAAATTTTAGGACTCAGAGGATTTTGAGGAATTTGTTGAGCTAGTTAGGGATTTGAAACCAAAACTGGTTTTAGAAACAATTGTATAAATTGTAAGCCTCAAGGCATATGTGTAAGTAGAGTAGGAAGAGATAGATCTGGATTTGTTTTGTAAGCCTACAAATAGAGAAATGAGGAAGGCCATTTGATTAGAATATCAGGCCAGAGACAAGAGGCCTTTTGTAAGTATTTGAATATATGTATATGTAGAGAAATTTGATTTCTGAATTATTATATGCACCGATTTATTGAGTTTTAATGAAGGAAATGAATGAACAGAGTATTCGAACTCAAATGATGAAGTGAATGAGGAAAAGAGATTGAGTGTGGTTTTAAATGGTCAAGTATTCATTTACAAATTGAACAATTATGTGTCGCTTGCATAGAATGAATATCGATCATCAGTATGGATCGATGATCTTTAAACGTATGTGATTCTATAAATTGATATTCACAGTTGTGTAAGTAAATTGGATGCAGGCTTGAGAAGAAGTCAAAAGGCAAATAAATTTGTCGAGACATCAAGGCGGAATCAACGTGAAAGGGATTCAATATTGCGTTAGAAGTTGAAATGTGTGGTTCAATTTATTTTTAAAACATAGTCACTGTATATGCATAAGTGTGCGGCCAATTTGTTATGTTGTGTTAATATTCTAGCAATAAGATTGCAGACTTAACACCTTTCAGTGGGGTGCGCCCAGAGAATAGAAGCACAGGGTTTTGGATGCAGGTGTTGGAGGATTTGGAACCGTGCGGTGCATCTGAGGTGGAGAATCCACTACAGCAACAACATTGACATCTTGCAGATAATGTGTTGGTGCTAGTAGTGGTGTAAGAGGCCATTTGCACTGCTATAACGCAGAACAACATTGGTTAAATTTTTGGAATGATATTCCATGTTTTGGTAGCACTTATAGCAAACAGGAGAATGCCATAACACATGTGAAGCTTTGGGTACGTTGAATCATGTTGGCAGCGACTTCAACAATATAGAGAAATGCCGGAATCCAAGTTTGAAGGCAGCTTTGAAGTCGTATTGTGTGGTTGCATTTGCTTGGGTCTTTCTGTGTGATGGCTTGTGCTGGTAGTGGCTTCAAAAATGCAACGTTTGCTTTTGTTAGGGTCCTATAAATATAGGATTCATAATTTTGAATTGACTTATGATAGTCTTGTAAAATATGTACATACCTTGCTTTCTGCAAGTTGTTTTCCCATATTTTGAAAAAATAAAAATAAAAATAAATAATCAAAAATAAAAAAGAGGGTAAAAAGTCTTAAAAGAAAGATCAAAGGACTTAAAAAAATATAAACCCCAAAAGAAAAAGATGAAAATAAAACATGAAAGTGTGCAAGCCCAAATGCCACTACTTTTTACTATTTGCAAATGATTATGGCAGAGTGTCAATAAATGCCATAATCCATGATGAGTTAAACAGTTTAAACTTGACTTTTCATGCTTTCAATTTCCATGTTTTAGATAGTGAATAAAGTTTTTTCAGACAGTTTAATCCTGACAAATCAGTAAATAGGTAGAGAATAATGAGGATCTCATCAGTTTAATCTGAGCCCTCGGATGAAATAAGGTAAAATTAGATAGTTTTATGCTTTCAAAAGAATAAAATGTTTCAAGGTAGCAAGCTTAAATGCACCTGCTAAAAGGAAGAAAAAATGTTAGAGTAATGTTGGGTAGGTAGAAAGAAGTGGGAAAAATCATGTAATATTCATCGCCAAGAAAAAATCACTAATTTCCCTTCCCCTGTAGGTATTCAGTATTCTATACTTCCAGTCAAAGAGGCTTAAAGCATTTCTCTGACTTTTGTTGGGACCAGACCTAAGGCTCAATGACTGGATAGTGGAAAATGTTGAATTCTTATGATAAAATCATCTTTACCATTATTTATCCATCGTTCATACATTTAAGTCATCTTCATATGTAAAGAAACCTTCTTCCTTAATGAAGCTTAAAATCCCATTGAATTAACTGCCTTCATTCATAAAAAATACAAAAACCCTCAAAAAACACTCTATCCTAAGTAAATTGGTGAAATGATGAAATAATAAGCTATGCTTTTATTTATTCAATCTACTTGGTCATTTAGTGTATTTTGTGTATTCCATCTCCCCTTGTCATATTAACTTTTAACTTATGCTATTAATTCCCTAAAAAACACCTTATCCTATCTATATAATTCCCTTTATCTAAATACCCCCTAAAACCCACTATTATAAATTTTTTAGACCAAAGTTAATATGCACATGCTAAATTAAAAACCCAAATAATAACCCCTTTGGTCTAAAACTAACTTTAATTAAATACCCCGCCCCATCTAGTTATTAGACCCTTCAAACCAATCTAAAAACTATATAATAATAAATAGCGCAAAGATGTGTATTTAAGCTTATCCTATGTATTTTGCAATGAAATACATTTACCCCACTCATATCATTTTAGCCTAAGTCAGGAAAGATGTTTTATCACTTTATAAAGTTGAAAAAAGGCTTGGAAACCCCCGCACATACAACAATCCACCTCTTTGCAAGAAAAATCACCTTTTTAACCTAAGGCTAAGATTAAAATGTCGCAAAAATTAAGCTTTTCCCCTTTTATTTTATAACCCTATCCCCGCTATGTAAAGCTCCTACCTTTACATAGGATAAACCGTAGTTAAACCAACCTAATCTCACCTCATGCGCCTTTGCTTATATATAAAAACTCTTATATATATAAAAACACCGTCATTTAACCCTTAATTACCATATATGAAACCCGATTTTACATATATAAAACCTTTGACAAACCCTGCTTAACAATACCCCGGTCCCACTTTTGATTACCCGCAGCTTTCAATCAAATCCTCACCCTTCGCTCCAATACTCCAGATCCAATGGCTCTTAATCAATATCGCGTAGAAAAGTCAAATGCCCTTTCCAACACCAATCGAGCGCGAAATGGGTGGTATTACCCATTCCTCCCCCCGCGACGTGTCAGTATTCAGTTGGATCGTGTTCGTTTGTGTTAAAACAGCTTACCGCCTGAACCCAATGCGAAAACTATTGTCGGTTTCGCATTTTAAAAACACAAACTTCTCCCGCCATTTGATAAGACCTGCATTTAATGCATCTATGATAATTAAAAATCAAATTTTAAAACCTTTGATATATCATTTTGATGTTTATTTGCGCATTTCAAACTGTAAAAACTTCTGCTCCACTGAGAAAAACCCTTTTGATCAAAATTATCAACTTATACCTGGAAAAAGTCAAAATTGACCACAGATTCCCCATTAAAGACCATTAAAGCCATTCGACTGCACCAGCAATCTGCACCAGTCTTCAGATTAAATCAATATCTTCTCAAGAACCATTCAAGCAACAAAATACCTGCATTTAAAGGAATTTCTCAACAATCAAAACCTGCAATTTTAAATTTTATACCAAGAAACATTGAACCAGGTTTTCAATTAAGGGTTTTACCTGAAGAAATTGCCCAAAAACATCGAAAAAGAGGCCAAACCCTGGCCAATTTTTTCCAGAAAATTCTGAGTCTGAAAGAAACACTTTTTAGCCAATTTCCTCAATTTTTCACCTCTGAAGATCAATTTCACATACTGAAAAGGGTTTAAAGCCTTCAGATATCCTAAAAACCCATTTTTGTAGTCAATCTATTCAGGAAACCCTCGTTTTCTGCCTTATTCCAGTTTATATCCTCTGATAAATAAAATTCACTCCTACAAACATTTTAATCTTGTAGTAGTTAGTCCAAAATGACCAAAAAACAGATCACAGCTAAACCTGGAGATGTTAAACCAACCAAGCCTGGAGGATCCAAACCTCCTAAATCTATAACACCTAAAGCTATAAAATCTACTCCAGCGCTCACTGCTAAATCCACTATATCAGTAAATCCTCTCCAGCCATCTGTAGCTGCTGAAGAAACCCTTCCATTGACTGATATGACTACAATATTGTTGACCTTATGGTAGAATTCAACCTTTTAGAAATACATAATTGGTGCTATGATAAGTACTTAGACAAAGATGAAAATCCTATTTGGGAGACTCATTTGCCCCAATATGTAGTTCCATTGACCCACCCTGGACAAGACCTTGTTAGACTATGTCAAAAGCATTATGAACCAGACCAAAGGGCCATTGTTAATGCTAACAGAGAGATTCTTTTTACTATCACAGCAAAGTCCATAAATAAAATGCTGCAATTACAGTCTGATCCCCAATCAGTTCCCCTATCTATAGAATTTTTAACCCAGTTGTACTTAATCCTGGATTTCCCAAAGAAGTTTATGATTTTTCAATACTTTTTGACTTCTCATGTTGACATTCCCAAGTTGAACCCTCCTTATTCCATTGCCAAATTTCCTGAAGGGTCTAGGCACATTATTTCAATGCTATATTTTATACTAGGATACTTTACAGATGGATTCACTGATGAATCCATTCTTGGCTTTCTATCCACCTTATCTCCAGGCCAACCTCCAGCACTCATTTTTTATTATGCCACATTCATAGCAAACAGTGTTCATCATCAGCTGACCAAACTGCCCACTGAAGGGGTTTTAAGATACTCTTCTTACTTGTTTCACTTGTTTTTATTCTTCCAAGCTGATAATTTTCCAATTGCATTGCAAAAGATGGACTTGGAGGGTAAGCCTTTACCTATTGTCTTCTGGACTTCCTTGCTAAGGAAAGAGAGTAGTGAATTCACTTATACAGATTTTTCATACCTTTTCCTCCATCCAGCCATGAGCATTTTGTATAAAGCAGAGCAGCCCAGGATCAATGAAGAAATGAAGAGGATCTTACAACTATCAGAACAGATTAAAATGGGAGACTGGTTTCTTTATGAAAATCATACTGAGATAAGAATTCTTGGATCCAAATTATTACCTTATAAGTTTCCAAAATACATGAACATGAGAATTTTTGCATTAGAATATTTAAGACAAATTCTAAATTCCAACTCTATCAACTTAATAGCTGCAAGGAAAAAGTCTCAATTCAAGTTGAAGAATCAGGTTGGTCCTTTCATCATAAATAACAGAGAGGCAGAAAAATAAATTTCAAAGAGACTAGTAGAGTTCAAATTTCATGAAATTTTTCACTGGAACTATGATCCCCAAGGGATCCTGAGCAATTTAAGGGTAAAATGTAAACTTACACCTTTCATACATGAGCCCAAGACAGATATTGAAAATTTTTCCAATCAAGAAGAATGGGCGGAAAACACATTGATAGATACAGTCACTAATACAGGGACAACAGGAAAAATGGTTACAACACAAGCCCTGGAAGTTGTAAAACAACCAGAGACAACAGTTAAGAAGAAACAGTGAAACAAAAAGACAGCCTGCTAATTTTTTACTACAAAAGATATATTTTTACAGCAGTAAAATAGTGAAAATATCAGTCAAAAGTATATCAGAGTTAAATAGAAACATTAAAGAGTATCAGATGAAAGAGTATCAGCTAAGGAAACTCAAATGAAGATATTTTCTAGCAGCTAGCAAAGAAGGACAACTAATCACTCAAAAGCTCCTTGTTAGATAAAGTAGTTATATTTATTTTGGATAAGAGGACAACTTGTTGATTTGTTAAGCAGTTATCCCTCTTACTTTGTAAAGATATTTTCTATTTCCTAAATATATCCCTAGATGTCTCCTAGGATATTTGTAACTACATTTTGTATAAATACTTCTACATTTGAAGTATTGAGTGTGGAATAAAATTGCTAGACTTTACTATAGACTTTTTTGTTGAACATTGGAGGCTATTATGTGTTGATTTCGAAGCAGCAGGCTAGAAAAAGCTAAAATGGCATCATAATTCATGATCCCTGTGATAAGCTGATGAGTAAAGTACTCCCTTCTTGCCATTTTTTTTTTTCTTTTTTTTTTTGAGTTTCATGCAATTCATTATATGTTTGTTCTATCTTAATGTGTAACTAAGAATATTACGACAAGCTAGTCCTATACTCCCTGTTTTTAACTGGTTACCATTTTAATGTTTTTCTGCTGATTTCCGGTGTTAGGAATTCTTAATTGCTCTTACTCTCATTTGACCCCTGCCTCCTTCTTCCATTTTCTGGATCAAAGGATCCTTCATATTCCTTTATCCTAATCATACCATTTCACCAAAAAACACTTTCCTAAATATCTGAGGGTTATCTATCTTGCCCTAAATACATTTGTACCTTTTTGGCCTTGACTTCTAGTGCTGCTAGCTAGATTTAGACTCCATAGCCCAATGGACAAGTTGATTTCTCTCTAGTTTACCTCTAAGTGATTTTTTCCCACCAAAACCTTCAAAAACAAAACCAATTGTTCTATCATGACTAGCCTAAAAACATAAATAAAAAACAAAGATAAATCTTAAAGAGAGAGCCCTCTCTGAATTATAGGAAAGCTAGATCCCAGAATTTGAAGTAGGTTTGTGGTTACCGATAGTGTTCTTAGACTAAAAACTCAAATCCCACAACTTAAGAAATTACTAGAGTGATAACATACTGGCGATCATACTGGGGAACTAACCAATTTGTAGTCTTAAATTTAGTCTTAAAGGAAGATCTTCCAATTATCTTTTTACTTTAAGATTATTTTTATAGGTTGTGGGTATTCAAAACAGTCATTTTGGCTTCTAGGAAAACCTACTATACCAGGTCTAACCCGGATCCTAAGCCTGTAGTTATAGTAGATAACCCAGATCAGATTGGAAAAAATCAAAAACAAATTGTCAATTTAGAAACTGAAGTACCATTAAGAAAATCCAATTCTTTACCCAAAGAGTTAGTGAGTTTAAATGATATTGATTTTGATCTGAAGTTTGAATATTCACTGTTTAAAAGTAAATATAAAACTAATTTGAAAAATACTGTAATAGATCATGTTTTCCTTTCATTTTTGAATGCAAAACAGAAAAATATTTCAGTAGGAACAAAATCAAAAAAATCTGAATATAAAAATACAGTTGAAAAGATTAATGTTTCATTGATTAAAGATATTGATGAAGCTGTTGAATTAGCTCATTTGTTGTCTTACATAAAACCTCCAGTTTCTCAATTGCATACAACAATAATACCAACAACAGATTCATCTTTATATGTCGTCACTTCATTTATAGATACTTTAGCAAGTTCAACTACAGACCATTTCATTCCTAAGTTTCCTTTGCAGCCTAGGATATTATTTCCTTCATCCACTCAATTTTATTGCATCCACTACTTTGCATTCAGATTTTATAAGCACCACATCTTTATTTCCCAGAAATTCCATTTACATACCATCTTCATTTCCCAGGTCTTCAACTATATTTGTTAGTTCATCAACTACCATATCTAGCACTGCCCCTATCATTATTGTTATACCTCCCAGCTCAGCAAAGCTTCAAGTCATGGCTGCTAGGTATGCTCCCCTTGTCTTACCCCAAAACCTCCATGATATGCCTCAAGATTACCAAACAAATGTACCACTATTTAATGGCCTTTCACAATATAATTCTCAACAACATGTAACTAAAATGACAGATTACTGTGAAATTTATGAAATTGATGAGTCAGATGTCCAGATGAGGTTATTTGCCGAAAGTTTAACAGGAGAAGTTTAAAAATGGTTCAAAAATTTAGTTGCTGGCAGTATAGCTGATTTAGCTGCAATTCATAGAATATTTTTAAATAAATGGGAAAAGAAAAAGAACCCCTTTCAAATTTTGTCTGAGTTTGATGCTTTGAAAAGATCTCCTACTGAGTCTATCCAAGACTATTGCACTAGGTATAACAGTGTCTATAATTCTATTCCTGTAGCTCTTAAACCTACACCTTACTCTGTTCTGCTCAAATTTCCTAATGGATTTGATACAGATATGGCCTATCAATTAAGAGAAAGAGATGCCCAAACATTAGAACAGATGCAATTAAATGTTGTCAGTGTAGAAATTAACATTTTAGCTAGGAAAGCCGGACTTATAAATGAAAGAAGAGTTACAATTAAAAAAGAAAGTTCAAACTCTGATGTTAAATTGGATTTAGTTGCTAAAAATTTAGAAATGGTGGTATAAAGATTAGATAATATAGATAGAAAACCTCAATGGGATAATCAACTTCAGATCAGAAATCCCAATTTCAGAAAAAATAATAACACTGGAAAAGCTAAAGAAGCTGCTCCAGACCAAAACATTAGGCCTCCATTTCAAGAGAACTATGCTGAAAGTTCTCAAAATAATGATGAATATGAGGATGACATCAATCATCTAATGGGAATAGATGAAAACAACACTATTTTCCTCACTCAAGAAGATCTGGAACTATTTGAGCTTCAACAACTCAAATTAAACTCCAGTGAATCCTTTGACTACAAACAGGGTTATGACTTTGCCATAAATGAAATACACAGTCAGTATAACCTTATACATAATAAAAATAATGAGTCTTATACAAAAAACAATTCCCAAATTCAAAACAAGAAAAATGTAGAAGCCCCAAAAACAAAATTTTTGCAAATTCTCTCAAGGGAAAATTAGCGAAGTTTCAATCCTTCCAGTCCTAAAAAACCCACAAATCCCAAGATTTTTGATATTACTGATGAAGTAGCACAATCTTCCAAAAATACACAAAAAGCTAATATTTCTAAAGCTTCTAATTCAGTAAAAACAACAAATTCTGATCCTAAAAAGATTCCTGTTGATCCTAAATCAACAAATCCTAGAACAGATAATCCCAGAACACCTGCTAATAGTTTTAAGTGTGATAAAACTTCTGCTGCCACACAAACTGTCCCAGAAAAGAAAATTAAAAGCAACAAAACTCAAGAAACTTAGACAAAGAATGCTAAGACAATTGAAAATAAAAATACAACTGTTGAAAATCAAGAAAAACCAACTCAGATTACGGTTACTAAAGATGAATTAGTTCAAATTAGTAAATCTAAACCCTCATTCAATATTCAGTCTGAAATTGCTAAGTTAAAAATACCTATTGCTTTAACAGAATTGGTTAAAAATGACCTATACAAATCAACTATAACTGAAACTTTGAATATGAATGATGGTGAAGATGCCATTAATTTGAATGATGATCAACCTGAGTTGATTTTTGGCCCTGATGTGAATGGAAAGCATTCAAATGGATCAGTCCCCCCTTTCTATATCATTCTCACCATCCATGATCAGATTTTACACAACGTTATGTTAGATTCAGGAGCTTCCCACAATTTAATGCCCAAAGCTATCATGGAAACTCTTAATCTAGAAATAACAAAGCCTTACAAATATTTATTCTCATTTGATTCTAGCAAAGTTAAGTGCTTAGGATTAATTAAGGACTTATGTGTTACTTTAGTTCAGTACCCCAGTAAGAGTATGGTGATGGACATTGTAGTAGCTGACATCCCACCAAAGTATGGTATGCTTCTTTCTCACTCATGGGGAGCAAAGTTGCAGGGGTATCTACAATTGGACATGAGCTATGCTACAATATCAGTGTTTGGTCAACCCAAAAAGCTATATAGGGGAACTTTAATGAAATTCATGGTCAGTAGTGCTGAGAGATCCATAAATTACCCTATTTATTCTACACCAACTGACCTTGACTCTTTTATTTTATGTAACTCTGATAACGATGAAATCCAAACTGAACTGATTGATAAAAAGCCAAAACCAAACAATGACAACATATTTCATGAATCCCTTTGGCACATAGACTTTGATGGCTCTGTAAATAAATCAGGAGCAGGAGCAGTAGTATGGATTACAAACATGGAAACTAATCATTCAGAAGGACATGCCTTTAGACTCAACTTCAAATGTACCAACAACATGGTAGAGTATGAGGCACTCATTCTAGGCCTCCAGATCATCAGAAACTTAGGAGGAAAAAGAATACTAATCATGGGAGATTCAGAATTAATCATTAAGAAAATAAATGGAGATTATTTTGTTTATAATCCTAGACTAGCCAGATATAGAGATACAACAATTGATTTAATTGATGATTTATTGGAATGCAAGTTTGCTTCTATACCCAGAAAACAAAACATTCAAGCATATTGTCTAGCAACTTTTGCTAGTACTTGTAACTTACCATTCCAACCAACTCATAGGTATATTGCTAAGGTTAAACATAGACCAATTATCCCAGACAACCTCAAGTACTGGTAAATTTTCTCTCAGGATGAACAAATTTACCATTTTTTAAATAATGAGGAAGAATTTCAAAATTATAAAATAGATACAGATTGTAATATAGATTCATATTTTAATTGTGAAATAGATAACATAGATGTACATAAATTTAACAAACCAATTGTATTTACTCAATCTGACATAGACAACTTAGAAAAGGTAGATGTAGAGGAAATGATTGAAGAAGAAGTTGACATGTTAGATTTGAGAGATAATTTTTTGCCTAAAGGTTTAACCCCTTTGGAATACCTTTTTGATTCCAATGATGTGCCTAAAAATCCAAAAATAGAACCAGTTAGGTCTGACATTGAGGAATGTAACATTGGGACAAAATTAAAACCAAAAATGATTAAACTGTCTAAATCTTTACCTCAACAAGAAAAGGAACAATGCATTGATCTTTTAAAGGAATATCAAGATGTGTTTGCTTGGAGTTATGAAGATCTTAAAGCTTATGACACAAACATAATCCAACACAAAATTCCCATAAACGATGATCAAAAGCCATTCAAACAAAAATTGAGAAGAATTAATCATGTTCTATTACCTTTGATAGAAAAGGAAGTAAAACGCATGTATGATGCTCAAATTATTGCACCAATCAGATATTCTGATTGGGTTTCAAACCTAGTACCAACAAGAAAGAAAACATGTGAAATTGGGTTATGTGTTGATTTTAGAAATCTCAACAAAGTGTCTTTAAAGGACAATTACCCTTTACCAAAGATGGATCATATATTACAAAGGGTAGTTGGTTCCTCTATAATTTCTTTGTTAGATGGTTTTTCAGGATACAACCAGATCCTAGTTCAAAAGGAAGACCAAGCTAAAACAGCTTTTACCACTCCTTGGGGCACTTTCATGTATGTGAAAATTCCCTTTGGTCTGATAAATGTAGGAGCAACCTTTCAGAGAGCTATGGATATAGCCTTTTCAAAGGAGATTCATGAATTCTTGGTAATGTATCTAGATGACATTACTGTATTTTCCAAATCAAATAATGAACACTTGGATCATTTGAGACAGGTCTTTATTAAATGTAGGAAATTTGGCATCTCTTTAAATCCTAAGAAAACTATCTTTGGACTAGAGGAAGGTAAGTTACTAGGACATATAATTTCAAAGGAAGGTATTAGAATAGATCCTGCTAGGATAGAAGCAATTTTGAACATTCATACACCTAGAAATATCAAAGAATTACAAGCTTTCTTAGGTAAAATTAACTTTTTGAGAAGATTTATTTCAAACTTAGCTGAAATCATCAGAGAACTGAACAATATGCTCAAAAAAGACTCAACTTTAAAATGGACAGTTGAAGCCAAACAATCATTTGATTCCATAAAACAGACTTTAACTAAAACACCAATCCTAATCAGTCCAGATTTCAAAAGACTTTATAATTTTTTCTTTTGCATCAAAACATACCATTGATGCAGTTTTACTGCAGAAGAATGATCAAGGTTTTGAACAGCCTGTAGCTTTTTTCATTAAGACCCTTAGAGATGCACCTATGAAATATAACATAATGGAGAAACAAGCCTTAGCCTTGGTTAAATCTATAAAATATTTCAGAGTTTACATTCTCTATTCCCACATAATTTCCTATGTCCCTAATTCAGTAGTTAAAGACATTCTTACTCAGGATGGCCCTGATGGAAGAAGAGGTAAGTGGATTGCCACTATCCTAGAATATGACATATAAATCAAACCAGCAAAAATCATTAAAGGACAAGGATTAGCCAAATTAATGGCCGAATCCAACTGCAATGCATTAGACATAAATTTTATTGCTCAAATTGATGACCAAGAAGAGATGGCGACTCCAATGATCAGTGACGCCTTTCTAGATTCACCTTGGTACTCAGATATTATGTTTGTACTTACAAAATTACAAGCTCCTCTTGAATTATCAAGGACAAAATCTAGATTTCTTAAACTTAAAGCAATGAGATTTTGTGTTTTAGATAATGTGATTTTTTGGAAAGAACATAGTGGGATATTACTAAATTGTTTACTAAAAGCAGAAGCTGACAAAATCCTTGAAGAATTTCATGCAGGTGACTGTGGAGGGCATTTATATTGAAAAATTACTGCAAATAAGATCCTTAGAGCTGGTTCCTACTGGCCTACCTTATTTGCTGATGTTAAGAAATTTGTTACTTCATGTCACAAATGTCAAATTTTTGAAGGAAAAAAGAAGTTGTTACCTTTACCCTTAAAGCCAATTTCAACCGAGATGCCATTTCAACAATGGGGTTTAGTCTTCATTGGAGAAATTCGCCCCCCATCCTCTGGCCAACATAAGTGGATTTTAACTGCCACAGATTACTTTACTAAGTGGATTGAAGCCATTCCTACCAGACAAGCCACTGACACAGTCATTATATATTTCATAGAAAATAACATTTTATCTAGATTTGGATGCCCTCAGAAAATAATTACTGATAATGCAGCAGCATTTAAATCTAAGAAAATGATTGCCTTCTACCACAAGTACCATATTACCCTAGGCCAATGTACTGCTTATTACCCTCAGGGTAATGGCCTAGTTGAATCTTCAAACAAAAGCCTTGTAAATATCATTAAAAAATTACTTGAAGATAACAAAAAGACTTGGAATAAAAAGTTAGTCTATGCCTTATGGGCAAATATAATTACCACCAAAAATTCAATTGGCACTTCCCCTTATCAAATTTTTTATGGAATGGATGCAGTTTTTCCATCAGCCTTAGGTGTTCCAGTAATGAAAATCATTCAAGAATCACAAGTGGAAATCAATGATATACAAAGGAGGATAAATCAAGCTATTCATCTACAACAAACAAGGGAAGAAATCTATGAGAAATCCCAAGTCATTCAGTATAAAATCAAGAAATTTTTTAATAAAAGAAGTAAAGAAAATGACTTTTACATTGGAGATCAAGTGTTAAAGTGGGATTCTAGGAGAGAGGACAAAGGTAAGCATGGAAATTTTGACTTTCTATGGAAAGGACCTTATGTAATTTATGGATATATGGGTAACAATTCTTTTTTCATCAAAGATTTGGATGGAACAGATATTCAAGAAGGACCAGTTAATGGTAGAATTCTCAAACACTACTATTCTTCTAAGTTAACCAATAGTTAGTCCCAGTTACTTTTTACATCATTGTAAATATCCATTGAAGTTTTTAGATTGGATTGGATATTTTCTTTCCAAAGTTGAAGCCGAGAGAGAAGGTCCTAAGCTTTGAAGACTAAAATGTCATAAATATGAGTTGTTGCAGAAAACAAAAGACAATTACTGGATCATCATGGTCAAAATTAAAGGCTACTAGTCTTAGAGTTCTTGACATTTCACCAGGAAATGCCATCCCCATGTGAAGCCGCTGTTAGGGTCCTATAAATATAGGATTCATAATTTTGAATTGACTTATGATAGTCTTATAAAATATGTACATACCTTGCTTTCTGAAAGTTGTTTTCCCATATTTTGAAAAAATAAAAATAATAAAAATAATAAAAAAACAAAAAGAGGGTAAAAATTCCTAAAAGAAAGATCAAATGACTTAAAAAAATATAGACCCCAAAAGAAAAAGATGAAAATAAAACATGAAAGTGTGCAAATCCAAATTCCACTACTTTTTACTTTCTGCAAATGATTATGGCAGTGTCAATAAATGCCATAATCAATGATGAGTTAAAAAGGTTAAACTTGACTTGTCATGCTTTCAATTTCCATGTTTTAGATAGTGAATAAAGTTTTGTCAGACAGTTTAATCCTGACAAATCAGTAGATAGGTAGAGAATAATGAGGAGCTCATCAGTTTAATCTGAGCCCTCAGATGAAATAAGGTAGAATTAGATAGTTTTATGCTTTCAAAAGAATAAAATGTTTCAAGGTAGCAAGCTTAAATGCACATGCTAAAAGGAAGAAAAAATGTTAGAGTAATGTTGGGTAGGTAGAAAGAAGTGGGAAAAATCATGTAATATTCATCGCCAAGAAAAAATCACTAATTTCCCTCCCCCTGTAGGTATTCAGTATTCTATACTTTCAGTCAAAGAGGCTTAGAGCATTTATCTGACTTTCGTTGGGACCGGACCCAAGGCTCAATGACTCGATAGTGGAAAATGTTGAATCCTTATGATAAAATTCTCTTTACAATTATTTATCCATCATTCATACATTTAAGTCATCTTCATAAGTAAAGAAACCTTCTTACTTAATGAAGCTTAAAATCCCATTGAATTAACTGCCTTCATTCATAAAAAATACAAAAACCCTCAAAAAACACTCTATCCTAAGTAAATTGGTGAAATGATGAAATAATAAGCTATGCTTTTATTTATTCAATCTTCTTGGTCATTTAGTGTATTTTTGTGTATTCCATCTCCCCTTGTCATATTAACTTTTAACTTATGCTGTTAATTCCCTAAAAACCACCTTATCCTATCTATATAATTCCCTTTATCTAAATACCCCTTAAAACCCACTATTATAAAGTTTTTAGACCAAAGTTAATATGCACATGCTAAATTAAAAACCCAAATAATACCCCCCTTTGGTCTAAAACTAACTTTAATTAAATACCCCGCCCCATCTAGTTATTAGACCCTTCAAACTAGTCTAAAAACTATATAATAATAAATAGCACAAAGATGTGTATTTAAGCTTATCCTATGTATTTTGCAATGAAATACATTTACCTCACTCATATCATTTTAGCCTAAGTCAGGAAAGATGTTTGATCACTTTATAAAGTTGAAAAAAGGCTTGGAAACCCCTGTACATACAACAATCCGCCTCTTTGCAAGCAAAATCACCTTTTTAACCTAAGGATAAGATTAAAATGTCGCAAAACTTAAGCTTTTCCCTTTTCATTTTATAACCCTATCCCCGCTATGTAAAGCTCCTAATTTTACATAGGTTAAACCGTAGTTAAACCAACCTAATCTCACCTCATGCGCCTTTGATTGTATATAAAAAATCTTATATATATAAAAACACCGTCATTTAACCCTTTTTTACCATATATGAAACCGATTTTACATACATAAAACCTTTGAAAAACCCTGCTTAACAATACCCCGGTCCCACTTTTGATTGCCCACAAATTTTAATCAAATCCTCACCCTTTGCTCCAATACTCCGCATCCAACGGCTCTTAATCAATATCGCGCAGAAAAGTCAAACACCCTTTCCAACACCAATCGAGCATGAAATGGGTGGTTTTACCCATTCCGACCCGCGACGTGCCAGTATTCTGTTGGATCCCATTCGTTTGTGTTAAAACAGCCTACCGCCTGAACCCAACGCGAAAACTGTTTCTGGTTTCGCATTTTAAAAACACAAACCGCTCCCGCCACTTGATAAGACCTGCATTTAATGCATCTACGATAATTAAAAATCAAAGTTTAAAACCTTCGATATATCATTTTTATGTTTATTTGCGCATTTCAAACTGTAAAAAATTCCACTCCACTGAGAAAAACCCTTTTGATCAAAATTATCGACTTATACCTGGAAAAAGTCGAAATTGACCACAAATTCCCCATTGAAGACCATTAAAGCCATTCGACTGCACCAGTCTTCAGATTAAACCAATATCTTCTCAAGAACCATTCAAGAAACAAAATACCTGCATTTAAAGGTATTTCTCAATAATCAAAACCTGCAATTTTAAATTTTAGACCAAGAAACATTGAACCAGGTTTTCATTAAGGGTTTTACCTGAAGAAATTGCCCAAAAACATCGAAAAAGAGGCCAAACCCTGGCCAATTTTTTCCAGAAAATTCTAAGTCCGAAAGAAGCACTTTTTAGCCAATTTCCTCAATTTGTCACCTCTGAAGATGAATTTCACATACATAAAAGGGTTTAAAGCCTTCAGATATCCTAAAAACCCCCTTTTGCAGTCAATCTATTTAAGAAACCCTTGTTTTCTGCCTTATTCCGGTTTATATCCTCTGATAAAGAAAATTCACTCCTGCAAACGGTTTAAGCTTGCAGTAGTTAGTCCAAAATGACCAAAAAACAGATCACGGCTAAACCTGGAGATGATAAACCAACCAAGCCTGGAGGATCCAAACCTCCTAAATCTGTAACACCTAAAGCTGTAAAATCTACTCCAACCCTCACTGCTAAATCCACTGTATCAGTAAATCCTCTCCAGCCACCTGTAGCTGCTGAAGAAACCCTTCCATTGACATATATGGACTACAAGATTGTTGACCCTGTGGTGCAATTCAACCTTTTAGAAATACATAATTGGTGCTATGATAAATACTTAGACAAAGATGAAATGCCTATTTGGGAGACTCATTTGCCCCAATATGTAGTTCCATTGACCCACCCTGGACAAGACCTTGTTAGACTGTGTCAAACGAATTATGAACGAGAGCAAAGGGCCATTGTTAATTCTGACAGAGAGATTATTTTTACTATCGCAGCAGAGTCCATAAATCAAATTCTGCAATTACAGTTTGATCCCAAATCAGTTCCCCTATCTATAGAATTTTTAACCCAGTTGTACTTAAGCCTGGATTTCCCAAAGAAGTTTATGATTTTTCAATACTTTTTGCCTTCTCATGTTGACATTCCCAAGTTGAACCCTCCTTATTCCACTGCCAAATTTCCTAAAGGGTCTAGGCACATTATTTCAATGCTATCTTTTATACTAGGATACTTTACAGATGGATTCACTGATGAATCCATTCTTGGCTTTCTATCCACCTTATCTCCAGGCCAACCTCCAGCACTCATTTTTTATTATGCCACATTCATAGCAGACAATATTCATCATCAGCTGACCAAACTGCTCACTGAAGGGGTTTTAAGATATTCTTCCTACTTGTTTCACTTGTTTTTATTCTTCCAAGCTGATAATTTTCCAATTGCATTCAAAAAGATGGACTTGGAGGGTGAGCCTTTATCTATTTTCTTCTGGACTTCCTTGCTAAGGAAAGAGAGTAGTGAATTCACTTATACATATTTTTCAGATCTTTTCCTCCATCCAGCCATGAGCATTTTGTATAAAGTAGAGCAGCCCAGGGTCAATGAAGAAATGAAGAGGATCTTACAACTATTAGAACAGATTAAAATCGGAGACTGGTTTCTTTATGAAAAACATACTGAGATAAGAATTTTTGGATCCAACTTATTACCTTATAAGTTGCCAAAATACATGAACATGAGAATTTTTGCATTAGAATATTTAAGACAGATTCTAAATTATGACTCTATCAACTTCTTAGCTGCAAGGAAAAAGACTCAATTCAAGTTGAAGAATCAAGTTGGTCCTTTCATCATAAATAACAGAGAGGTAGAGAAAGAAATTTCAAAGAGACTAGTAGAGTTCAAATTTCAAGAAAGTTTCCACTGGAACTATGATCCCCAAGGGATCCTGAGCAATTTAAGGGTAAAATGTAAACTTACACCTTTCATATATGAGCCCAAGCCAGATATTAAAAAGTTTGCCAATCAAGAAGAATGGGTGGAAAACACATTGATAGATACAGTCACTAATACATGGACAGCAGGAAAAATGGTTACAACACAAGCCATGGAAGTTGTAAAACAACCAAAGACAACAGTCAAGAAGAAACAGTGAAACAAAAAGACATTCTGCTAATTTTTTACTGCAAAAGATATATTTTTACAACAGTAAAATAGTGAAAATATCAGTCAAAAGTGTATTAGAGTTAAATAGCAGCGTTAAAGAGTATCAGATGAAATAGTATCAGCTAAGGAAACTCAAATGAAGATATTTTCTAGCAGCCAGCAAAGTAGGACAGCTAATCACTCAAAAGCTCCTTGTTAAATAAAGTGGTTCTATTTATTTTGGAAAAGAGGATAGCTTGCTAATTTGTTAAGCAGTTGTCCCTCTCATTTTGTAAAGATATTTTCTATTTCCTAAAGATATTCCTAGATGTCTCCTAGGATATTTGTAACTACATTTTGTATAAATACTTCTACATTTGAAGTATTGAGTGTGGAATAAAATTGCTAGACTTTACTATAGACTTTTTTGCTGAACATTGGAGGCTATTATGTGTTGATTTCGAAGTAGCAGACTGGAAAAAGATAAAATGGCATCATAATTCAGGATCCCCGTGATAAGCTGATGATTGAAGTACTCCCTTCTTGTCATTTTTTTTTTTTTTTCTGAGTTTCAAGCAATTCATTATATGTTTGTTCTATCTTAATGTGTAACTAGGAATATTACTACAGGCTAGTCCTATACTCCCTGTTTTTAGCTAGTTACCATTTTAATGTTTTTCTGCTGATTTTCGGTGTTAGGAATTCTTAGTTGCTCCTACTCTCGTTTGACCCCTACCTCCTTCTTCCATTTTCTGGATCAAAGGATCCTTCATAGTCCTTTATCCTGATCATACCATTTCATATAAAAACACTTTCCCAAATCTTTGAGGGTTATCTATCTTGCCCCGAATACATTTTTACCTTTCTGGCCTTCACTTCTAGTGTTGCTAGCTAGATTTAGACTCCGTAGCCCAATGGACATGTTGATTTCTCTCTAGTTTACCTCTAAGTGATTTTTTCCCACCAAAACCTTCAAAAACAAAACCAATTTTTCTATCATAACTAGCCTAAAAACATAAATAAAAAACAAAGATAAATCTTAAAGAGAGAGCCCTCTCTGAATTATAGGAAGGCTAGATCCCAGAATTTGAAGTAGGTTTTTGGTTACCTCTAGTGTTCTTAGACTAAAAACTCAAATCCCACAACTTAAGAAATTACTAGAGTGATAATAGCTTCCTTAAGCGATGGTTCCATGTTTGGTAATGCGTCCATAACATAGTAAACTTTGTTTGTTTCACATTGTTACATCTATCAATGATTTCCTTAGTGGTTACATCAACATTTGAAATGGAATAGTATTTGCGTGGTCAAATAATGAAGTTACAAAGGTAATTGTAACTTATCGAGTTTGCAATAAGGATCATTGTTTCTATATTGTATAACGGTATGAAAATCAGAGTTGCACACTAAGAGATAAGGAACGAATAAGTTCCATCATATGTGGAGAGTGAACTTATTTGGGACTTAGTAAAATTGAATGATTTTTCTATAATAAACATTAAAGTGGGAATTTTTTTTTTTTTTTTTTTTTCTGATTGCTGGATAATGAGAAAAGCTTCCACATAAAATAAGAGGGAACTCTGTTTGAGAGGTTGATAAGATGAGTGTTTCATATGGAAAATCATTTGTGGGTTTTGGCAGCTAATGCTGCATCATTTTTTGGTATCAAAGCTGGAAACAACTCTTTTGAAGATTCAAGTTTGTTTTAATTAAAATTGAAATGAATGAATGCATGTGTGATGGAGAAAGTAAGAAGAATATCAGATTTTGAATCTGATGAGCCTCAGAAATACAAAGTTGATGTGTAACAGGTATTTGCAGAAATATATGAGAATAGTACATTCAAAGTACTCGCAATGGGAGAACAATATCACACAAAGATCTTGAAGATAAGATGATATGTTTTATTTTAACTCTGGTTTGAAGAGTATGTTTATAGAATTCATGTTGCAGACCGTTGAAGAAAATATCAGCAAAAGAAGATCATAGTTTTTAAAAGTAGTGATGAAGGAGACTAGTAATAGTTTTTGAATGAACGCAAAAGTGTGGAGCAGAACCTTGAAGAATTCCAACAGAGGTTGAATAAAAAGGACAATTGTGTTCTTAAAAGGTGCAGATGAGTTGAAGCCTAGAAAGAGCAGAGAGGAATGCTCAACGGGTTCCAGAGAATAGAGAACTAGTGCTTGCCAAAAGACCAGGTACAAAGGAAAGCTTGGTGAGATAAGTGGCAGTAGGGAAAACTTGTTGTTCCAGAGGCTTCATTAAAGCTCATAATGAGTAAGTGAGGAACTCATTAAGATAGAGACAAAGATGACTACTGAAGGTCATTGCAGAGGTTTTGAGGAAGACCACAACAGAAGAAAGGAGAAGGAAGATGCCAAGGAAAATGGCATGAGAATGAGTCAAGAGAAGATTGACAGAGAGAGAGCTAAGATAAAATTTTGTCTTGAGTTATTGATGGAAATATTACAAAGAAGTAAAGTAGACCAGAGATATGGATGGAGTATGAAAAGGAAAGTCAAATGGCACAGATTTCAAGTGAAGTGGGAACAAAGAGTGAATGCTCAATTGAAGGAAGAGTTACTCAGATTAAATGAGTATGTAAAGGAAGTTTTGATATGTGAGCCAAAATATGGTCTATTGGTTTCTGAAAGTAATGATGAAACATAAGAGAAATCTACAGAGGAACTGAATCAAATGAAGGATTTAGAGAAGCAAGGAGATATGATGACTGAAGCATCAAGAGAGACCACAAGGTCTTGTGTTTTTAAAACTAATGATTTGTGTGTGATTGCAGGTACATCACAGGATGATGAACAAGCTTTAGAGTTTGTTAAAGAGAAGGAGTTGAATCTAAGATCTGTTCAGATTAATGCTGAGATAGCAAGATCTCAGAAAGAAAAGGAGACAGAGGGGTCTCATGGAAATATACAATAGAATATTGAAGCAGAGGAAGAAGGACCATCTGATGATTGGTCAGTAACAATTGAAGGTGTGAAAAAATATGTAAAGTTTCCAAATTCTACTCCAATTAAGATTGTTGAGTTATATAGAAAGTTAGATCTTCAAAGAAGAGGTTTTGAAAAGCAGAGGATCTATACTCAAGGTGAGTTTCTGAATGAGAAAGACAAATAAATTGTCCTGAATAATAATCAGGAAATAGAGGATAAGGATGTAGGAATGATTCAACAAATCAAATAAGTTCATTATTGTGAACCAGAATAGGGAGACATTCTTGAAATAGATGATATGGAGGAGAGACTAGCTGATAGACTCATGGAGAATTTAAACCAGCATACTAATGTGCTGATGGAAGAAGAAATTTCCGAGAAGCATACTAAAATTTTGCCAGAGGAGAAAGAGGCACTGAGGCCTTATGTTTTTTATTTTAATAATTGTTTTGTGAGTACAGGTTTTATTGCAGATGCTGGAGAAAAATTGACACAAGTGATTAGTCAAGTAAAATAAAAGGAAGAAATTTCTGTGGAAATATGTGATCCATGGAACGAAGGGATTAGATTACTAGAAACTATGCTGAAGAATCAAGATTCAAGGCATGAAGAGAAATCTCAATTTCAATATTGGGAAATGAAGAATGTGAAGGTGCAAGACAACAGTAAACAAGAGGGCAAGGATGAAAGGGCGGCAGTAAGTATAAAATTTCAGCAATCAAGAGGTGAAAGTAAACAACAGACAAAAGATCTATTGGACAGAGAAATTGAACTGATAAGGAGGATAATGATGAAATTATCCCAGAAGAAGACAGCAACAACAAAACAAATAAGAAGCAGCAAGAGGAAGATAGCAGAAGATTGTGAAAGCATAGCCAGTGGGGCAATGCAACATAAAGTGTGGAGATCTGGAGGAAAACAAAAAACAAAAGCATCAACAAATGAAAAATTGTAGAACAAGGTATGGGACCCAGGAAAAAAAAGATCTGAAACATATAATCAGGAGATCATGATTATTTTCAACCATGGGAGTCTGATGCAGGAGCATTAGGCTCGAAAAGCTAATTTTATTTTTTTAGACATAGGGGTCTTGTGTTTTTAAGGAAGTTGGGTTCAATAATGTAATTATTAATGTTTTGAGTGAAATTTTAGGAATTAATTAATTATTGAGAGGATTTGTAAATGTTCCCGAATGATTGGAGAACATGAGAGAAGTAGGATGGTTGAGATTCCATAGGGAATGAAAGATTTTTAAATTAATTATAAATCCTAAGTTAGAATTGGTTTTATGATTTTAGGGGATTAGAGAGGATCCTTAGGGATAAAGGATAGATTTTAGGACTGAGAGGATTTTGAGGAATTTGTTGAGCAAGTTAAGGATTTGAAACCAGAATTGGTTTTAGAAACAATTGTATAAATTGTAAGCCTCAAGGCATATGTGTAAGTAGAGTAGGAAGAGATAGATCTGGATTTGTTTTGTAAGCCTATGGGCAGAGAGATGAGGAAGGCCATTTGATTAGAATATCAGGCCAGAGACAAGAGGTCTTTTGTAAGTATTTCACTATATGTATATGTAGAGAAATTTGATTTCTGAATTATTGTATGCACCGATTTATTGAGTTTTAATGAAGGAAATGAATGAACATAGTATTCAAACTCGAATGATGAAGTGAATGAGGACAAGAGATTGAGTGTGGTTTTAAATGGTCAAGTATTCATTTACAAATTGAACAATTCTATGTGGCTTGCATAGAATCAATATCGATCATCAGTATGGATCGATGATCTTTAAACGTATGTGATTCCATAAATTGATATTCATAGTTGTGTAAGTAAATTGGACACAGGCTTGAGAAGAAGTCAAAAGGAAAATCAATTTTCTCAGAGATCAAGGCAGAATCAGCGTGAAAGGGATTCAATACTGTGTTAGCAGTTGAAATGTGTGGTTCAATTTATTTTTAAAACATAGTTACCTTATATGCGTAAGTGTGTAGCCAGTATGTTATGTCGTGTTAATATTCTAGCAATAATATTGCAGACTTAACACCTTGCAGTGGGGTGCGCCAAGAGAATAGAAGCACATGTTTGTGGATGCAGGTGTTGGAGGAGTTGGAACCGTGTAGTGCATCTGAGGTGGAGAATCCACTACGGCAACAACGTTGACATATTGCAGATAATGCGTTGGTGCTAGCAGTGGCGTAAGATTCCATTTTCACTGCTATAATGCAGAACAATGTTGGTTAAATTTCTGGAATGATATTCCATGTTTTGGTAGCACTTCTAGCAAACAGGAGAATGCCATAACGCATGTGAAGCTTTGGGTACGTTGAATCATGTTGGCAGTGACTTCAACAATACATAGAAATGCTGAAATCCACGTTGGCAGGAAGCTTTGAAGTTGTATTGAATGGTTTCATTTGCTTGGGTCTTTCTGTGTGACGGCTTGTGCTAGCAGTGGCTTAAAAAATGCAACGTTTTCTTCCTTAAGCGATGGTTCCATGTTTGGTAATGCATCCATAACATAGCAAACTTTGTTTGTTTCACATTGTTACATCTATCAATGATTTCCCTAGTGGTTACATCAACATTTGAAATGGAATAGTATTTGTGTGGTTAAATAATGAAGTTACAAAGGTAATTGTAACTTATCGAGTTTGCAATAAGGATCATTGTTTCTATATTCTATAATTGTATGGAAATCAGAGTTGCACACTAAGAGATAAGGAACGAATAAGTTCCATCATATGTGGAGAGTGAACCTATTTGGGACTTAGTAAAATTGAATGATTTTTCTATAATAAACATTAAAGTGGGAATTTGTTTTTCCCGATTGCCGGATAATGAGAAAATCTTCCGCATAAAAGAAGAGGAAACTCTGTTTGAGAGGTTGATAAGATGAGTTTTGCATATGGAAAATCATTTGTGGGTTTTGGCAGCTAAGGCTGCATCATCTACCATTTCCAAGGGAAAAATCATCAAATATCTACTTGGTTTTGGGCCCACTCCTTTGGGTGAAAAACCCCAACCTTGGGTTCTTACAAGTGACTTTATGGTGCCAATTCCTCCACAACCCTATCCCCCAGGGTTTGAAGTACCTCCCAAGATATCAATCTCAACATTTAACAACCCCTAGTAAGCACCTTGGGTGGTTTATCAGTTGCGTCAAGAACTTAATGATTGGTTTATCAACCCACAAGAAGCACTGATATGCATGTGGTATATTATCCATAGAAAATGCCCTAAGTGTTTTCGTATCCAGTCCCTTGATAAGCACTCATTCTGTTTTATTTTCATTCTCTTGTTCTTTTGGTCACAATTTTCTCTTTCAAGAAATCCCCTTTTCCTTAGATCATAACTATTTGGAACTTCAATCATGAGCTCCACCATGAATAGGTTCTACCCCACATTGTTGCACATTTTCCCTTTTTATCATTTCCTCAGGGGTCTCTTCATGTCCCTCTTGGACTCTTCCTCTTCTTATTTTTTCTCATTATTTGCACCATAAAATTAATTTGAAGTTCCAACTAGCCCCACTTGGTTTATCTTTCCTCTTCCCTCTTATATCATGGATCTATGGTCCCACACTTCAGGCCATTGCATCATTACACTATAAAAATCAGGGGAAATATACCAAGGGTGTCACATGGTGCATGTTATTCCATAAAACGCCTCAATGGGACTCATTCACAATGATCCTTGATAGACATTGTTGTATGTGAATTATACTAATGGAAGGTAGTCTTCCCACTTCCTCGATTGATGCATCACATACATCCTAAACATTTCTTCCAAGCTTCTATTTACTCTCTGTTAGGGTCCCGTGATTTGGCATATTGGAAATCCAAATGACAGGGTAACATCAAACCAACTTTGGAGCCCAAGGACCTAGCCTTCCTGGACTCAGAGAGGGCTCTCTCTATTTGTGCAAAGGATATGAACTTGTTTGCTTTCTATGTTTATGATTTTAGGCTAGTTGTTAAGTATGTTTTGGTTTATTTTAGGTTTTTGAGGGAAGAACTAATCAAAAGATAAATAGATAACAAGATATCAGATCAAATGGGCTATGGGGTCAATAAGGTCGAGACTGCCTCAAAGGGTGGAGAACATATATTGCAGGGTCGATTTGGTCAAGGTAAAATGGATTCTTTTAGGTGAAATGAAATGGGATGGACACTAAGTTTATGAAATAAAAAGAGATTTTAAACATAAATAGTTAATCAGAAAGAATTCATAAGTTAGGGCTAACCATTGGCCTCTATGAATGAAACTTAAACTAATAAATGCATAAAATAAACATTCCAGTGATGCACGGAAGTATAAGACCCTCCAACTTTGGGAAATCACCTTCATAATTTTGGGAAAACAAATAATATGGACAAAAAACTTAATTTACGAAGAGGGAACTCCTACAAATCATATTTTGAGCTATTGGGAACTTTGAAAATAGAATGAAAAGTTTTTAGGCAAAGGGCAAGATCGAAACAAGACCTCCTTGGTTCAAACTAAGACAATTAATAATTCAAAGAGAGTTTTCAGAGATGGAGATTTGACTAGCCATGAGTAAGTAGGGCATACTGTGAATCATACTTAGCATGCATAACAACCATAAATGAAACAAGCAACAAGTTCTTCAGTGATCAAAGAGAAGTTAAGAATTCTTTGATATGACTAAGAAGGAAGAAAAACATAGAAGCTGTAATAAAATCAGGAAAATTGAGGTTCCTCCATGGGCATGTCTCAAATCTATTCTTTACTGAACTACAACAAGAAAGAAACATGGAAACATGTATGATAAACTAATGGAAACATATAGATAGGAAGACTATACCATTTACCAAGCCAAGGAATCCAACAAACAATCCTCTTCCACCATCCAAGACAAACAAGAAATCATCCACATCATGAGACAAAGTGTTTCTTCAAAGCTTTTAGTATCATGTATTGCTCTATATCATCAAGTTCAGCCTTGTTTACAATGAAATCTCTTGGAATATATAGGCCAAAGTGAAGGAGAACCTCCTAGTGCAACTAGCAAGCTCATTGGCCCATCACAAATATCTGATTTTGTCCTTGAGGCTTTGCAAAGCCCAAGGCACAAAATATCTATAAAAATATCTTTAAAATGCTAAAAAATGAAATTAAATTGACTTTTCCCAACTGACAATGGCCAAAAAAGGCTAAACGCACATTTGGAAAAGCCACTTCAGAAAACTGCATTTTTCACAAAAATGCTTCAGAAATATAGCAGCAGAAAATTCCCTGTCTTGTGGTAAACTTTTGAATGACCTTCCGATGTCAAAATGAGGTCTGTGATGGCTCGTTGGAAAGCGGTGGATGTCTAGTTTCTGAAAATTCTTTTTTTTCCCCAAACTGATCACTAAAAGCCTATGAAAAACTGACCTGTGTGGAAAAACCCAGAAATTAGCCCTTGCTGATATGCGAGGCAGAGTATTGAAAAAGTGACTGTTTTTCGCCTCTTTGGGGGACCAAAACATATTCAATTGATCTGAAATTTTCTGAGTAGATGCCCCTAAATTTAATTCATCCAATGATACCACTTTCAACCTCTGAGGATGCTTCAAACAAAAATGGCGATGCCCATGATTTTCTGCAAATAAGCCCAAAAATGTCAAAAAACAAAAACTTGTCGAATTATGCCTAATTTTGGCGAGCATAACCCTCATGGGTTTTTAGAAGCATGTAGAGAAGTGGAGGCCAAAATTTCAAGCTTTTATGTGCCTTTTCCCACTTTTTCTACCGGGCGCCTCTTTCGGGCCACCTTGAGCTTTTCTTATGTAACCTTCAATTTCCTTCGGGCAAATTGATTTAGCCTTTTGTAGTGCCCGGTCATTTTCTTTTGAAGTCTTAAGTCTCTATTAGTTCTTTCCCACTTATCCTCCAAGTGTTTAGTTTCCCTTTCAAGCCATGCTTCTCTATTATTTTCTATTTCTTGGGTGAGTAAAGAAGTAAGAGGAAAAGATCAGAAAAGGGCTGCCTCTTCTTCTTTCTGTTTCTCCAAAGCTCTTTCGAGTCCCATGGTCCTAGGCCTCTTCCTCTTTGGTTGTTCTTCTTCTTCAGTGTCATTGAATTCACCCGTAAGCTCATCAAGCTTGGTTTGCGCTTTGGAGGCCTCCCTTTGATATTTGAAAGCTCGGACCTCAAATACCGCCATTTGACCACTCATTTGCTCGTTTTGCATGTAGGAAATGGATGAAGTCTTTAGACCTCTCTAGATCAGCTCTTAGGTCATGAATTTGTGCCTCTTTTTTTAGTAAAAGAGTTTCGATAATTTTAGCTTCATTATCCCCATCATCACTGTCTATTTGGATGATGTCAAAATCTCTTTCCTTCTCATGGCTACTTTCCTCTTTTTCCTTCCCTTTGCCTTTGATAGGTTTTTTGGTTCTCCTCTTCTTTGGTAATTCAACAATGGATTGCTTGGGCAACTTGCCTTTGCTTCTGAGTGCTCTAGTAACATTGGGAGTTACAACTCGAGCCACTTTCTTTCTTGAAGTTCGGGGCTTTGTTACCTTTGGAGAAGAAAACATGACCCCTTGCCTAGGAGAGGTAGCTAGCACATGCTCTATTTGATCTTTAACTTTACTGCTCCCATCATCATCTTTGTCATTGTTTTCCTCCTTTTGAAGGTTGCCTTGTTGGTCTTTATCACTGCTATGCTCATGGTAGCTGATTTGGCCCTTTTGTTCTATGCTTCCTTCTTTAGAATGCTCACTGCTTGGGGTTTGTTTGTCATCATCCTTGCTGGCTGGAGGGATTTCATGTTTTTCATCATAAGTGTCCCTTTGATGACTGTCTTGACCCTCCTCATAAGTGCCTTGGCTATCACCTTGTATGTCTCCTTGAGGGCTGCCTTGTTCACTTCTGTCCCTGCTTTCTTCATGACTGTTAGGCTCTATATCCTCACTGTTTTGTGCCTCATCATCAACATGCTCACTGCTGTGTGGGCTGCCAATAGTTTCCTCTTTGTGACTGATGTGTTCTTCATCAACTTGTTCCAACTCTTCATCATTGCCTTCTTTTTTCTCACTGTAATGTTTGGATTCTTTATTTTGTGCTTCCTCATCACTTGTTTGCCTTCTTTCACTTTGCTCTTTTTCACTTTCAATTATAGGAGATTTTTGTTTCTTAGGAGTGTATTTACTAGAAGAAAGAGAAACATGATGAGTGGATGGTGAGGGAGGCACATGAGATGAAGAAGCAGTGGCAAAATCGAGATGTGAAATGAAAGAGTCCCAAGAAACTCCCTTTTTCTTAAATTGATGGAGGATGATGATCTTGATAAGGGAATAATGAAATAGGCAAGCGTTTTGTTGAGCGGAAGGATTCTTTTGAACAAGAGAAGCCATCTTGTCAATGCTTCTATAGAGGAAAAATGGTAGGTTTAGCAATTGAGTTCTTGTGAAGTGCATGAGTAGCCTGATATGATAAGCATAAACCCGGGAAAACCTCCCTTCGCATGTGAAATACTTCATGATGATTTTCATGAGAGAAGCATAGCTGGTCAACAAGTAGTAAAAAGGAAAAATAGCTGGGTATGCATCCTGATGTTCTAGTTTCAAGAAGGTTTTGTATTGATTTGAATCTAGGTAGGTTTGCTTAAACCATTTTTCTTCGATATATGGAATTTTGGTAGCTCTGGAGATAGCTCTAGGAGAGAGCTTGAAGTATAAACCTGCTAGATGAACATGCTTCCCTTGCAGCCTTAAAGCAAATAAATGTGTCAAATGAAGATGAATTTTCACCTCTTGAACCTTTTGACAAAATTCCAAACATCCTACTTCATGAAAGTTAAAGAGCACTGAAGGAGATGCATTCACTTCTTGAGTTGAAAAAGGCTCAAACCTTTTGTGAGGACCACTCCTATTATCTGGATTAAGAGGCATTTTGCTTCTGAGATCCTTGGCTGATTCACCAAGGCAAACTGTCTAAGTGATCACTGAGATAAATCTCCAACCAATACCTTTTACCTTTTGAAAAAACTAAATCTGTCCTTAGTTAGCCAACAATTTTGTTTAAACAAAATCAGCTCTCTTTGACCTTGACAATATGAACTCCTCTCCCTCAGATCACTGTTTTCTGTAGTTACTTGAAGCAAGACAGAGGTTCCCTTGAAATGAATATCTTAAGGAGCTGATTTAAAACAAAAACTGTGCCCTTTAGAAAAACATTGTGTTCTGCTTTTGATTAAACTGCCCTACTTGATGTTATTGTTTCTTTAGAACAAAAGACAATCTTCTTTTTACTGAGTAATAGGCCTTTCAACAAACTCTGCCTCCCCTTAAATGATCACTGGTTTTATTTGAGTTTATCAAATAAGTATGAGTTGAATGAAAACCATTTCACCTCTTCAGCATTTGTGTTTGAGTAATGAGGTTTTTACAAGGTCTGTTAGTGGATTTTGGAGGCAAGTTTCTTTTGATTTTTGACACAGAGTTTCTTCCCCTTCAAAACACTATTTTTAATAGGTTGACACAACTTATTTCAAACTAGTAACATTGTCCCTTCCAACTACTACCTTCCTTGGCAAGCATTGTTCTGTGGAAATCAATGATTTTTTGTGGCTATTTGAAGCAAAAGGTGCTCAAAAAACACTGTTTAAAAGACTTCTCCAAACTGGTTACGAGACCTCATACAAACTCTGTCTTGTGTTTATGGAGTCTGCACGCATTCTTTGCTATTTTTAAAGCACAAAAAGACCTTTCAAGCTGACATATTTAACCCCTTCTTTAACCACTGTTCATCTTTGAAATCATAGCAAAAAACCCTTCTCGAACTCACAACTTGGATAAGAGACAAAAATACCTTAAAAAATGAGTTTTTTGAGGTCCTTTGAGTGTTGGAGTAGTGTACAAGGAAGCTCGTTCAAAACATATGGATGGGCGAGCATTGAACGCAGAACGCGCCGTGCAGAGGTTTGTCGGGTCGGCCTCGGGCGCCCAGTGACTGTCGGCACAGGCGTGCCGCGCGAGGCTATAGGCGCGCCGCGCCTTTGTGTAATCTCTTTGGTCGGGAACCCACAGGCGTGTCGTGCAGTTTCACGGGCGCGACGCACAGAACTTTTAAGCCCAAATTCTTCAAAATCGCCCGAAAATTGCTTCTTTTCTTCGGTGAGGATGATTACAAACGTTTCTTTCAATCTTTAAACTTGGTGAGGGCTTTTAAAAGGCATTTTCCTCCTTGCTAAAAACGAAAAAAGATCTTGTGCTTTTGCAACCTCTTAGAGTAGTTCTATGCCTTTTTGAAGAAGTTTTTTTGTAGAAATGTCAATCATTGCAGCCTTGAAACCCTATATACTCATTTGTTGAAGTAAGAAGGTCTTTTTAGACCGAGACTGGACCCACTATTGTTTATCAAGGAGATGACTTTTAAAAAAAAAAACCACTAATGTAACTTCTGAAGATTATATAAACACAACAATGTTTGTTTTTACTCATATCAAAGTTTTCTTTAACACTGAGATGTGTTTTATATCTTCAAAGGCTGTCTTAAAACTTGGCGCACTGTGTAATACCCTTTTCCACTCACACTGTCTCTTTGTTTTCAGTTGTAGAAAATATTGCCAAACCCAGCTAGCTCTACCTTCCTGGCCATTTAGATGAGGCTGTTCTTAGCCCAAGTTTCACCCTTATATTACAGTTTGAAGGAGGCCTTTATAAACATAACAGTGAAGGCCTTTTGACACCATGATGTTACTTCTTTATTGATGATGAAACACAGGCCTTCAAACTATAAATTTTCATTTTCTCCACTGAATTTTACCTTTGTCTTTCAAACAGAGAAATCACTCAAACACCACTGGAAACACTGCTGATGCATCTTTTGTTTCATCCTTGGGAAGGAGGTGGCCTATAATTTCTGAAGTCACTTAAAACACTTTAACCCTCTGCTTTTAAATGAAGGAGGTTCTTATCATGTCTCAACCATCTTCTCTTGATTGGAGGAGGCTTTACCATGATGTCTTCTAACCATCTACTTTTTAATGAAGGAGGTTATCACTGTGTTTTCAACCATCTGCTCTTTTACTGGAGGAGGTTCTCACTATAGATATGTCATTTCATCTATTTCAAAACTATATCACCTTTCTGCAAATCATATGTCTCTGCTTGGTATCATGTCAAATAGGCAACAATTTGCTTTATGAGATATGTTCTGAGATATGTATTTTGTGTAAAATATCCCTGTGAATTTCTAGAACAAAAACCATCTAACTTGTATATGTAGAGTATTTTCTTGCTAGACCTAGTTGACTGACCTCCCTTGACTGTGTTTGCAGAGGCAATTTGAAATTTCTTTTTGGAGGAGATGTTGAGAACACTGTTGATCAGCATAACATCAGCCTTTTGCATCCATATGACTTGGAGGTTGTTCTCTGTTCTTTAGGCAACTTTAGCTTTCAAACCACACCTATTGATAGCCCTTTACCTGTTGTATTTCACTTGTTTTGATGAGGGCAAGCTAATTTAGCATGAAGGACCCTTTTGACCTTGTCCCTTTGCTCTTTTGCACATTGATCATTATTGCAATCACACCCTGCAGAGATGTAAAAACATATGACTTTGAACCTTGGAGCGCTCTTTTGGTGTTTCAAAGAGACTGCGCCTGAGCGAAGCATACTTCATCAAATATTAAACAAACTTATCTTTTCCAGATCTGAATCTTTGTGAATTTCTTCTGATATGAGACACAGTAACCTCTTAGTGGTGTGCGACCTATGGATGGGTCAAGACTTGTTTTTGCATATTAGGAAGTAATTCAGGGCTGACTGGTGTTGAACAGAGGCTTTTGGCTCAGGATGTTTTTGCCAAGGAAAGGATTTCCTAAAACACCACTATCTAACTTAGGGGTGATCTTGACATGTTCCAAGTGCTTTCTTTGGTATGATTAGATCTTCAAATGACAGATAACCAGGGATAGGGTTGCAGACACTTTTGTCAATAGTTGGATAATGAATGGCTTGAGGAATAAGGGTAAATGACAGCAGATAATTTTTCAGCTATGACAGCTATGGATAGGGTCATTTTGCTGAAACCAAATAGGTCTTGACAAATAGGTTTTTTCTCATCATAGGCTTACCGGAAGGGGTAGGAGGACAAAAATTGTTTTGGGGTGTTTTCTAGATGACAGACTGGACAGTTTGGAGATTAGTTTCTAGAAAACTCAGCTAAGGAAAATAGTCATCAATAACAGGTGAAAAATATTGATGACTAACAGTGGCTCCATTTGGGGAGGGCAGCTCCTTTTGAGGAGGTGTCCAGAATTTCAGATCTCTGGCTTTTGAAGACTAGTGCCTTATCCATTGGTGAAAATTTCTTTCTTTCTTGATGCTATTTCTGAAAATTGACAGCATGATTAGCATCAAAGTCATTCTCTACCTACCCAGCTACATTTCCTAACATTTTTTCTTCTTTCAGGTGCATTTAGACTAGAAACCCTTTGGCATGATATTTTTGAAAAATGACACTATCTAATTCTACACTTATATCTGCCGGGAGTTCAGATTAAACTGATGAACTCTTTTGTTTCTCTACCTAGGCTAGATCGACTGTCAAGATTAAGTCGTTTGACAGGATTTGATTCACTAAACTAAAACACGAAATTGAAAAATGACCAAATCAAGATTAGACAGTCTGATTTGTCATGTATTTGTGGCATAAAAGAGAAGCTGCACACAAATATTATTTTGCATGAAAATAAGATCTAGAAAAATCAGGGCTAGGATACACAGTTTGTTTTTCATCCTTGTTTTCCTCTTTGGTTCTGTTTTGAGCATGTGGAACCAGTATCTTTTCCTAATGTGCTTTCATTGACAAGTCAAGCTTACACAATTTGACTATCCCTCCTTTCACTAACTTATCAGCAATAAATTTAAAACATGCTCACTTATGATTAGGCTAGATAATTGAATAAAACATCTTTTGAGCACTAGTAGTGGCATTTATACTTGCGCACTTTTAGCATGACTCTTTTTTGAACATGGGGCTTTTTTGTTGTTTTCCAAACTGCCCTTTTTTCAATTTTTCTATTGTTTTTGCATTTTCTGTTTTTTTTTTTAATTTCTTCAAGCAATGGTATGTACAATGATTGAAAAATCTGAAACTAGAACTCCTGAAAACGGTGAAAATTGAGCATCTTATCTTCATAAGGATCTCCTGATGCTCTTGGTCCACTCAGATCTTGAAAAGAAAAGTTTGGAAAATTTTCTCTGGTAAGCATAACATAAGGATTCATGCATGAATCTCTAAACAGTCCAGTGTCTTCTCACTGTAATTCTTTATACCTTTGATCTCCACTTCTCCTTTTGCTATACATATTTTTCAAATAATGCAGATATTCTTTGTCATTTGTAAAGCATATGATGACATCATCAAGGTACATCATAATGAAGAAATTTAGAATTGGAAACATGGCCTTCAGGAACATGTCTTTGGTGTCTGGTGGTTTTGCAATTCTGGGTTTGAAGATGGAATTGCTTCCAGCATATGTGAAAAATTCTTTGAGCTATTTGATTTGCAAAGGAATTAATTGGTGACACCCTGAAACATCACTTTGTAAAGACACATGATTAGAAGCACCTATAATTTGTATAGTATGGTCTTGTGCAGGAAGGATATAACTTCTGTTCCAAGGGTGTATATCTGTGTTTCTGAAATCAATTTAAATCCTATGTCCAGCTGTCTTGTCTTTGATTATTAATGTTTGCTCAAGATTTTTATATTTTACTTTGTCAAAGTTGTTTGTTGGAATGATGGCAGTGTCATAGTGCTTCACACTATTTTCTCGACATCCACTAGTATCTTGAACAATCTTGCAAATTCTAGCAGTTCTAAGTCTTTGGTGAAGTGACAGAATGCTAGCTAGTTCAATCAGCTAAGGTATATTTGGATTGCAGTCATTACATCCCTTCATATCAAGTTTATCAGACAATTTTTCCCGGATCTTTAGCAGTTGTGGCTATAGTCAAGGTTTCATTTGGGGAGGTAAAGTTATAAGATGATGAAGCATTTAGGTATGGCAAGAACATTAGGCTCCCCTGCCCCTGATTTCCAAACAAGTTTGTAATATGCAAGTCTTCTAGCGCTTCTGTTCTGAAAAAGGTTCCTGATGGTACTGTTGATGTTTGTCCATGGTTTGAGAAATTTGCCTGAGGGTGTATAGTGTTTTTTGCTTTCTGCTCTATCTCTGTTTCTAGAAAATCGAATTCCTTCTCCTCAGGACATAACTGCTCAGGTTCATGATAATTTTGAGTGTCCAGCTCATCATAGAGAATCTAGGGTGGCTAATGTGGTGCGCCTAGATTTGTTTTAATTTCTCCTGACTGTTCATCAATGTCTTCATCAGTGTGTAAAATGAAGGAATTTAGATGTGAATGCAAGGAATACATTGGGATGTTATCTGGCCTTTCTTGGCTGCTGACGATATATTTCATGTGTGATTCTCGATATAGTATTCTTGATTGGTTAAACACAAGAATGGTGGTGTAGGACATATCTAGTTGAATATTTCCCTGAAGCTTGGCCCCCCAAGATCTGGATAAAAGCATTTCGTACTTGAGAGGGATGTCCGTTACCACTATGTCCATGACCAGGTGTTTTGCAGGTATTTGGGCCAAACTGAAACAAAGATCTTTGATCAGGCCTAGACACTTGAATCTGCTTGAATCAAATGAATATAAGTCTTTATAAGGTTTCGTTATTTCCAGGCCCAATCTTTCCATTACAACTTTTGGCATGAGATTGTGAGAAGCCCCTGAATCCAGCATGGCATTGTGTAAGATTTGGTCATGTATATTCAGACTGATGTAAAAAGGAAGAGTGGTTCCTTCTTAGTATTTCCCTTCTATTTTTGGACCAAATAACGCCTCATGGGTATCATCAGCTAAGTGTAAATTATCTGCATCATTTCCTATGTTTAGGACCTTTAGCAATTGGGATTTGTAAGAGCTTTGGGAAAGAAGTTCAGTGAGAGGCATGGTGATCTTAATTTTGGCAATTTCCCCTTCAAAACTGAAAAGTGTTTGTAGTTTAGATAGATTTGCTTCAGTTTTTTCAGCCATGATTTTCTCTACATTCTTAATTTTCTGATTTTGATTTGGGGTTTTGCTCAACACAGCTGTCTCGAGAATCTTAGTAGAGGTACTAGAATGGTTGGGATTAAGGCTTGCCTGACTAGCTTTGTCTTTGTTTTGGTCAGTTTTCTTGGCCATGATTTTTTTACTATCTGTTGTTCTTTTAAGAATGGTGTCAGGGGTTTTAGTAACAAAAGTGTTTGAGCTACCTTTCTTAAAGTTGTCCTGGTTTTTCTTACTCCTAAGATCATATTGCCTATGAGCTTCTATTATGGCGTTCTAAAATCCTATATCAAGATCTTCGGGTTCCTCGTAATTTGCTTCACTTTGATTTGAGGAGAAGAAAACTTGTTCTTCTTATGTGAGGAAAACCTCACCCTCGTTATCAGAACCTATCAAGTTTATATGACTTTCATCAAGTGGTTCTATATCTCTTTCTACCTCATCAACATAGTTTTCATTGAACGGTGGCCTGATCTGTTGGTCATTTTCCCTTGGTTTATTCTGAGGCGGGTCTCTTCTAAAGTTTTGGTTCCGGTTCCGGTTCCTGTTTTGAGGATTTGGCTAGTTGTCCCTAAGAGGTGCTTTTTCACTTAACTTTTCCCACATTTTCTCCATGGATCTTACCAGGCTGTCTATTCTAGGATCTGAGGAAGAAAATGAAGGGGCAACCTCATCCCGGTATGTGACTTTCTTTTCTGATCTCATCCTAGCTCTTTTTTCAGCTAGGTTGGCTTCCACATTCATAGCCACTTTTTTCATTTCTTCTAAAGTTGCGGGGTCCTTGTCTCTTAGTTAGTATGTCATATCTGGGTCGAAACCTTCGGGAAAATTTGCTAATGCTGAGCCTAGTGGAGGTTTGAAGTGAGGCGGGAGGGCATTATAAACACTGTTGAACCTAGTGCACTAGTCCCGAACACTTTCCCCATTATCCCTTTTAAGATTGTTATATTCGAAAAGGATTTGGATGGGGTTTTTCCTGATTTCCCACCTGTTTATGAAAGTTTGGTAGAGTGATGGGAGATCATGTATACTATTAGGATCTAAGATTTTAAACCATTTCTTGGGTTCTCCGTTTAGGATTTGGGCAAACATCCTCATTCTTATGGTTTCATCTTCTATTTCCATGTATTCAAAGGCATCACTAATTCTATCCACATGTTGTTGGGCGGTAGTAGCCTCAGCCCCGGTGAAGTGCGGGATTTTGGATTGGTAATCATGTTGCAAAGGTGCCAAAGGCTGTGGTAATACTAAGGGCGCATACCAAGCTGCCATGGCAGGAGATTATGGTAGATTTACAGTATGAGGGCTTGTAGGATGAGATGAGGTGATTTGCACAGTGGTGGTCTGAATGGGTGTGGCGGAGGTACTTGGACTTGTGAACTGATTCTGAGCAGATTTGGGGTGGTAAGAGCCAAAGTGGTGGAGAAGCTAAAAATCAAGAGGTGTAGTAGGTGAGGCTTCTCTGCTAGGACTCTATCGCAAATCTAAGGGCTCAAGATCATCAAGGCTGATTTAACTTTGTGACTTGCTTCTAAAAAGGGTTTTTGCTGAACTCAAGTCAAACTGGGAATCCTGCAAGGATGTAAGATGTTCAAGTACAAAGCTTGCTTTTGGGATGGTCCTATCGGTAGCTAAGTTACCAGTTTCGAAATTTTGCCACAAAATATTTTCTGGGTTATCAACTATGATAGGGGGATTTGGGTCAGGGTGAGATCTGGTATTAATTCTTCGTGAAGCTAGATTTCAAAGTCAAAGATTAGAGAGGGTGATAGTTGTGATTGTTTTTGGATAGATGACCTCTCTAGGGGTTTCGCTAATGTGAAGAATGGTCGAAACAAAAATTAAGGCTAGTGGATTTGCCAGGTGGATTTCTTTGAGATCTATGGTCCACCACCAATACTGACAAAGATAATTTTGGGAAAAAGTTTTCTAGCAAACTTTGATGTGGAAACTTGCAAGAAAGACTTAACACTTAGTTTAAACAATTTGCTAGACTGTTGAGAAAGCTATGGTTCTATTTGCAAGTTTATTCTGTTTGATTTCCTATGTTTAGGTGAAGTTTTCTGAATCGCTAAGTTATACTTAGTTTGTCACTGATTTCAGAGGCTGCACTATGAATTTTGAGTTTTGGGAAAGATAAGTCAACAGAATAGTGTGGTTTATGAATTTTTTTTTTTGTTTATATGGAGTTTTAGGCCTACTGGAGGCTAGTGGAGTCGCCAGGTGGATTTTTTGTTGTTTTTATAGAGATGTACTTATGGTCCACCACCAATAACTGGGAAAAGCCAATCTAGGGATGTTTTTTGGGGTTTTCTGAGTCTTTATGTGCAGCCTAGGTTTGTAAGAGTATTCTGAACTGATTCATCACTTTGCTAGGGTGGTGAAGCAAAAAGAGTTTACTCTAAATGATTCTATGGGCGGCTTGCCAGTTTTAAATTTTGAAAGACTAATGAATCTACAAGAGTTTTATAGAATTTTATGTACTCAGTTAGTCCCACCGTGATCGCCATTATGTTAGGGTCCCGTGATTTGGTAGATTGGCAAGCCAAATGACAGGGTAACATCAAACCAACTTTGGAGCCCAAGGACCTAGCCTTCCTGGACTCAGAGAGGGCTCTCTCTATTTGTGCAAAGGATATGAACTTGTTTGCTTTCTATGTTTCTGATTTTAGGCTAGTTGTTAAGTGTTTTTTGGTTGTTTTAGGTTTTTTGAGGGAAAAAATGATCAAAAAATAAATAGATAACAAGATATCAGATCAACTAGGCTATGGGTCGATAAGGTCGAGACTGCCTCAAAGGGTGGAGAAGGCATATTGCAGGGCCGATTTAGTCGAGGTAAAATGGATTCTTTTAGGTGGAATGAAATGGGATGGACGCTAAGTTTGTGAAATACAAAGAGATTTTAAACATAAATAGTTAATCAGCAAGCATTCATAAGTTAGGGCTAACCATTGGCTTCTATGAATGAAACTTAAAATAATAAATGCATAAAATAAACATTCCAGTGATGCATGGAAGTATAAGACCTTCCAACTTTGGGAAATCACCTTTAGATTTTTGGGAAAACAAATACGATGGAAAAACAACTCAATTTACGAAGAGGGAACTCCTACACATCATATTTTGAGCTATTGGGAACTTTGAAAAAGGAATGCAAAGTTTTTAGGCAAAGGGCAAGATCGAAACAAGACCTCCTTGGTTCAAACTAAGACAATCAATAATTCAAAGAGAGTTTTCAGAGATGGAGTTTTGACTAGCCATGAGTAATCAGGGTGTACCGTGAATCATACTTAGCATGCATAACATCCATAAATGAAACAAGCAACAAGTTCTTCAGTGATCAAAGAGCAGTTAAGAATTCTTTAATATGACTAAGAAGGAAGAAAAACATAGAAACTGTAATAAAATCAGGAAACTTGAGGTGCCTCCATGGGCATGTCTCAAATATATTCTTTATTGACCTACAACAAGCAAGAAACATGGAAACATGTATGATAAACTAAGTAAAACATATAGATAGGAACACTATACCATTTACCAAGCCAAGGAATCAAACAAACATTCCTCTTCCACCATCCAAGACAAACAAGAAATCATACACATCATGAGACAAAGTGTTTCTTCAAAGCTTGTAGTATCATGTATTGCTCTATATCATCAAGTTCAACCTTTTTTACAATGAAATCTCTTGGAATATATAGGCCAAAGTGAAGGAGAACCTCCTAGTGCAACTAGCAAGCTCATTAGCGCATCACAAATATCTGATTTTGTCCTTGAGGCTTTGCAAAGCCCAAGGCACAAAATAGCTATAAAAATATCTTAAAAATGCTAAAAAAGGAAATTAAATTGACTTTTCCCAACTGAAAATTTCCAACTAAACGCACATTTGGAAAAGCCACTTCAGAAAACTACATTTTTCACAAAAATGCTTCAGAAATATAGCAGCAGAAAATTCCCTGTCTTGTGGGAAACTTTTGAAGGACCTCCCAATGTCGAAACGAGGCCCGTGATAGCTCGTTGGAAAGCCCTGGATGTCTAGTTTCTGAAAATACTTTTTTTTTCCCCAAAATGATCATTGGAAGCCTATGAAAAAATGACCTATGTGGAAAAACCCATAAATTAGCCCTTGCTGATATGCGAGGCAGAGTGTTGAAAAAGTGACTGTTTTTCGCCTCTTTGGGGGACCAAAACATCTTCAATTGATATGAAATTTGCTGAGTAGATGCCCCTGAATTTAATGCATCCAATGATACCACTTTCAACCTCTCAGGATGTTTCAAACAAAAATGGTGATGCCCATGATTTTCTGCAAATAAGCCCAAAAATGTCAAAAAACAAAAACTTGTCGAATTATGCCCAATTTTGGCGAGCATAACCCTTATGGGTTTTTAGAATCATGTAGAGAAACGGAGGCCAAAATTTCAAGCTTTGATGTGCCTTTTCCCACTTTTTCTACCAGGCGCCTCTTTCGGGCCACCTTGAGCTTTTCTTGTGTAACCTTCAATTTCCTTCGGGAAAATTGATTTAGCTTTTTGTAGTGCTCGGTCATTTTATTTTGAAGGCTTAAGTCTCTATTAGTTCTTTCCAACTTATCCTCCAAGTGTTTATTTTCCCTTTCAAGCCATGCTTCTCTATTATTTTCTATTTCTTGGGTGAGTAAAGAAGTAAGAGGAAAAGATCGGAAAAGGGCTGCCTCTTCTTCTTTCTATTTCTCCAAAGTTCTTTCGAGTCCCATGGTCCTAGGCCTCTTCCTCTTTCATTTTTCTTCTTCTTCAGTGTCATTGAATTCACCCATAAGCTCATCAAGCTTAGTTTGCGCTTTGGAGGCCTCCCTTTGATATTTGAAAGCTCGGGCCTCAAATACCGCCATTTGACCACTCATTTGCTCGTTTTGCATATGTAGGACATGGATGAAGTCTTTAGAGCTCTCTAGATCAGCTCTTAGGTCATGAATTTGTGCCTCTTTGTTTAGTAAAATAGTTTCGAGAATTTTAGCTTCATTATCCCCATCATCACTGTCTATTTGGATGATGTCAAAATCTCTTTCCTTCTCATGGCTACTTTCCTCTTTTTCCTTCCCTTTGCCTTTGATAGGTTTCTTGGTTCTCCTCTTCTTTGGTAATTCAACAATGGATTGCTTGGGCAACTTGCCTTTTCTTCAGAGTGCTCTAGTAACATTGGGAGTTACAACTCGAGCCACTTTCTTTCCTGAAGTTTTGGGCTTTGTTACCTTTGGAGAAGAAAACATGGCCCCTTGCCTAGGAGAGGCAGCTAGCACATGCTCTATTTGGTCTTTAACTTTACTACTTCCATCATCATATTTGTCACTGTTTTCCTCCTTTTGAAGGTTACCTTGTTGGTCTTTATCACTGCTATGCTCATGGTAGCTGATTTGGCCCTTTTATTCTATGTTTCCTGCTTTAGAATGCTCACTGCTTGGGGTTTGTTTGTCATCATCCTTGCTGGCTAGAGGGCTTTCCTGTTTTTCATCATAAGTGTCCCTTTGAGGACTGTCTTGACCCTCCTCATAAGTGCCTTGGCTATCACCTTGTATGTCTCCTTGAGGGCTGCCTTGTTCACTTCTGTCCCTGCTTTCTTCATGACTGTTAGGCTTTGTATCCTCACTGTTTTGTGCCTCATCATCATCATCATGCTTACTGCTGTGTGGGCTGCCAATAGTTTCCTCTCTATGAATGTTGTGTTCTTCATCAACTTGTTCCAGCTTTTCATCATTGCATTCTTTATGCTCACTGTCATGTTTGGATTCTTCATTTTGTCCTTCCTCATCACTTGTTTGCCTTCTTTCACTTTTCTCTTCTTCACTTTCAATTATAGGAGATTTTTGTTTCTTAGGAGTGGATTTACTAGAAGAAGGAGAAACATGATGAGTGGATGGTGAGGGAGGCGCCTAAGATGAAGAAGCAGTGGCGAAATCAGGATATGAAATGAAAGAGTCCCAAGAAACTCCCTTTTTCTCAAATTTATGGAGGATGATGATCTTGATAAGGGAATGATGAAATAGGCAAGAGTTTGGTTGAGCGGAAGGCTTCTTTTGAACAGTAGAAGTCATCTTGTCAATGCTTCTATAGAGGAAAAAGGGTAGGTTTAGCAATTGAGTTCTTGTGAAGTGCATGAGTAGCCTGATATGATAAGCATAAACTGAGGAAAACCTCCCTCCACATGTGAAATACTTCATGATGATTTTATTGAGAGGAGCATAGCTGGTCAACTAGTAGGAAAAAGGAAAAATAGCTAGGCATGCATCCCGATGTTCTGGTTTCAAGAAGGGTTTGTATTGACTTGAATCTAGGTAGGTTTGCTTAAACCATTTTTCTTCGATATATGGAATTTTGGTAGCTCTGGAGATAGCTCTAGGAGAGAGCTTGAAGTCTAAACCTGCTAGATGAACATGCTTCCCTTGCAGCCTTAAAGAAAATAAATGTGTCAAAGGAAGATGACTTTTCACCTCTTGAACCTTTTGACAAAATTCCAAACATCCTACTTCATGAAAGTTAAAGAGCACTGAAGGAGATGCATTCACTTCCCGAGTGGAAAAAGGCTCATACCTTTTGTGAGGACCACTCCTGTTATCTGGCTTAGGAGGCATTTTGCTTCTGAGATCCTTGGCTGATTCACCAAGGTAAACTTTCTAAGTGATCACTGAGATAAATCTCCAACCAATACCTTTTACCTTTTGAAAAAACTAAATCTGTCCTTAGTTAGCCAACAATTTTGTTTAAATAAAATCAGGTCTCTTTGACCTTGACAATATGAACTCCTCTCCCTCAGCTCATTGTTTTTTGTAGTTACTTGAAGCAAGAAAGAGGTTCCCTTGAAATGACTGTCTTAAGGAGCTGATTTAAAACAAAAACTGTGCCCTTTAGAAAAACACTGTGTTCTGCTTTTGATTAAACTGCCCTCCTTGATGTTATTGTTTCTTTAGAACAAAAGACAGTCTTCTTTTTACTGAGTAATATGCCTTTCAACAAACTCTACCTCCCCTTAAATGATCACTGGTTTTCTTTGAGTTTATCAAATAAGTATGAGTTGAATGAAAACCATTTCACCCCTTCAGCATTTGTGTTTGAGTAATGAGGTTTTTTACAAGGTCTGTTAGTGGATTTTGGAGGCAAGTTTCTTTTGATTTTTGACACAGAGTTTCTTCCGCTTCAAAACACTGTTTTTAATAGGTTGACACAACTTCTTTCAAACTGGTAACATTGTCCCTTCCAACTACTACCTTCTTTGGCAAGCATTGTTCTATGGAAATCAATGATTTTTTGTGGCTATTTGAAGCAAAATGTGCTCAAAAAACACTATTTAAAAGACTTCTCCAAACTGGCTATGAGTCATTTCTGATTTTGTGAGTGACTTGTTTCAAACCTGCAATCTGTGCTATATAATAGAAGTGCATTACCAATTTAACCACACATTTTTTCTTACCTTATAATGCATATGCATTCATTTTGATGTTATATGGTTGACCTATCTCTAAAATGGGGTGCAAGATGTTGAAAAATGTAACTAGTTTCAGTCTTCATAATTGGTGTACTCATTTCAATATGCATCCTATGTAACAAATAAGAAAAGAAAATAAAAAATTATTATTATTAAATCATGGGTTTCGTGCTCATTATTGATGGTATTCTAGGTAAAATCATGTTCTTTGTGCTTCTAGGGTTTGTTAGGTCTTAGGATTTATTGTCTTTAGTCAAATGAGTCAACATCATTTTTTAAAGACCATTCTAGGAAAAATGTAATTGTAAGAAGAATTATTTTGAGGCTAGAAAGTATGGAAAACTCAAAAATTACAATTCATCCCTAATGGTTACAAGTTTGCCTAAAGGAGGGAATTCAACCACTTGATAAGGCCATATAAAGAAGCAATTCAACCTCATTTGGGACACACTCACTCACAAGCTTGACATCTCAAGAAGATGTTTGATCTATAGCTAGGAGAAGCAGAAAAGGAGAGCGAAGGTATGATAACAGAAAGAAGGATGAAAATATCTTGTTTTGGGCTCTATCTCTCTTACATGTGCAAAATTATAGGGTTTATGGGCTACTGGAAGAGATCAAAATTATAGGACCGAGTTGTAGTAGGACGAAGTGAAACATCTTGTACCTAGAAGGAAGGATAGTCTATATAGACCTCATTGACCTTAGGAAGAGTCATCTTGCTCCAGGAAAGTCTCAAGAGTAGGTTGATCTAGGGTTTCCTTGGAAGCTGCAAGACTGAAATTGTAGGGTTGAAGTTGCAGGCTGAGTAGCAGTTTCAAAGCTGGCAGGTCAAAGTTGCAGTATGTAGCTATTTGGTGCAGAATCAAGGAAGGATTTGAAGAAGGACTGACTTGGTACTAGGAGAAGGACTTGGTCTAGGGTTTGGATCTTTGTATCTCATTTTAAGCATATTATAATAAGAGAATATTTTCATGGTTTTCCCCTTAGAGGTGTTTTTCCCTGGCTGAGAGCCTAATATTCGTGTCCTCTATTTTTTCTATTGCTATTCTTGATATTATTTGATCAAAATATATAAAAAAAGAATATAAATAAGATTCACAAGAAAATATATAGGTTAAGGAAAATAAGATTAATAGCTCCCACTATCCATTTTCCAACATGCCATTAGAGCTAAGGTGAACAAAGAAATCAGTTGGAAGCACACTAGAAGGAATTATTTGTCAAGGGGAAGGGAAAAGGAAACTTTGAAGAAAATATAGAAGAAGAAGACTTCAAGAAGGATTGAAGACTCATTGGTAGAATACCTAGAAGGAGGGTTCCTACTAAAGAACATCAAAACTACATCAAAGGAAAAATACAAAAAGGGTGTTGGTCTCTGTTTAAAGAAGACCTATTTGGAAGTAATTTTTGGAGGAGGAATCAAGGATCTTGGAAGCTATTGATTCCCAGGAAACATATTTCAAAGAAGACTCTTCAAGGATATTGAAGGCATGAAGAAGGTTGAAGACATCATCAAGGAGAAACTCAGTCATCAATTAAGTATCATATTATTAAATCATGTCTACATCTTCAAGTCATATGGGTTCTTTTTGCAAGGAAAACAATAAGCTCGTTGGGGCATCAAACTATCTAGCACGGGAGCAATGAATTGACTTGATATTCACAAAACAAGAAGTAATGGAATATTTTACTAGGGAAATTATTGAACCTGAGAAAGATAAGACACAAGAACTAGAAAAATGAAATACGGGGAAGTAAGGGCATGAAATATCATAGTGAAATCCATTAAAGATTCTCATGTTCCATTCATTGCAAATTTAAAGGCGTCCAAGGCCATGTATGACAAGCTGGTGAATTTTGACTCTATAATTACAACAAGAGAAAATATGTCTTTGTGGAACAAGTTATATAGAATGAAGAAATCAAAGGATGAGGACGTGGCATCCTTTCTCATGAGAGTCTCTCAACTAAGAGACAATCTGCAAAGACTTGGGGAACCAATTACTGAATCATAAGTAACCATCTATGTACTAAATTCATTGTCACTAGAATGGGGCAACTTTGTAACAATAATCTACTAAAAGAAGGAGTCAACTCCCTTTGATGATTTGTGGGCTCAGTGCATATTGGAAGAATCAAGGATCAAGGTCAAAGATGGCAGTGGATCAAATGAGCAGTTTCAAGCCTTTCTAGCTCGAGTCAAGAAGTTGAAGAAAGGAAAGTTTGGAAATTCCAAGAAGAAATACATGTCAAAGGTTCAATGTTTTAAGTGGAATGAGTTTGGACACTTTATGAGGGGATGTCCAAGCCTACAAAATAACAAGAGAAAGGAAATGAGTTAAGCTTGTGTAGCCGAGGTAGTGGGAGAATGTGAGAAGAAAGAAAATAAGGAATAAGTGAAGGATATTTACTACTAAAGAATGTTCAATGTTTGTTGGGTTCTCTGTGAAGTTTAATCTTTCTTTTAGAATAGTATGTTCTACACAACATCATAGAAAGACACATATGGTAGTAGCATGTCTAGAATTTACATAATTCAGTTTCTTTGTAGAGATAATTGAGATAGATGGATAGATAAACCATTTTGCATATTGATCATCCAAGCATTATCTAGCATTATGTTAGAACAAGCCATATTTCTTAAATGGATCATCATGATCCTGTAAAACCCATAATTATGAAACGTTATTGAAAGAAGCACTATGACCAAGGTTAGTAGAAATTCCATGTAATGTGGAATCAATATTGGGATTAAAGGGATGAAAGATTGCAATGGCTCGGTATGCAGACACTTTATGAGATATATGAATAGCTAGATGATTAGATGAAAGCATAGGAATGCATGTTGGATATAAAAATTTTGGATAAGATTCATATGTGTAGAATATTGTGGAAAGAAAGTTGGTCATAAAATATGCTTAGGGATATGGATATATGATGCTTTAAAAGAATGGGATTTGACTTTGGTAGAGAATTCTGGAATAGAACTCTATAGACATGTGATCCGTCCAATGTTTCAAATGGTTTCTCCATCCATCATTAGGGACCAAACCAAGCCTTATGAGTGAATGAGTGCTGGAGAACCTATTAATAAGAAGATTATGGGTAATGTATTTGATGGATAACGACCAAAAAACATAAATAATAATATTTGACCAATTGATTAATATTTGAAAAGGAATATTTAAAGGGATTTTTTATTGAGTGTTAGAAATACTAGATTTGGGATTTAGATTTTTAATTTTGACCAAAAAGAAGGGAAAATAGATGAAAATGGATAAAACTAGTTGAAGTTGTTAGTTAGATTGTATTAAATTAATAAAATAAATAACAACTATAACTTATATAAAATAATGAGCACAACTATTAGATGAAATTAGATAGTAATAAATTAATAAAATTAATAACAAATATAAATAAATGACAAAGATATATTAGTTGAAATGGATGAGAATAAATTAATTGTAAATGAAATGAATTTTATAATATAAAAGGGGAAGGAATAAAATTTTCTCAAACAATGAAAAAGATAAATTATGTAGAATGTATAAAAAGCTAAAATGGTACATAAAATTAGACATAAGAGAATTTAAATTCAAATAATTGAACTATAAGGAGAGGGATATATAATAATTGAAGGGTAGGATCAGGGAGAAAAGAGGAGGAGACAAGGGAGAAAAGAGGGGGAGACAAATCAGGTGGGGCAGATAAGGGAGAAAAGAGGGAGATAGAAATCAAGATAGGGTTAAGACTTAAAGAATAAGATTGTGGATAACAAACTTCCATAAATGACAAAGTTATTAGAGTTCATTTCTATTTCTAAGACTTACATAAAAAAATATTGTGAAACAAATTAATTATATTAATATTATATAATTAAATATTAATATTTTAATGACCGGGAAAAGATCTATTTCCAATAATTATAAAAAAATAAGGATAATATATTTTTATGGTATAATTCATGGCCCATTGCGAATCTGAACAATATTTTCTCAATATGTTGAAGGTTGATTGAACTTACTGTACAGTACGAGCCAGCAGTGGCAGACTTAATTTAACTTGCAGAATTCACCCGGAAGAGATCATGATGGAATTAAATGCACGTGAGAGCAATGGTCCGATGGCGACAGGTAGATGGGTGATCGTGATGACTACTATTATAATTAATTAGAAACTAGCACAGTGATGTCCTTATCCTTAAAAGACTCAGCCATCATTTCTCATTCCCACTCCTCCATGTTAAGATGCAAAACATAAAATATTTCCGCATAATTTTGTAAAAATATTTAAATTTTTAATGAGTTTATTTTAAATGAAATTTTGATGATTTTTAAGGTAAGATAAATTCATGTTATAAAGTTTTAGGTAATCAATTTTAGAAAAAAAGAAATTGATGATTTTTTTTTTTTTTTTGGAGAAATATGGAAAATTAGTTCATTTGTTAAATTTGGTCTTTAAATGTTTTCTTAGACTGACAATAACATGAAGTAGAAGCTTAATAATAATTTTTTTTTAGTGAATGTAAAAAGGCTTATTTCCCTCAAATACACAAGCATAATTCAATAAATCAACACTAGATGTGGAAAAACATACTTGATACAAATTACATTATGATGGACAATGGTGGGCTCTCGATGGCAAAAAGTAGTAAAAAGGGAAAAGATAGGTATTAAAAAGATGGCATTTCTAGTGCCAACTATCACTCACAAGGTCTATATGTTTTATTCATTTTTGCAACTTAGGTAACTCACATATATTGGTAAAAAGATTTTAAAAAATCATACTTATTTCCTTGACCACGTGGATGGATATCTAAAATGCATTTGAATTTTTTACTTAGATTAATTTTTGTCATTTATAGGACTAGAAGTGAGTCATTTTGTCCCAAGTATGCTCTCTACCTTGCACTTTGAGTGACTAATGTAGATCAGAAAGGCAAAAAGTCTCCTCCATCTCTCTCATTAAAAAATGAAACAACACATAGAATTAATTAGGGAAGAAAGTAAAGCACCCTTACATGTGCATATGATTTTTTATTCAAGGTTACAATTCACATAATTTAATTATAGGACAAGGATCCTGCAATGTCCATGCATCTCAATTTTATACATACATATGATTGGCACAACAAGCACACACACTTTCAGATTATAAGCACATCCTTTGGATGGTATACTCTTCTACTTGTGCTCATAGTCAATCTAAAGGAATCAAAAAACTAAGAGTGCTCTAAAAGAACCTTTTTCAAATCACACCTTAATCCAAATAATTGGGCCATCATCCTAATTCAAAGCTTAATCAACTAAATTCCTCTACAATCAGGGCACAATTTTTTTTTAGTTCAGGTTAGGATCTCAAGGGTTGGTATCTAAATAACTCCCTTGATCACTCTTCATTTAATACTTAGAAAGTTTACTTCTATGAGACTTTAAAATCCTTCATCATCTAGTGTTAAAAAGCCTAGAGGCGGGGAGAAACCCATGGAGGTGGTAAGGATTAGACCAAAGATTTTGAAAACCTGCTTGAGTCTAGCAACTCTTGGTAGATGTTCTAGATCTATGCTTGACACCCAAAAGCTAAGATTCCCCTACCCACACTAGATGAAGATAACCTAGCGACTGATTCACAGGGAACCCTCCTACGTAGAAATCATGGAATGCGATTACACATAAATCACATATTATGTGGCTATTGTAAAATGTTTCTAGTCTCTAAGAAACATATCCCTAGTACCTTGAGGGGTAACTAATTAATTCTCACCTTCATTAGTTTTCTTCTAATGGATTCATGACCAAAATATCTTGAAAGGCCGACTTACATTTGAGGGGAAGGATGTTAGGGCTATAAGTACATAATATTTTACATTTTTATTTTTACACCATTGCACAGGAATATTTCACCCTATCAAGACACTATACTTTAAAAACTATGAACATTCATATTGTGTTGGCCATTGCAACTTTACTAATTTTATTTTGGGTTCTTTGCTTTGATTAGGCCAAATTATTGTATTATCCCCTCACTAAAAAATCACACATTTCATAGCAAGTTGAGAAACCATAGTGGACTTGTTGGAACCCCAATGTTCTCAATGTCTGCTCGATCTCCCACCAATGTCGAAAGACATCTTTGGTAACACAACTTGGCTAACTTTACCTACCCCCTTGTGTTCACCACTAAACACCACATTACTCGAATCATCTACTTTAGGAAAAATATTGTTAGGAACCACCTTTACTTGTACTACTCCTTGAAATCAAGCTAGCGTTCATGAGAGACAAACAATGTCTAGTAAAATTCCAACACCAATTTTTCCCTATACGACCTCACACAATATTCTATATTTAATGAAGTTGACTAATGACCCCATTTCCCATGACCTTGGTTGGCCACGCATTACAATCAAACATTCTTGAAACAAATTTTTAATCTTTTTGTCCCTCAACATATATATTTTGACCTTGCTTAATATAATGAATGGTTGTTTTGTAGTTAATCATGAGTCAAATGAGATTATTTAATTAACTAGGTTGTTAATCATGAGTCAAATGAGATTATTTAATTGACTAGGTTATATTCATGGTTATACTTGGTTTTTGGTACAAAATGGTATACTAATATGGTAGAAAGCATAAGGGACATATAGCCCATACTCATCCGAAAAATCAAGGATTATGTATACATTTGGAGCTTACACATCGTCTAAGAAATCAATGGTTCACTTAAGTACACTTCAAATAGTTAGGAGACTATATTTGATGAGAAGAGTGCTTCCTGAACCACTTCCTCGAGATCTTGATATTCAAGGGGATACGCAATCATCCAATCAAGGCGAAGGTCCATGAATATTCTGTATAAAATTATATCTCAAGGCTTAGCTTTAGTTAGTTAATTTTTGCAACAAATTAAACTTCTTAAAGCTCTCAAGATAATGCACTGGTCATTTACCATTTGAACAATTGTTATTTTATTTGGATGTTCTCTTAATGAAGAAGTTCTTTATCTAGTTGGTTCTTGTTAGTATTTTTAGGTTACCTAAGTACCTTGGGTAGGGTATCCCAAAAGTACTTTGAGGAACCCTTTGTATTTAAATTTCCTTTGCTTTCCTTTGCTTTCCTATCATTCTTAAGTATTTTTCTTACATAAAAAATACTCACAATTAGTGTTACTATTTCCTGTATAAGTGTTTTTATGACATAATTACTCATTTTATAACATTAATATCTTGTGCACAACTTGGTTTAATTTATTTCAAAAATTTTCTTAAACAAGGAGGCATCCAATCTCTTTGTTGAGCCTCATAGTTGCTTCTTTTTGACACCTCTTTTTCACCTAATTTATTCCTTTTTGACCATCATAATCACTCAATGGGTATCAAATCACAAGATTTATGGCATGGAAGCTATATAATAGTCTTGTATTTCATAACTTAGTAATTTTCTTTATTATTAGTCTAATATTTTCTTTAGCTCCCAAATTGGGATGATTCAGCAACTAATGTATGATTCTGCAACCAAGTCCATCATTTGATAGGTTTCCAAGTGCCGGTTGCAGGGAGAAATATATGGAAAGGTGGAAATCAATGCACTCAATGATTCCCTCATATCTTAATGAACCAGATTGATACGAGAAGCTTCTAGTTACGTGGTCAAGGATAAAGTCAACTGTGTAAGCTATAACAGGCGAGCGAGGAACGATATATACGATTCACGATTTGCTTTGTTAATAGAAAATTGTGAGCGGTTTCCGTTATGATATCTTTTCATAGTTAATTTTAGCATTATGTTAGAAAGGCTAGGCATAGAGCTCTGAACATATACTGATGCGAGCTTTATTAAAAGACCTTGCAACAAACAAAAACACAGTGACTTTTTATGTGATAGTGAGAATTCAAAACTATGTTTTTAATTCAAAGAGTCCTTTCTATTTTGATGGGTGATTGATTGTTTGATTGAATCTCGTGACCACCTGCTTGTGGAGGGCCCCCTCAAGCAATAAGGTTTTCTTTTTTTAAGTAGAATTCTTATGTCATTTCGTAAGCTTGCTTTCTAGATGCATATTGTAGAATGTTTTTTTCCTTTATTGATTTCGAATTAAATAACAAGCAATTTGATTGTCTCATTAATTATTTTCCTTTATTGATTCAGGAGCACATGAATTAAATTAAGCAGTAATGATATTAGCAGTGAGAGTTTGAATTTAGGATGAAATTGTAATTCTTAAAACAGAGGTTTTAGCCTTTGTTTGCAGGTTATATTTCAAATCATGAGTAATTTATCAGTTTGAGAAAGTGTGAATATAATTTCAATTCATTTTGGTTTTTCATACAAGAGTGTGTTATATTGATAGATGAGTTGATTCTTTTAGGAATTGAGTTTTCTTCAAAGCATATTTTAGATATATTGTAGTGTGTGTGTGTGTGTGTGTGTGTGTGTGTGTGTGTGTGTGCGTTGTTATGAATTAAATTTCATTTCACAAGTGTGAGACTGAATTATAAGTTCGAGATTTTTTTTATTGGTTGTGTGGATTCTCATAATTACATACAACTTTATAAGGGTGTGATCATATTTCTTAGAACTAGTTTCACTAAATAATCCAATCATGTGCATTGAAAATTTCATTCCATTTCGACAACTAGGATTCCTAGCACATACAGTGCACTTACACTTCGTCAGTCTACTAGACATGGTTGATAATTTATGTAAACAATTTAAGATAATTAAATTGAAAAACATTTCGACGTCATTGCCGAGGAAGTGTATATAGGAGTCTTTTCTTTTTCTAAAAAAAAACAACAAAAGTGGCATGCATAGGGAAAGAGATTCTAGAGGTATATTCGTAGGTAGAGGTAGAAGTTTAATTCCAGCATCACCACTCACCCCACCACGACCTTGTAACGCCACACCATCCACCCAAACTTGTATACCATCCATTGCATGCAAACATAGACTTCCTGAGGTACTTAGATCTAAAATCCAACCTATAAATTTACCAAATTCATCAACTGAGGCCATAATAGAAGAAGAAGATCCCACATCCCCAACAGAAGGAGTAATTTTTCTATCTTCAACTGGAGAGAAACTCCTACCACAGGAAGTAGAAGTTCCTAGTGAAGAAGAAGAAGAGGAAACCTATTTTAATATACCATTGATAGAATAAACAGAGGAACTAAAACATCCAATTTTGGAAGCTTATATTAGTTCTGAAAAATCTAGGATTGGAGGTGGAAGAGGAGGTAGGATTTGAGGTGGAAGAGGTGGAGGAAGAGAAAGAGGGGGGTATAGAAGAGAACCAAACCCATTTGGATTTCCTATCTTTGATGAATATACCACAGTAATAATGAAAAATATCTCACCCTCCATCCTTCCTAACTTCCATAGATTAAGAAGTGAGGATCCTGAAACATTTCTTTTTTATTTCGAAGTTTTATGTAGATATTATGACTATTTTCTCGATTCTCAAAAGTTGAAATCATTTCCAACAACTCTTAAGGATGCAACACTAAAATGGTATATGGGTTTAGTAACAAAATCTATTAGAACATGGGAACGAATGAAAAATGCATTATTAGAGAAATACAAGGATTACTGCATGTCCCATAACCTTAACGATGATGCTTTCAAAATGATGCAAAGAGAAGATGAAAATCTTGATGATTTGATTGAAAGGTTTAGCTAGAATCTTAAGAGAGCTAAAATGGAAAATTTAGATGAAGAAAATTTGAAAGCTCTCTTATTAAAATCTATAAGGGATGAATGGATAGATATTCTCAACTTGATGGTTAAAGGGGATATTTTTCAAGTATCATTACCAGATATTTTTGAGTTATGCATACGCATTTCAAGAGGAAATACGAAGACTGGAAAAAGCCCAGAGATCTTGCTATTTCTAGGATTAACAAATCTGTAGCCAGAAGGGTAAGTAGGGTTGAAATATGGATTTTACTTGATAATATTAAGAAAAGCATTTTAGGGAGTCTTAGTGAACAAATAGACACCCTTAAAATACAAAAAAAAAAGAAAAAATTTGAAAATTATGGTTTATCCATCTTTTGTCCGAAGTGTAGAAAGAAAAATGCCTTGAGAGAATTTCCTCTTGATTTGAAAAGCATAGAAACTTGTGTCATATGTGTAGAAAATGATGATACCAAAGAATGTCCTCTGATACAAGGTCTTAAATATATTTATCAAGAGGAAGTAGTGCCAAATCAGGTAGATCCTCTTTTTTTTATTGCTAAGAGACCATGGACAAATCAAGGATTTAACCCCCAAACATATGCACAACATAAATGGAATGCACCCATGCCTTGAAAACCTTGGCCTCAACCTTGGGCACAAGGATGGAAAAATCCTTATGGAATATATCCTCAGCACTCCCAATATCCTCAACCTTATCCTACTTTTCCACCACAATATTTTCCTCAGTCTAGTCAACCACCTCAAGCTCAAACACAAAACCCAAACCCACAACTTTCATTACCATTTCCACAAAGACCAAACCAACTGCCTACTCAACCACTCCTAAATCCAAACAATAAAGGCTCATAACCTGTTTACAACATAGAAGGGAAAATTTTCCAAACTTATATGATAACTCCATTAGATCTAAACAATGTTCAACTTAGATCTGGTAGAGTATTGGAGAAGAAGCCACCATCTGTTGCTATTCAGGAAAGTGAAAAAGATAATCACTCTGAGGAAGAAACATCTCTTCATCAGAACAAAAATTCTCAAAAACAAACCACCTCTATACATACCAATGATATTCCAACAAACTCAACTCCCATTATAGAACAACCTTCAATTTCTGTACAAAATCCACCTTTGCCGAAAAGATTAAAAATCAATATAGGGGTAGATAAACATATTATGATATCTGATTATGATATGTTGGATGAACTGAAGAATGTTTGTATAAAAATTCGTTTACTATAGGCTATCAAATAAATACCAATATTTTCAAATACAATTAGGGAGTTAAGCATTAAAAGAACTAGAATAAAATGAAAATAAGTTAAAAGAATTCAATTGGTTACAAAAATTGTAGATATCATGATGGGAAAAATAACAGTTCAGAAATATCTAGATCCAATAAGTCCCATTTTGAAAACACACATCAATGGTGTTGAGATACCGAATACATTGATTGATTTAGGAGCATCCATAAACATCATGAGTAAACAAACTATGGATCAATTGAAAATTCCTAATCTTCAATATACACCCACATTATTACAACTAGTAGACATATCTGTTATAAAACGTAATGGTGTGTTAGAAGATGTGTTTATATCCTTAGATTCTTGGGAATACCATGTTGATTTTATGATCTTAACACCGAAGAATAATTTGGGAGGCCATCCATTGATCCTAGGAATACCATGGTTAGCTATAGATAATGGTTTTATAAGCTGTAGATTTGGTGATATGTTTATTTCTGATGGGAGTTCAACAAAGAAATTCACATTATATCCTCCAGAAAAAACAATTATAGAAGTGGAAAGTGAAGAATGGATAGAAGATGATATTTATATAGATCAATGTTTGCTACTTCACAAATAGATGAAGAAGATCAAATCTTAAATTTAATGGAAAATAATGAATCTTCCTCATCTTGTGAATCTGGTCAATATTTTGAAGAATAATGTAATGTCAAATATCTATCATCTCCTCAAATGCCTTTACATTCTATGGAAAAAATTGGCAGTTCTTTGATAGAAACCTTCCCAGAAAAAAAATTGAATGTTAATGATAACCTAGAGGAATCTCAAAAGAAAGAATTAGTAAAAATGTTACAAGAACATTCCTCTGCTTATGCATGGGAATACATTTATATGAAATGAATTGACTCCGAAACTTGTATGCATCATATCTACATTGAATAAAATTCCAGACCAATTAGACAACCCAAAAAGAGGATGAATCCAAACTTAAGGGAAATTGTTAAGGAATAATTACAAAAATTGTTAAATGTGAATATCATCTATCCTATATCTGATAGTCAGTGGGTCTCGCCATTAGTAATTGTTCCGAAAAAGAATGGAAAATGGAGAGTATGCATTGATTATAGAGAATTGAATAAAGCTACCTTAAAAGATCATTTTCCACTCCTTTTTATAGATCAATTTATTGACACATTGGTAGGAAAGAAGTATTTTTCATTTCTGGATGGATTTAGTGGATATAACCAAATTCAAGTTGCTCCAAAAGATTGAGATAATTTTTTTTTTACCTAAGCATGGGGGAATTATGCTTATCGAGTACTTCCTTTTGGATTATGTAATGTACCAAGTACTAGGAATTTTCTCTGATCTAATTCACGATTGTGTTGAAGTATACATGGACGATTTTACTGTCTATGGAAATTCTATTGAAGAAGCCCCTAAGAATTTAGAAAAAGTATGTGTTAGATGTAAAGAAGAAAATCTCTCATTAAGTCATGAAAAATGTTTTATGATATTTACTGAGGGGATTGTTTTAGGCTGCCATATTTCAGGATATGAAATTAAGGTGGATGCATCTTAGGTAGAAGTAATTTCTAAATTGTCAGTTCCTACTTGTCAAAAAGATGTTAGAAGCTTTATTGGTTTTACTGGTTACTATAGATGATTCATAGAAAAATTTACCAAGATTTCCTCTCCACTTTTCAAATTACTTACAAAGGATTGTGAGTTCACCTGGAATTCTGACTGCCAAAAAGCCTTTGAAACATTAAAAGGAAAAATTTTCGAAGCTCCAATTTTGAGAGAATCAAATTGGAAATTACCTTTTTATATCTCAAATGATGCCTCAGATACAAATTTGGGAGTTGTATTAGGACAAAAAGACTTTACTCCTTATGCCATTTACTATACAAGTAAAAATTTGACTCCTGTAGAGTTAAATTATATTGTTTCTGCAAAGGAGTTTTTAGCAGTTGTGCATGCCATCAACAAGTTCAGACATTATGTCATTGGTTATGAAACCTTTATTCACACATATCATTCTGCAATTAAATATCTCATGAATAAATCAATTACAAATGGAAGAATCATAAGGTGGTTAATTTTGTTACAAGATTTTAATGTTACTATTTTGGATAGACCCGAAAAACAAAACACAGTTGTTGATTTCTTATCTAGAATCCAAAAAAAAATAATAATACTCCTGTAAAAGATGATTTTCCTGATGAATACCTTTTTCTAGTATCTATTGAATCTCCTTTATTTGTACATATTGCTAATTATTTAGCTACAGGGAAGTTACCATCATATTTGTCTCCTCGTGAAAAAAGAAAGGTAATTCAAACTATTGCATCATACTCATGGATCAATGAAGAATTGTACAAAACATGACCAGATTTAATCATTCAAAGATGTATCGAAGAAGATGAAGTACCAGAAATATTGAAAGTATATCATGATGAACCATGTGGAGGACATTTTGCTGATAAAATAACTTCCTACAAAGTCCTTCTCTTAGGATATTATTGGTATTCTCTCTTTAAGTATTCCAAAGAATATGTTAAGATATTGGACAGTTTTCAAAGAATGGGGAAACATGTTCCTTCAGATGAAATGCCTCTACAACCTCAGGTACTCATTGAACCTTTTGAGAAATGGGCTCTAGATTTTGTTGGTCCTATTAATCCACCATCAAGACAAAAAAGGTACATTCTTGTTTGCACTGATTATGTTAAAAAATGGGTAGAAGCTAAAGCACTTCCTTTTTATACTGAAAATGTTGTAATCTCATTTATTTTTGGGGATATTTTTACTCGTTTTGGTGTCCCAAGGGAAATTGTGACAGATCAAGGTACTCAATTTACATCGAAGTTGGTACATACGATAATGGAGGAATACAAAATCAAGCATTGAAATTCCACTCCATATCATCCACAAGAAAATGGGTATGTGGAATACACCAACAAAGTAATTGAAGCGATTCTTACCAAAACTGTGCATCATCATAGAATAGATTGGGTAGAAAAGATTCTAGAAACTTTATGGGCATACCGTACCACATGGAGGAACACCACAAGACATACTCCCTATGAACTTGTTTATGGGAAACAAGTCCTATTTCCTATTGAATTCCAAATAAATACTTTTAAGAAAACAGTCAAATTGGGTCTTGATCTATCTGAAGCAAAACAATAAAGAATGAAGAAATTAATTGAACTTGATGAGATGAGACATAATTCTATTCAAAGAACTAACATATTTCAACAACAAAGATCCAAATGTCATGACCCATTCATAAAAGAAAGGAAATTTCATTCAGGAGATTGGGCATTACTATTTGATTCAAAGTTTAAAGATTTTCAAGGAAAATTTCAAACTCATTGGCTTGGGCCTTATGAGATTGAAACTGTCTTTGACAATGGAGTAGTTAGAATTAGAACTTTTGATGAAGAAAGAGTGACCTTCCTTGTAAATGGTCATCAATTAAGAATCTATCACAAACCATTAACAAAGGAATATTTTTTTGAACATCTGCAAGACAATATTTATTTGAAGGTGGTTAGGAAGGATTCTCCTTCCTCTCCAACTTAACTCGCAAAAAAAAAAAAAAATTGTTTTCAATATAATAAATAAATAAATAATAATAATAATTGTATAAACATGAAAACCAACATTGTTGGCATATTTATACAAAAAATCTAGGATGAAAACCAAACATTCTTGGCACCTTATATTTTCTTTCCTGTTCTAGTCCCACTTCTTTTATGCCCCTCTTTTTGTTTTCAAAATAAGTAGCTATAGAATTGCTGCGAATCTGTAGCTTTGACGAAATTCTACAGCTGATATTGACAGGAATCACTGACTGGAATGATCGAAGATTTTAGAAGAAGGAAATGATCAAGCCTACAATTGGAAGCACCTGAGAACAATTCAACAAGAACAATTAAGTATTAGAATCATAAGCTTGAAGGTACGTAAATATTGGATTTAATAATAACGTTAAAAAAATTAGGATTATGAAATAATATAGACGTTGTACCACCACTCTAAATAATTATTATTATCCTAACTTCCGACTGAGTTATAAATATTATGTCATATCAATGAGGTTAGCCATGAAAGCCCATTTTCATTCATCATTATGCAGACACTTAATTTTTTAAACCCTTTTATATTAATATTTTCGCTCACTCATATCCATTATACCTTGTTTTTTCAATATTTGTTTCACTCATCTCCATTTTCCATTTCACTCTCTTGTCCATACTCATATTTCTAAACCTAATACCACTTCGAAACCCTATCAAAGAAGCAATTGTTGAGTAAAACTTCGCAAACATTGGAGTCATTGTTAGAAGATAGTGGAATGGAAATAAGTTTATAGAAGGACACCCAAAGGTCAAGGAGATGCTATAGCAAGTGTAGTGGTTGAATTTTATAGAAAAAATTGATGGCTATGATAGAGAGGTAAGCAAGTATTTTTCTCGAGCATTTGATGGAACCGAAACAAAAATCGGGGACATCAAAATCATGGTGACAAAATCCTTCGTGGTCGAGCTGACTAGACTACATAGGTTTGGCAAGAGGTGGTTTAAAAACAGGGGAATTGAAGGGAATTAATGGATGGAATTTCTAAAGAAACCATGTATGGATACTACTATATTTAGAAAGGGTATTCCAAGAATAACTCTCAAAAGTAAATGGAGGAATTTATTGTTAGTTATTCAAAATTTCAATACTTGTGAGGGTAGATTCGATATCATGTTTTTCTACCATGTGCATTTAATGATGCATTTTCTTCAAGGAAATGAAATCAATTTACCCTATTTTCTACTTAATAGCTTAAGGAAGATGTCTGGAAATACTCAAAGAAAAATATAGTCCATTGAAAATACTCTGTATCATCTTGGTATTGTAAATATGCTTATTGAAGCCCATCTTGAGAATTTAGGAGATAATTGGGAGAATTTTCTAATCAGAAATCATTTTAAGCGAGTGGAACAAGAAGAACCTAATAGTAGTAAGGTAAAGAGAAACATAAGAAAATTTTCTGAAAACCCTACTGATAACCCACTTCTACAACCAGAACAATATTCAGAAGATGAAATTCCTCTTGTAAATGTTTTAGAAAACATAAGGAAGAAAAGTGTTAGAATAAATAAATCCAATGAAAAAGAAGAAAATACACCGAAAAAGAAAACAAAGGAAACAAAGAAGGCCATCACAGAAGAGAAGAAAAATCAAAAATAAACTCAATGATTCATAGAATTTTTTAATTTGAAGGAGGAGGAGGAACCAAAGGTTCCATCACAAACTGTTTTGACACCAATATATAGCCCGGTCAGAATATCACCAGAGATAGACCCAGTCCAGCAAGAGATATATGACTATATTGAGTCTTTGTAGAAAAAAGCTACATAAAAGGCATCTTCTTCTTCAATTCAAGAAAAAGGAATCCAGTGTGACAGTCCACAAGAACCTCCAATAGTGAATAATTTAAAACAAGATATTTTTGAATTGGAGACACTGAACAAACATTTGAAACAAGAATACGAGACATTTAAGGTGAAAAATGAAATTCAAAGGAACAAAAATAATAATATTATGTTGCATCTAGGCTTGTGGTATGAAAATAATAAAAAGTTAAAGTAAAATAACAAGTCTCTCAAGAGGAAGGTCATAAGTTTAAAATACAAAATTTTGACGAAGAAGCCCAGGATGGAAGTTACTAAGAAGAAGGTAAAGAAAACAAACTTGGATGTTCTAGCTCAAGTTTTTTAAGGAATGCAGTGACAGCGAAAGACTATCAATTTTGAATTTTTGCATGAGGACATGCAATGGCCTCCGTGTGGTGGAACATTGAGCGTCATAGTCGCTTCTTTTTTACACCTCTTTTTCACCTACTTTATTCCTTTTTTACCATCATAATCACTCAATGGGTATCAAATCACAGGATTTATGGCATGGCAGGTATATAATAGTGTTTTATTTCATAAGTTAATAATGTTCTTTATTATTAGTCTAATATTTCCTTTAGCTACCGAATTGGGATGATTCTGCAGCTAATGTCTTATTCTGCATCCAAGTCCATTGTTTGATAGGTTTCCAAGTGCCAGTTGGAGGGAGAAATATATGGAAAGGTGGAAATCAATGCACTCAATGATTCCTTCCTATCTTCAAGAATCAAATTGATACAAGAAGCTTACAATTGCGTGGTCAAGGATAAATTCAACTCTGCCAGCTATAACAGGCGAGCAAGGAACGATATATACACTTCACGATTTTCTTTATTAATAGAAAATCATGAGTGATTTCCGTTATGATATATTTTCATAGTTAATTTTAGCATTATGTTAGGAAGGCTAGGAATATAGCTCTAAACATTTAATGATGCAAACTTTATAAAAAGACCTTGCAGCAAACAAAAACGCAGTAACTTTTTATGCGATAGAGAGAATTCAAAACTCTGTTTTTAATTCAAAGAATATTTTTTATTACGATGTGTGGTTGATTGTTCGATTGAATCTTACAACCACAAACACCACCTACTTGTGGAGGGCCCCCTCAAGCAATACAATTTTCTTGTTTTAAGTAGAATTGTCATGTCATTTTGTAAGCTTACTCTCTAGATGCATCTTGTAGAACGTTTTTTTCTTTTATTGATTTTGAATTAAATAGAAAGCAGTTTGATTGTCTCATTAACTATTTTCATTTATTGATTTAGGAGCACATGAATTGAATTAAGCAGTAGTGATAGCAGCAGTGACAGTTTGAATTTAGGCTGAAATTGTAATTCTTAAAACAAAGGATTTGTTTGCAGGTTATATGTCAAAGCATGAGTGATTTATCAGTTTGAGAAAGTCTGAACATAGTTTCAATTAATTTTGGTTTTTCATACAAGAGTGTGTTATATTGATAGATGTGTTGATTATTTTAGAAATCAAGTTTCATTCAAAGTGTATTTCAGATATATTGTATAGTGTGTGTGTGTGTGTTGTTATGAGTTAAATTTCATTTTACAAGTCTGAGATTGATTTATAAGTTTGATATTTTGTTTATTGGTTGTGTGGATTTAATAATTAGATACAACTTTATAAGAGTGTGATCATCTTTCTTAAAACTAGTTTCAATAAATAATCCAATCATGTGCATTGACAATTTAATTCAATTTGGATAACTAGGATTCCTAGCACATACAACGCACTTACACTTCATCAGTCTATTGGACCTGGTCAATACTTTATGTAAACAATTTAAGACAATTAAATTGACAAACACCCTTCTTGTATCTCATTTTAGCTTTGTGCATTTTTCATGTAGTGTTGTAGGTTTCATGTAGAACTAGGATAATTCCTAGAGAACAACACATCAATCTTTTTCATTATATTTTTCAATCAATAATGGGTGTTTCCTTCATGTTATAATGATGTTATCGTGCTATGGTGTTCATAAGGGGAATAGGATATATATAGAACTTTTATCTTCCTACAAGTTAGTCTAGGTTTCAATTCTTTCATTTACTCTATTTTCTGCAATTTAGCTTAGAATTTTGTTTCCAACAATTAGTTTAGATAGTGTTAGCCCATTTTCAATTTATTCAATAGTTTTCTTTTATACGACCATCTAATTTGCAATATTTAGTGTGTAATTTAGTTCTTAGAAGTTTGTTTTGATTCTTAGCATTTTAAAATTTAATTGAATTTCAATATTCATGTTTTCTAGTCATATGCTTTCATTAATGGCATAGTTTTACCCTTATTATAATATATAGAATATGACCTAGAATGTCACTATTTCCAACCATTAGATAGGCTCTCAAAAGCATTAAGTATATTCATTAAGGAATTAGTAAAGTGTGTCTTGCACATATAATACACAACAACTTGGAATTTTATATGACTCTGGGATGATAATTAAAATAGTGATCCAGGACGATCTCAGAGGACAAGTGGCTTAAAATTGCTCAAAAATAAAAGTGTCAAGATGACAACAAGACCAGGACCACGTTGAAGTGTTATCCATTCTAAATCCAATGGTGCAAACAACGAATCAATCCGAGGTCATATGAAGAAGTTAGAGCAAATCAAAGTTGTGGTCAAAATTAGGGAGTGGGCCAGGTTTTAGTGTCCCACAATTTCACCGTCAAATGACAAGGAACCTAGCACCCGAGAAGCAGAAAAATTTGTTAGATGTTTAATTTTCCCGTGACCTCCAGTTTCGAGAATATTTAAAAATGTAATATAGGTTATAAAAAATAAAAAAATAAATATATTAAGGTGGCGGGCCATCGACCCCGCCACCCACCATAACCATAAGTCAAAATATTATTGGGGGGGCAGGTTACCACCCCCACCACCCCTACTAGTTGTTATATATGTTACAAGTGGAGGTGGGGAGGCGAGCCGCCACTGACGGACCCGCCTATCCCTTTAAAAAATCCATTGACCATATGTTACCACCCGAAGGCGGCGTAGAAAATGAGACCGGCGGGGGTCAAACCCGCCTGACCCATGTGGCCAACCCCCGAGCGGCCTGTCCCAAATCATATCACGAAAACATTACCAATGCTGTATATAACCAACGGTAAAATAAAAATGCAGAGTATGTGCTTTAAAATGGGTCGGGTCGGGTCTTGAACCCGGACCCTCCGCCTACTCCACGTTCTCTGTAGGTGGGTGCTGCCAATGCACCACCGGCCCCAACCTTGTAAAGTCTGCCATGAAAAATGCATATAAACCCCTCGTTTATGCAGTGTGCTTAGGCATGGCAGAGCGAGAGTGGAACCAGGAGCGGGCTATGTTGAGATTGCAACAAGATGATGAGCTTAGTGGAAAGAAGTCACCTTCACTAAGTGGGCCCGCAGGCTATTTTTGGCGCAAAGTCTATTTTTAGACATATGGATCATGTTCTATGAGTTGCAGGATGCTATTTGTGGATGGTTGGTTAAGTCGGAAAAAATAGATGGACTTCTATTTTTAGACATATTGGGCGGAATCTATTTTTAGATTGCCAGTCTAAAAATAGATATGTCGAATATTATTAGCTCTTAATAATATTTAGACTCTAAACATTATCTTATTCTCTTGGAGCACTTCAGCTAAGTGCACAGATGTGGCACAGGAGCTGACAGAAGGAATTATGCTATTCCTAAGGGTTATGTGGAGCTATTGCATGGATACTTCAGTTAGAACTCATGTGACAGAGTTTGGTGGAGTTGATTGAGGAAGTTAGTGGAGTTGTATTCAGCTTAACTAATCTAAACATAGTTGAGCTATTTGTATTCAGTTTAACTAATTGATACAATTAGTGAGAGTGGTGTGAATTAATTATTAATTAATTCACTAATTATAAAATCATTAATCAACTAAATAATGCATCAGTTAACTTCAGTGCATGGACAGTTTCAGTGGAGACCAGTGCAGAGATAGGTGAAAGAGCAGGTTAACTATCAGTTGTGACTATACTGTTGCTATTTGCAACACAAAAATAGATGGAGAAGCCCATGAGGATTGCACAGTACAAGCTAGGTGGTTTATCTATTTAATGAAGCCATCCCATAGCATTGATTACACAATAGAGGCTAGCTATCAAGTGGCAAAAGATTGGAGCATGTGTTTTGCTAGATCTAGCTTGATAGTGTGTAGCAATTCGAGGTTGTGCTGAGAGCTTGTGAGGAGCTTTGTACAATGATTGTTACATGATCTCCATGACATATAATATACAGATAATTGGGGTTTTCAGCTTTAAGCTTTCCCATTAAATACTATGTTCATATGTGTGATTGTTTGTGGTTTTAATGTGTGCATGCAATTGATTTTATTTCCGCATGTGATGATCAATGGTAGAAGAGATTCTGTATTATGCATGAAGCTAAAATAGTGTGTGATCAGGAGAATATCGGTGAATAATATATCAGTTATTCAAATTTCTACAAGCTAGAGGGGTAGAACCCTGCCTAGGGAATATTGAGGGCATAAAAATATTCCCTGGGGTGCAGAACTTTCCAGTGTCCATTTGCGACAAATTTTATGTCAATTTTACACCTCTTGACGACTTGATCTCAATGGTGATGTCTATTTCTGCATCAAAGCTCTCCATTGTTTAGCCATTTTCTAGATTGGAGGAATTAGGGTGCTTTATGTATTTTCAAATGTACTTCTTCTTCTTCTTGCCACTTAATGAATGAAGGCCTCCCCACTGTTGAGCAGGGCCCAGAGACGTAGTCCAAATCGGACGAACTCCGTAATCAAATTTTTGGTGTCTTGATCTCATGCATGCTATTTTATTCTTTCTCTTCGCTTTATTTACTTATGTTCTCATAATTTTAAGTGCTCTATTATATGTAATTCTTTAATGCATCTATAAGAAAAATATATTGGATCAAGTGGTATAAGAGAATGTCTTTGTTGATGCGAATTGCATGAGTACATGCTAACCATAAAAAAGATTCAAAGAGGTTAAGGAAAGCTTAAGTCCTTTGATCCTGAAGCAGGGCATGCACCATGAAGAAGAGACATGGAAGATGAAGAAGCTCATTGGGAAGAAGAGCAAAATTACTGCAAGGCATTCTACAACATGGCAGAGAAAGTAGACAAACTGTTTACAGAGTATGAAATTACCATCAAGCCTGAGAAGAAAGGTGCAGATGATCATGGATCAGTAAATCATGGAGATTGTGGAGAAGCGCCCCCTCCCTCGTGGCGGATTTGTTTGAAGAATGTCTTCAATGACTGGATTCTTCATGGGTGCTTTTTGGGCTTGAAGTGTTTGACATGCAGATTTCTGGTGTTCATCCTTGTGGAAATGATTCTTCCTCTTCCATACTTTTCAGATCATCTTGGAATTCTTCCTCCTGATATGCCTATGACAAGTGTTCATGGATCCCTCACTATCGCTGGATTGTGATGAGGTGATCTCATCATATGTCGTTGGTGGGTTGCTAGCTGTCTTGGAGCATTCCCCAACTTCCTTCCTGACATACCCAAGTCCTGCATGATGGGGTAATTCTTCTACTTTGATAGGTTTTATGATTCCTTGGTCATTAATGATGAGGCCCTTTCCCTGATACCCCATTTTCTTCAACAATTTGGATATGATGCCTATAGTATGTTTTTCGAAAGCAACAAACTCGTCATCGTGAAAAGTATATGAAATCAAGGAAAATTTTTTTAGCTCAAGGGGGTTATGTTGCAACTTATCCAAGGCCTCATCCTTAGCTTGCATCTGGCGTAGAAACCTTTGTTTCCTGTAGGAGTCTCCTTAGCTCAGTATTCTCTACTTGAATTCTTTGATTGATCTCCTCAAGTTCCTAGAGCCATGTCACATTGGGTGACCTTTTCATCTTTGGTACATTATCTGTTGAAATTTTTGTTTCATATCCCGAATCTGAACCCAAATCGATGGGTCATTCTGTGGCAATTCCAAGAGCTGCAATCCTCCTTTAGTCATTGGAATCTGATCCCAAGTCAATTGGTCTTCCTCGTGAAACTCCTACAGTCGTGATCTTCTCATCTTCCTCTGATTTAGAATTTTGATCTTGTTGCATGGTGGCATCTCTCGTATGCCTCTCCTTTTTGTCATCCCTCTTAGGTCCCAGCTCAAGGTGCAGTTTCCAACAGTTCTCTTCATCGTGTCCCTCTTTCTCACAACGTGTACAGGAGGGCTTTTCTCCTTTTCTCTTGGCCGTTGCGATTCTTTTTGGGTGGTCATTTTGTTCATGCATCTCCCTTCTTTAAAGATGCATGGAATTCACACTGGCCTCATCAATAGTAGTAGGATCAAACAATAATAATGAATGCCTTATGTAACCATCTAAATATCGATATACTTAGTCACAATCTTTGGTGAATCTAATGGAATTTCGAAGTTCAATGCTTGTTTTCTAAATTCTTCAATGAAGTTTTGCATATTTTGTCCTTTGCCTTGCTTTAGTGTTTCCATTCCATTAATTATTTTTGCTTATAGCCAAATGGGTAAAACTGAGTTTTCAATGCAGAAATAAAATTTGACCATGAGGAGAGAAGGTTACCTAGATTGTTTTTGCCTTGTAATTTTCTCTCCCACCAAATGAAAGCGGTGCCACCTAGTCGAACGGATTCCAACTGGATCTTTGCCTCTTCTTTCTTGATTTGTTGAGTCTGGCAATAGACCTCAATCTCTATAATATAATTTTTGAGTTGTTTTGCATTACATTCTCCTGTATACATATGCAAGTCAAATTTTACATCTAGTTTAAGGAAAGGTTTCTTAGATGTATGCCTAGGAAATCTGCAGGAATGATGAGAAGAATAAGAGGAACTATCACTAGAAGATGGAGAGGAGATGACCCATTTACTTTATTAAGTAAAATATGGCTTTTTTAGAGGTAGTAGCTTGTTATGGCCACAATTTGTAAATCATGTGTTACAAGTAAATGTAAAGGTGATGATGTGTTTCTCACTGCTTCGAAAACGCAGTGATGATGTTTTGGCCTTTTTGTAGGAGTAGTTGGGGTATTGTTTTTTATTATGTAATCCTTGATAAATGAATGTGTGCTATAAAATCTTGGAAAGTGAATGGTTGTTTGAGTAATGTGTGGTTCGTATATGATTGCAAAAGATGCACCAGATTTATGTGCAGGTGATTGAAAGTATGGTTTGGCGAAGACACAAGCAATGTGATGGATATGTTAATGCTTTTGGTGGTCCAAAAGCTCCTCAGTGGGGAATATTGATCTAGGAGGATCTCAGAGGACAAGTGGCTTAAAATTGCTCAAAAATAAAGTGTCTATATGACAATAACACCATAACCATGTTGAAGTGTTCTCCGTTCTGAATCCAATGGTGCAAACGACACCTCAATCTGAGGTCGTATGAAGAAGTTAGAGCAAGTCAAATTTGTGGTCAAAGTTAGGCAGTGGGCTATGTTTAAGTGTCCCACAATTTCACCGTTAACCAGAAAGGAACCTAGCACCCGAAAAGCGGGAAAATTCATTGGATGTTTAATTTTCCCAATGACCTCCAGTTTCGAGAATATTTAAAAATGGCCTATGGGTTATAAAAAATCAAAAAATATATATATTAAGGTGGCGGGCCATCAACCCTGCCACCCACCATAACCATAAGTCAAAATATTATTGGGGGGGGGGGCAGGCTGTCAAACACGCCACCCACGTTGGTTGTGATATACGTTACAAGTGGAGGTGGGGAGGTGGGCTGCCACCGGTGGACTCACCTACCCCTTTAAACAATCCATTTACCATATGTTACCACTCGAAGGTGGCGTAGCAAACGAGACCGATGGTGGTCGAACCCACCTAGCCCACGTGGCCGGCCTCCGAGCGGGCAGTCCCAAATCATATAAAAAAAACATTACCAATGCTGTATATAACCAATGGTAAAATAAAAATGCAGAGTATGTGCTTTAAAATGGGTCGGGTCGGGTCTTGAACCTGGACCCTCCACCTCCTCCACGATCTCTGCCGGTGGGTGCTGCCAACGCACCACTGGCCCCAACCTTGTAAAGTATGCCACACAAACACATATAAAACCCTCATCTATGTAGTGTGCTTAGGCAGGACAGAGCGGGAGCGGAACCAAGAGCGGGCTAGAGAGGCGAAACACTGCCCAGGGAATATTGAGGGCATCATAAGATTCCCTAGGGCCTAGAACTTTCCAGTGTCAATTTGTGACAAAATTTATGTCGATTTTACACCTTTCAATGACCAGATCTCAACAGTGATGTCTGTTTCTACATTAGAGCTCTCCATGTTTCAGCCATTTTCCATATTGGAGGTATAAGGGTGCTTTATGTAATTTCACTTGTACTTCTTCTTCTTCTTGCCACTTAATGAATGAAGGCCTCCCCAATATTGAGCAGGGCTCGAATACATAGTCCAAATTGGACAAACTTCGTAATCAAATTTTTGGTGTCTTGATCTTATGCATGCTATGTTCTCCTTTCTCTTCACTTTATGTGCTTATGTTCTCATAATTTTAAGTGCTTTATTATATGTAATTATTTAATGCATCTATAAGCAAAAGATATTGGATCAAATAGGTAGCTAAAGGAGCATAACATTCTTGTTGCAAATTGGAGGTCCACCACTTTTTGGTGCCATTACTAGGGAGATATTAAGATTCCACATATTATTCCTTTCATTTTCATTGGAAATACAAAAAGGCGTGGAAATAGATAACTTTCATTATTCTTTAATGCAAAAGAAAAAAAGAATTATTTTGCATTCCTAGCTTTCTTTGAAAACATGCATGCCTCAATTTAGGGATAGGTCAGGAAAAAATTTACCCAAAACCCCCACCTTTGAACTAAAATATGACAATCACAAGTATCTAGTGGACTATGATTCATCCACCATAGGGGGAGTAGAAGGATTTGAAGACTCCTTGGAGAGACAAGAAAAATACTTTGAGAATGTCTTATAGGAGGAGGAAGATCCATATCACTATACAATGGATGATGATGGAGATAAACTAGATGTATTTGAGTTCCCTATTTATGAAACCAATGGAGAAGCAAAAATAAATAACATTAACTAATACATACTTACTCACTTATACGGCCTAACTACAGAAGATCCTAACCCTTTCTTGTTTGAGGTTATTGTTGTATGTACGACATACGAATAAATTTTAGATTAGTATAAGCTCAAGCTATTTCCTTACACATTGAAGGATTCAACCTTAATATTATTCATGATTTTAGAATGCAATAACATCAGTAGTTGGGACAAAACAAAGCAAGTTTTCAACAACAAGTACAAAGATTGTTCTAGAGAAAGGGATACAAGAGATGAAATATTCCAAATCACCCAATGGAAGAATGAATCCATAGAGGAATATTAAGAAGTATTTAAAATTAGCTACAAGAGAGCACACAATTTCACTTTGGATGAGGATTCCCTCAAACTTTTCCATATTGAGGGGGGGAAGAGAAGAGCTCATGGAATCACTAAATATCTTGTCAAATGGGGATATATGCTAGTTGGATTATCAAGACATCAAAAAAATCTTCACAAATCACTCTAGGGTAAGTAAAATAAATGGTATCAATGGTAATAAAATGATAATTATTCTTCTTCCACACTTACAAAAAATGAAACAGGAGGAATGATAGAGGATGTGAAAAAAAAATACACTCAATAGTTATGCAGATGGATACTTTGCAAATAAAGAGGAAGCAAGAAGAATAAAAAGGGGCACTAGCCATATTTCATTCTAAATGAACCAAAATACATGATTATATTAAGTTCCCACTTAATAGTATAGAGGATGCTCTCTTTGTGAATAATCTCATCCAATTGAAAAATTCCTTTCATTTCCGAGATTATAGGCTATTCATTAGGGAGAAATGGGAAGCGTGGAATTAGTGTGATTTATTAATCAAATAATACCAACAACACCACTATCATTATGATAATGAAATATCAACAATACCCATTATTATTTTGGTGGATATAATTTCCTTCCTAACTTTGGTATCATCCTAATACACCTACCCGGGCCATGAAAAACCAATGGAAGTATACAAATTAGAATGTGCTCCTCATTATAAACCATTTAAAACCCTAAACCCTCAATGAACTAATCCTCCACAAGAGTGGAGGCCCCCATTTCCTAAATAACCAACTCATATGTCTTCTCCTTCTCCTTCTCCACAACCAAACAATACTCATCAAAATGTTGCTCCTCCAAAGAAACCTCAACTTTGTACTCAACTTTCTCTTAATATTAACAACATACAATCTTAGTTTGTACACAATAATGAGGCTACATAGTATATTTACTCCTTGTATGTGAAACATATAAATCTAAGGTTAGGAAATTTAATTATGGATCCTCGCATCCCCAAGCCTATAGAAGACATAGAATATGAAAAGAGGATACTATTTTTCAACAACCAAACCTTACACAAGATCCACCTTACCTTAAAAGTATTACCACCAATAAAATATATAAATCTCCAAAAAATGAACCCCTAGGAGAACTCAAGAGTTTGTGTGTCAAAATTTCCTCCTTCAAGCCATCAAATGTGTACCCATTTACAACAAATATATCAAATAGGAATGTTTAAAGAGGCATGGGAGGAGTAAAAAAGATAGCCATACAATCAATGTCAAATGGTAGCTAGTGAATCTCATGCTTGGGAGGCTACTTGTTCCTAAATATTTTGATCATGGTAGCCTAGTAGTAAATGTACATATCAACAAAACACTGAACCAAAATACGTCGATAGACTTTGGGGCTACAATAAATAACACGACTAAGGAAACAATGTTGAAACTAAACATATAAGGATCATTCATATAAACCACTATTTTATTTCAACTTATTGATAGGTCAATAATATAACCTAAGGGGATGTTAGAGGACATAATGGTTTTTGTTTACTCTTGGGAGTATTCCAATAATTTTTTCATTCTTCAACCCAAGACAAAATTAAATGGATATCCTCTCATCTTGGGAAGGTTATGGATGTCCACAAAAAATGCATATATAAAATGTAGATTAGTAAACATGAACATAACAAATGGCCAATCCCAAAAATAGATTTTTCTTTAACCTTCTTCTTAACCATTAATAGAGAAGGATATTCCACTATGGGTAGGAATAATAAGAACACCTTATCAAAACCACTATCTATCCCATTTGGACCATTGAAATTTCCCTAGGAAACATATAGCCTAATGAAGACACCTTCATCTCTATTTTTTTGCAAAATAAATACCTTGTTTTTGCAATAATAAATTCCTTAAATGATGGACACCAACCTAAATATTTTTTATCAAGAAGGTAATTTATTAGCATATCTCTTCACAATTGCAATTGATAATCCCACTATTAAAACAATATAAATCCACCACTCTAAAACTTTGAAAATCAATATTAATATCACTGGTAATAAAGAGCATAAATTATTGTCTGTCTTCAAAAACCATGCTACAACATTTACATGGGACTATAAATAAATTAAAGGAATCCATCCCTCTATCTACCCTTATTCATTTTCCCAAATAGGAATGACAAATGGAAAGTATGTGTATATTATAGGGAACTTAATAAAGTCATTAGGAAAGACAATTTTTCTTTTCCTTCTATTGACCAAGTCCTACATATCTAAGTAGGAAAGGAATACTTATCATTCCTGGATGGATTCAGTGGATATAATCAGACAAAAATAAACTTTTAAGATCAAGATAAAACTACCTTTACCAACCCCTGGTGCATCTTCGCCTATAGTGTCCTTCCCTTTGGCCTATATAATTATCCCACCACTTTCCAAAATTTGTTACTTAGTATATTATTAGACCTCATATGTGCCATTATGGAAATATATATGGTCATGAATTCACACCCTATGGAAACTCTTTTTAGGAGGCCCTAACCAATCTTGAAAAAGTTTTCCAATAGTGTGAAGACATGAACCTCTCCCTTGGCTGTGAAAAATTTCATATTATTATGATTGAGGGAGTTGTTTTGGGGAATAATTTATCTTCTAAGAGAATCCAGGTAGACCAAACCAAACTGAACATTATCAAACATCTACCTACTCCTCAAAAAAAAAATATGTTAGAATATTCCTCGGCCATCCAAGTTATTATATGCGATTTATAAATATTTCATCAAAATAGCCTCCCCCCTATTTTCTTTACTAGCCAAAGGCATATATTTCTATTGGAAGCCAAAATTTCAAGAGCAATTTTATTATATAAAGGAAATACTCACCAGAAACCCTATCCTCCAAGGGACTACTTGGAAACTTCCATTCCATGTTTCAAATAATACCTTTCAATGTTTGTAATAGTACTTCAGATAAAGAAATGAGGGTAATGTTAGGAAAAAAAGAGAATAATATGTATTACATCATTTATTTTATTAGGAAAAAAAAAAAATCTAGTGTAGAGATAAACTACACAATTACTAAAAAAAATTCTTGAAATTTTGTAATTTCTCAATAATTTCAAGCATATGTCATCAGGGATCAAGTGTTTTTTCACACAGACCAGGCTACCATAGAGTACTTCATGAATACCTGATATTAATGGTATAATATTTAAATGGATTTTTTTGTTACAACAAATAGATTTAACCATCCTTGAACAGTCAAGAAGGTAAAATGTTTTTGTAGACTTTCTTTCAAGACTAACAAATCTTGTAAATTGAGACATGATAGATGATCAATTTCTAGATGGGCATGTATTTTCCATCTCAATACAAACCCCATAGTTAGATAACATAGCCATTTTTCTAGCAATGGGAAGGTTTCCTTAGCATTTTTCCTACAACGAAAAAAACAAGATTGTTAAAAAGTGTTGTTTACACTTGGATTATAGGATGCTTATTCAAGCTTGGACCATATCATATTTTAAGAATATATGTGAGGGAATATAAAGTGCATGACTTACTTCATGCATGTCATGATGAACCATATGGGGGAACTACACAATAAATAGGATAACTTACAAGATCTTGTAGGCTAGTTATTTTTGGCCTACCCTCTGTAGGGATGCTCAATGGTATACCTCTCACTGTGATGAGTTTCAAAGGATGAGAAAACCCACCAAGAGAAGTGAAATTTCATTACAACTCCAATTCTCATTAGATATTTTTCATAGAGAAGGCTTGGATATTATGGGGTTATGGGGCCCATTAACCTTCCTTCAAGACATAATAAATACATCATAGTATAAATTGATTATATAACTAGGTGGGATGAGGTAAATACAATGAAATTGGATATGGAATAAAAGGTAGATAAGTTCTTGAGAGAGAAAATCCTCTATAGATTTGGAATTCCAAGGAAAATAGTCATTGCGATCAAGGATATTAGTTCTATTCACACCTCATTTAGAAAATCATGCAACAAAAACAAATTCACCACCAAAAAATCCACTGCTTATAACCCAAAATCCATACTTCCCATTGAATTTGGAATTTCCACTTTAATGAAAACTTACCAAAGAAATATGTACCTATCATAAACACAACAAGAACTGTTGCAATAGCTTAATGCCTTGGATGCGTATATAATGCAAGCCCTCTTCCGTATTGAGGTGGTTTAATTACAAAGGAAAATTTGGCATGATAAAGTATCAAGCCTGGAAACTTCAAGGAAGAAAACTATGAACCTTTATATTATTGAAAATTCAAATATTTCAAAGGGAATTTAATGATTAGGTGAGTTCGCCCATACATAATTGATCAATGTTAGTATAATGGTTTAGGAAAAATCAAAACAATTGATGATGAACAAATCCCACTTTTGGTGAACGGATTGAAACTTAAAGTGTACAAGAAACCTCTGACCAAGGAAGAGTTTGTAGAAAAAATAAGAACATAGGATTTGGATGTGATGGATAATAGGGATTGTTGATTCACAAAAATATTATATTTTCACATCCTTTTGCCTTGATCTTTAACCCTTTTACACTTTTATGCAACCCTATTTTACTCTATTATTATGTTTATATATGGGATTTCACTCAATATATATTAATGAATTTATTTTAGTTTTTCAAGTGAATTTATGAGTAAGTATTAGAAAAACAACATATTTTCACATATCTTTGACAATTGGGTTAATTTGGTGATGATTACAATAACATTTAGAGCTTGCAATATTGCATTTTTTATCACTTAGATCCAAAGTTGAACTTCCTCTTCAACCATTGAAGATTTGTAGTGGATTTGAGATGATTAATCAATCATCCAAGATATGGAAAGAATATTGGGGCTTTTGAAGAGATTACTTGTGAGTTGTTAGCAAATATCTTGGAGGTATTCATGAGAATATATTTAGAGATACTTACTTGCTAATTATTAGAAAATTATTGTAACTAGATGAGAGATTTTTGGATCTAAATTTATTATTGGTTATGTTAGTTTCAAAGCAGGTGTATGTATAAATAAGAGCACCATCTCCATTCCAAAGGAAGACCGTAGAGTCACTATGTTCAACTTATGATGGAATAGAATAAAACTTCTCGATACTTCCTTTCACATATATTGTCATTTTCTTTAGTTTTAGATGTAGCATGTTTTAGTTTAAGATGTTATATTATAATTCCTTGCCTTGATTCCTTGGAGATCGATCACATTTTTTGAGATCATGGTGGTATTTCAATTTGTTTTACTTTATGCAAATCAATTTCACAGTTGTATTTACATTGATGAATGTGTGTTTCCTTGTTTGCATTGATTCTTTTCTCATAGATATTTTTTCTTTTATTAGCAATGATTCATAGAAAAAAGAAATGTCAAGAGATAAATTGCTTACAATGAGGTCTCAGTAGCATGATCAATATTCAAGTACATGTTCAACTACCAAGAATGGTTAAGTTTGTTAGTTTCTTTGCTTTCTAGTTTTCACATTCAAATTTATAAACAAAGAAAAAGTTCTTTGATCTATGTTTGAAATGATTAAAATGGAGTATTATTAAAAAAATAATCTATCTATGAATTTCACATAATATTGCAACGTAAATTTATACAATTGTAATCTGAGTGGATGATGGTTCAAGAACTATTTGTCTCTGTGTAAATCAAAATTGAAATATAATTAATTCTTTCATTTCTTAAAATTATTAATATTGATTATTTCTCAAATATAATTTAATTAATTCATACTACAAATTATCTAATTCTACACATATTGTGTTACCATTTCACAAGTTTTTAGGTTCCATATTTATAATAAAGTGTTATATAATTTATGCAAATAAATTTCCTCACAAGGATTCTCCCAATCAATCCAAATGTTGGAAAAAAGAAAAAAAGGAATAAAATACCCAGGTGAAAACCTCCATGAGGTGCTTGCGAAATCCTTTTGTTCAAAAATACTTTCGAGGTAGCCCTAGGTTTGCAACAAAGAAAAAATCTATGCTATGTAAATATTATTAAGATTGATAAAATACGGAAATGGTGAAAACCAAAAATGACACCATTACCTTAAGAAAAAAGGTAAAAAATTAATAAATATAATGTTTTTTCTCTTATGTGTAGGCATCTCACTTCAACAATATGCCACGTACCTACACAATAGATAAAAATAAGGAATTAAACAACCAAAATGCATGGACAATAAAAGTAATCAAAGCTAAGAAAACAAAAAAATCAAGAAACAGTAGTGTTGGAAATATTGTCATTGATGGCAAAGGAGACAGACAAGGAGCAGAGAGGTAGCAGAGGCATCAAAGAAGCAGAGTGATAGAAAAAGAGAGGCAAGGAGAACATTAGACATGAAGCAGAGAGCAGAGCTGCAAAGTGTGTGAGTGTTTCAGATTTGGGCAAATAGGGGTTTGTAGATTTGGGCAAACAAGGGTTTGTAATTGAGCTCATATGTATAAATGAAGAATTGTTCTGAATTCTGTGTGATTTGGTTGTATATGGATTTTGTGTAAATGGATGAATTAGTATTGATTCAGGGTAGGTATATGTTATTGAATACCATTTTTATTCTATGTAATTACATATCACAGTGAAGAAGAGTAAAGGAATCGAATTTGGGGTTTCGCGTAGTCTTGAAAAGAGGAGCAATGAATCAACATACCTATCAAAGAAAAGAAGTGATGGTGTAGTTAGAGACGAAATCAGTAGTCAAGACATATAATAAACTGTGAAGTAGAAATGCTTGGATGTTTTACCAAGTATATAGAACGCAGATCGAATGCAAAATGAATGGAAGCGCAGAGTTAAAACATGCATGAGGAATGATTTTATAAAGCGGAACCTTGCTCAAGCGGTTAGATGGAACCATGAAGCAGTGAACAGTAAAGACAGGTGTTATAACCCACAATTGGTATTCACACTTTTTAAAAATGGTAAATGGTATGGTGAAAAAAAAAATGCGATAGTGCCCATTGACCGACATGTGGCCCAGGTGGTATTCCAAATCCACCCATTTCGCATTATTTTTTCGAATTAAAATTATGTTCAATAAGAAATGCGAATCTCGTTTGATCGAGTGACATTGAAGTGTTGGACATTGGATAAACCAACGCTCCGCGTGTGTTTCGTGACATGGACTAACCGCCTCTCGTGGATCCTTGTCTCTGGCGATACGATCGTTGACTAACACCTGCGGGTTTTGGTATAACGACAATCGTGATTCCCAACAAGTGGCATCAGAGCATAGATCACAAGTTCAATCCACACCTGGCTCGCGTTGGGGGGGAGATTGTTGGACATTGGATAAACCAACGCTCCCCGTGTGTTTCGCGACATGGACTAACCGCCTCTCGTGGATCCTTATCTCTAGCGATACGATCGTTGATTAACACCTGCGGGTTTTGGTCTAATGGAAATTGTGATTCCCAACACGAAGATTAACAACGTTCGCACAAGAGAGTTGCACGGGATTTAGTTCAAAGGTATGGCCTTCGTTTAATTAATTTATAATTGCTGAACGTTTGAAATGGTGGGCTAGATATGCCTTATGCGAGTGGAACATCGATCTTTTCACTGGAAGAGTTGATGAATTATGTTTGTTATGGTTGAACATCGGGATTGGGTTTTTTAAACTAAAGTTAAATGTTAACATAGCGAACGTATATATATAGCGGCTAAAGTCATATGGGGATGAAGCCGGTAAGTCGTGAATGTTATAATAATATGCTTTGGGTCCAACGTTAAATGTTGCTATAACATTTGGTATTATTATATGGTGGAGTGTTGTACTTACATTGATGTATGCGTGGGCCCGAATACATTGAGTTTTATTCCAAAGTTGAGATATTCATTGATGCATTCTTAAAGCGGTTTTTGATGAGTCTAACTGGTAGTATCACGCGACCACAAGAGTGGTAAGTACTTTTACAAATTGGAATGCGATATGGGTCCTTGATCGACACGTGGTGATAGGTGGTTTTAGAATCCCACTTATGTTGTGTAATTTTGGGAAAACAAAGGACGTGCATGTTAGTAACACGATATCCGTTCAATGACTCGATCAAGGGATCAGACGACATTCAAATCACGAGCTGTGTGATTGTTAATGGAGTATTGATCGACGGTGGAGAGTGTCGAGTTATAACGCGATGGAAGATTGGCCATCAGATTGATTCTACAGATAACATAAAGGTGAGTTGAGAGATGGTGGGGCCCAACAGTTAAATATATGTTGGCACCGGTGTTTTAATTCAAAGTCGACCCTTTGATTTGTAATGGAATATTAAATAAGTTGAATTTTCCGTGGGACTCGAATGAACTTTAATATGCATGCTAGGTATTGATTATGGTTTTAACCAAAGGTCCGATAGAAGGAAAGGCGCCGATTATAAATATGATTATGGATATAAGGGTTGGTTGGTGTATAAAAAGAGAAGAGCATTTACATGCGTTGTGGGTTTATTTCTATGGTTTTAACCATAGATTCTGAAATAAGAAACTTCCACAATTAGTTGCCATTTTATGATTTATAACCACAGGGTTATAAGGAAAAGAAATGCTCCCATGTATGTTTGTGATATGGGGTTTATAACCCTTGGTTAAGAAAAGCTCCAATATTTATTTAAAATTGCCTAGATCAGAGATTGCAACTGGGTTGAATGGTTTTGATAACCATCAGATGTGAAAACAAAAGCTTCCACATACATTTATTTAAATTTCCAGCGCAGGGAAAATGAATGGGGAGGAATTTTTATATGGATGAGACTTTGAGATTTACTTGGGGCTAAACATGTAAAGCAGTTGTATATGCAGTAGATACACAATTACAGTAAACAGGAGAGTATGCAGAACTGTTACATGACAACAACTGCCAGATTTAGAACATAATTTGGGAAATGCATTATACATGCATGGAAAACAGGAGAGTATGCAGGAAATGAAAAAGACAGTGACAACAGCAGAAAAGAGAAACAAACAGTGAACCAAGAACTAAAATGGTTGAATGAGATATATCAGTTACAAATGTAAATGTAAATGTTTTAATTAATTTTATATTGTTGTGATGCAAAGGCAAGTCTCCATAGGCAAACAAAACTCCATTGTAATATTGAAATTTGTACATATTGTTATATTTTTCTGAATGAGCTGGACAAAGAAATGAGAAGGCAGAAGTCAAGGAGTCATGGCTGTTCACTTTGAATTCCCTGTGGAATACAAACAGTCAAGAGGTGAACTCTATAAATGATATCACATAGATATGCATAAAAAAGAGAGAATGAAGAAATGAGACAGAGAGGGTAAGAAGAAGAAGGAGCAGATAGAGAAGCTGTGAAGATTCAGAAATGATATAAGGCAGATATAAGATAGGTGGACAACAGAAAAGAAGGAACATAATAGAGCTGATATCCAGGTAAATCAGCATGTGTCTTTTATGAAAGAGTGAGGAAGTTGGTGCTTCCATATCAAGTTGTAGCTTGATAGATGTCAGTTGTAGCTGGCTGAGGTATGAGCCTCCTGTAAGTTGTAGCCTGCAGAAAATAGATGGGAGTTGGAGCTTCCTTGTAAGTTGTAGCTTGCAGAATTGAGGTAGGAGCCTCCTGTAGGTTGAAGCCTACAAAAAATCAGTGGTGAGAGGGAGTCGGAGCTTGCCTTTGCATCACAACAATAATAAGATGTGGTTTTCTCCCTTATGGGTTTCCACTTATATCTGGTGTCTATGTGCATGATGATTATGTGTTGATACTTTGTATTTAATTTGCTTAATACCTGCTGCTCACATATTAAGATTGATGTTTCATCATGTAATAAGTTGATCATGAAATGAAGGTGTAAATAAGTTTAAAAGAAATTTTTAAAAGTCCATGAATGTGTTAAACTGATTCACTCCCCCCTCTTAGTTTAACCAAGGGTTCAACAATTGGTATCAGAGCGGGTTCCTTTTGTTTCAGTTTAACAACTGGAAGGAGATCCTAGGTCCCCAGGATGGCTAGTCTAGAAGGATGCTCAACAAATAAAGCCCCTTTGTTCACCGGTACAAATTATGCCTTCTGGAAAATAAGAATGAGGATGTACATAATGTCTCTAGGAATAGAATTTTGGGCTGTTGTGGAATTGGGATATGCCCCAAAGGAGTCTGACTCAGAGAAAGATGCAAAACTAGATTTTGTAGCTAATGCAAAAGCCATGAATGCTCTCTTAAGTGGATTGTATGAGGCAGAATTTATCAAAGGAATGCACAAAAAGACTGCCAAAGAAATATGGGATACATTAGAAAGCATCCACGAGGGAGACAAAAAGGTGAAGATAGCCAAACTACAAGTCTATAGAGCTCAGTTTGAAAATATAAAAATGAATGATGATGAAGACATTGCCAGCTTCTTCTTAAGGGTTGCAGAAATTGTGAATAACATGAAAGCTCTAGGAGAAACCATAAAAGAATGTGTAATTGTTCAAAAGATTCTAAGATCTTTACCATCCAACTTTAACCCCAAGGTTTCTGCCATAGAAGAAACAATTGATTGGGAAACTTTGACCATGAACCAATTACTTGGAAACTTAACAGCCTATGAGATGAGGCTGCCATAGAGAAAGTCAAATGTGAGGAAGGCAACCTTTAAGACAGAAAAGAATAAAGAAGAAAAAGGAGATACATGCTCCTGCTTTGATGAAGAAGAGGCCAAATTTATCAGAAGATTAGATAGAAGCTCAGGAAAGTATAAAGGTAAACTTCCTTTTAAATGCTTTAACTGTGGAAGAGTTGGACACTATGCTTCTAAGTGTCCTCATAAGAAGACAAAGAATCAGACTCAAGAGTCAGAGAAAACCATATCAAAAAACTAGCAGAAAGGGAATAGATACAAGAGAAAGTCATTTTATGCTCAACAAGATAGCAGTGCATCTGAAAACTCAGATGAAACCTAAAATGAAGAAGGAACCTCTGAATTTGTATTGATGGCCAAGGAAGAGCTTGAAGGATTCCTTCTAGAAGATGAGGAAGAAGGTGAAGTTGATCTTGAGGGGGAGCTAAGAAGTGCTCTGGAGGAAATAGACAGACTTAAACTAAAGTGCAGAAAACATAAAGACATTCTCCTCAAATATGTAAGAGAAGAAAAAAATTCAGAAGACCTCATTCAGTTGAAAGTAGAGCTTGAAGAAGCCAAGAAGGTAGAAGACACTCTACTTAAGAAAATTGAGGATAAAATTCAGAAGCAAGAGAAATTGGAAGATGAAGTAGTATGCTTGAGGAAGAAATTAGAAAACACCCAAAGGAAATTGTCAATAAACATTTCTCAAATGACAAGCTCTGATAAGCTGAATAAAATACTAGATGCTCAAATATCTCCACTGATAAAAACTAGAATAGTTTATGAAGGAGAAACAAGTAAAGCCAAAGAAAAAGATAACAGGAATATCATTTTTGTAAAAGATGTTAAGGAAAATGAAGCAGATCAGAAGGTTCCTACAGAAGTAGTTGCTTGTAATGAAGTAAACAGAAACAAGAAGGAACCTCAAATGACAAAGAAAGAAATTAATAAACAGTCAATTGAAAAAGGCTCATACACTCCTGAATATATAAAATTTGGAAGCTATCAAAGGATATTCTTTCCCCCTATGAAAAATTTCACTTGTTATGCCTACCACAATCTGGGACATATTGCTGCATATTGTCATAAAAGGAGAATCGACTCCAACCAGCAAAGGATGCAAAAAATGAAAAGACTACCTCAAGCTAACAAATGGAGAAGACAACCCTTCATCAGATACACTAATTGTTTTTACTGTAAGGAATTCGGCCATAAAGCCAAGGAGTGCAGAACATATGGAAAAAGACTGATGTTCAAAACCTCAAGGAGATTTATGAATTATGGAGAGTTCACTCACACTCATAATTCTACTAAAAATATGATCAAATGTTGTGTATGCCATAAAATCGAACATATGTCTTCCCAATGTCCTCTCAAAGAATATGGTCCATCTTCTCAGAAAAGGTGCCAAACAAATAGCTGCCTATAGTGGAAAAAGAAGTTGAATAAGTGTGATCTGGCTCTAATAGCCCAAGATCAGAAAATCCAATGGTATCTGGACAGTGGATGCTCAAAGCATATGACTGGATATAGAATCAAGATTATAATCTTTGATGAAAAGAAATCTGGAAATGTAACTTTTGGCAATGATGAAGCAGGGAAAATCAAAGGAAAAGGCTCAGTCAGTCTAGATAATGGAAGAGGAAAGGCCCAAGATGTACTATTTGTGGATGGGCTGAAAGAAAATCTACTTAGAGTCAGTCAAATGTGTGATAAAGGTTGTGAAGTTCTTTTTAGAGCACAATACTTTGAAGTAAGATCAAGCACCATAGGAAATACCTTGATCAAAGGTATTCGAACAGAAAGTAATGTCTATATAGTGAAAGAAGAGAACGAAGCATGCCACCTAAGCAAACTTGATGAGTCATGGTTATGGCATAGAAGATTTGGACACCTTAACTTTGACCATATCATTAGTCTGAGCAAGAAGAAAGCAGTCAGAGATATGCCAGCAATAAAGAAGCCTTCAAATACTATATGTAAATCTTGCCAATTGGGCAAACAGACTCGCACATCTTTTAAGACCAAAGATGAACTATCAAAAAGTAGGCCACTTCAACTTGTACACATGGACCTGTGTGGACCTTCAAGAACTAAAGAACCAAGTGGAGAATTTTATTTCATGCTGATAATAGATGATTTTTCCAGAATGACATGGGTAGCATTTCTCAAATATCAATATGAAGCACTTGAAAAATTCAAGATATTCAAGGCATTGGAAGAAAATCAAACAGGATGCAAACTAAAGTGCATCATATCAGACAGAGGAGGTGAATTCAAAGACTATGATTTTGCAGACCTATGCAATGAGCATGGGATAAAACAACAGTTTACAATTGCAGGTACATCTCAACAGAATGGAGTGGCAGAGAGACAAAACAGGTCAATACAACATATTTCCAGAGCAATGATGCAAGAAAGTAAAATTCCCCAAACCTACTGGGCAGAAGCAGTACACACAGCTATTCACGTTCTCAACAAAGCTCATTTAAGACCAAACTGTGACAAGACTCCTTACGAATTATGGCATGGTAAACCAACATCAATCAAACACTTTAGAGTCTTTGGATGCAAGTGTTTCATAAAAAATAATGATGAAAAACTGGGGAAGTTGGATGCAAGAGTAGATGAAGGAATATTTCTAGGATATGCATCCAAAAGTAAGGGTTACAGGTGCTACAACAAAACACTACATAAAATTGTGGAAAGCATTGATGTAAGATTTGATGAAGTAAACCAAACAGAACAAGAAGTACAAGATGTAGCAATCCTCTAGAAGATAATGAAGAAGAAAACCAAGATAATGATGAACTGAGACAGACAATAGAAGATACTGAATTAAACTCAAAAGGTCCCTCAAGACACACTCAAAATAATCATCCAGAAGACGAAATCATTGGGGACAAGAGTGTGGGAGTCTAGACAAGAAGACAACTTTTTGAACAGACAGAAGAAGTACACCTAGCCATGCTATCTCAAATAGAGCCAAAGAAGTTCGAAGAATCCAGCAAAGACAAAAACTGGGTAAATGTTATGAATGAAGAACTGGACCAAATTGAGAAGAACAACACCTGGGAATTAATTCCAAGACCCACTGGGAAAAATTTCATTGGCTCAAAATGGATATTCAAGAATAAGATGAATGAACAAGGGTAGGTAATCAGAAATAAAGCCAGACTTGTATGCAAGGGATATTAAAAAATTGAAGGTCTTGATTATGATGAAACATTTTCCCCTGTAGCCAGAATGGAAGCAATCATAATGTTTTTGGCCTTTGCATGTTATCATGATTTCAAGGTATATCAAATGGATGTGAAGTCTGCCTTCCTGAATGGAGATCTAGAGGAAGAAGTCTACATGGAACAACCTGAAGGATTCTCCTTAACAAATAAACTAGAATATGTGTGCAGATTAAAGAAAGTCTTGTATGGGCTGAAACAAGCTCCTCGTGCATGCTATTCAAGGCTAGACAAATACTTGCAAAAACAAGGTTTCAAGAAAGGAGGAGTAGACAACAATCTATACATAAAGGCTAATGAAAATGAACTCTTAATTGTAGTAGTGTATGTATATGACATCATGTTTGGAAGCAACAAAGATGAGTTAGCAAAAGGATTTGCTGAAGAAATGAAATCAGAATTTGAGATGTCTATGATTGGAGAGCTCACCTTCTATTTAGGACTTCAAATTCAAAAAAATAACACAGGAACATTCATCTCACAAGAAAAATACTTAAGAGAAATGTTGAAAAGGTTCAAAATGGAAGACTGCAAACCTATGTCAACTCCCATGATCACTGGATCCAAATTCAAATCCAATCATTACCTTTTTCAATCATAAATCACCCTTTCCCCATGAAAAATGTTCATGCAACTTTCCTTCCACACAAAAATAATCTAGAACTCTCATCTTGCATGAAGAAGTGTCCCTCAACGCATTTACTATCATCCAATAGTAGTATTTTCAGCCAACAGAAGCAACAAATTTCAAGCTATATGTACATAGAAACATCTATAGGACCTACGAGAAAGGAAGATAAAATAATCATAAAAGTGGAGAGATATCAAGAAGAGTAGCAAGTTGGCCATTTTTTTCTCTTTTTAGTGGTAATTCCAACTTATCATTTTCTTTGTTATCAAAATCTATGACAAATATTGCAATCTAGACATTGGTTTCCTACCCTAAGTTTCATTTCTTAGAACTAAAGAATTCATGCTCACTCTATTATCATCCCCCAAGAACCAAAATTTACCATGTTTACAACTTGAAAATCTTCTGGGTACACTTCATATTTCTGTTGTAGGGAAAAACCCAACACCCCCCATTTTTGAATTATTTTCGAATAATGGGGACCTTTTCTATTAATTTTTGACTAAACACCTTTTATGATTTTCATTAAGTTAATCATTTTACAATTTTTTTCCATTTTTTCATTTTTTTCAGATTCATTATGATCATATCATTGAATTTGATTTTTAGCAAGCTTTCAATTGATACTTGTTTCGTTTCATTTGGTTAACTGGTTTGTAAATGACACTCCTTTGAAGTTTGATCATTTTCTCGCTTGGACTAAAAATGTAAATAAATAAATAATATGTCAATTTTTGTAACTAATTAAGTTCAATAGTCATTCATTGTAAATAATTAAATCTAAGTTAATTTTTACTAATTTTTTTCTTTTTTTTCACTAATGGTCTTACAAAATGACCCAGCTAAATTGTATGATAGTTGAAAAACGAGTTTCGGATCTCGGTAATTTACTCCAATTTATTATTTTAAAACAAATTTCCAAGCCCAAAATATCATAATTGTAAAGTGGTTGTAGTTCAATTTATAGAATTATTAATTCCACGTGGGCCCTACTTCTCATTAGATCCTCCTTTCCAAAAAATCCTGAAATTAATAAATCAAATAAAAAACACTAAAATAAAATCCAATAAAAAAATTGCGATAAGATCGCAATTTTGTTGAGCACCTCAATTTTAAAATTATAATTTGTGATTTAAGATTTATGCAATGAGGTTAAAAGTTTTAAGATAAAGTTATCGTTTTCACCTTATGCCTCCACCTCACTCACCCTCACGACATCCTTAACCCTCCATTAACTCTCACCTCCCTCCACTAACTTCTCCTTATCCCTCCATTTAATAAACCCCCTCCTTCATTAAAGCTCCTCACCTCTTCACATGGTTCATACATGAACTAATATGCCACTCACGGTCCATCCATGTGGGACCAACAACCACTAGAACAAGGAAACGTGTTATTTGTTTGATTTAAAAAAATATATATATTATTTAAAATTTATTTAATTAATCAATTTTAGATTTTTAATTTAATTTAATAAATTAATTTAATATTTTTCATTAATTAAATTGTATATTTAATTAATAATTAATCAACAGTTAATTTAGGATTAGAATTTAATTTAAAAATTCTAATTTTTAGCCGAGGCAATAGAATTTTAAGAATTTTGGCAGTTTTAACTCTTCAACTTCAGAGACTCGTAGATTGAGTTTTACTTGGTCAAATGAGGCCCATGATGGCTCATTGGATAGATAAAATAATGGAGAACATTTATAAAGTTGATTCAAGACCATATTTGATCATTTAATGGGTCTAAAATGCAGCTTAAGATCAAGTTACGAATTTTTAAACAAAATCAAATTTCTTAGTTTTATTGTTTACATTCTCATTTGCTCACAGCCTCTACTGAGTACAAATTCATTCATCTATGTTCTCATTGACAAATTAAATAATCACAGGGATCAATAGGAAACTGAAATTCCATTTTCATTTAATTATTTAATTCAATTTGATTGAAGATATTTTAATTCCAGATTTAGTATTTTGATTTTATTTTTGCATTTTAATATAATTTTGGATTTTTTTTTGTAGGAAAACAGTTGAAGAGATGAGAAGAGAAAATATAAACAATGATAATGCTCCAGCAAGAGAAGAATGAGATTTTGGCCCAATGAAAATCGAAAGAGTAGATTTATTCTTCAACAAACTTTCGTATGAAGAGATCTTTTTGTAAATATCATAAAGAATAGATTGTAGAATGTAACAAAGGGCTTCTCTTCTTTGTAATTATGGAATTCTTGAAAGCAATATTGTAAAGAGGATTTGGAGTTGTAGGGTGGAGGAGAGAAAATCTCACATCTGGGGATTGTTGAAGATTTTTATTTTGCATTCTAAATTATGCATGGAGAGCAGAGCTTGTACTATTACAACTCTTGTTTTAAAAACATAAGTTCAAATAACTGTAAATCACTGTTGGAGACCAGAGCTAGAGAAGCAGATTCAATAGATAGGTATTTATAATACTATTGTTTTAAATACTTGTTTCATTTTGTGATAGCATGAATGTGTCATTTTATTCATATTTGTGCACTATTGTCAATATGAGTAATTTGCCTCAATTATATGTTAATATTTATCTCTGTTCTTATGAGTTGAATTTTGATTTATGAGTAATTATTTTCTCATAAATATATCTTTTAATATTGATTTAACAAAAAGTAATACTATATGAACTAATTCTTTATACTATTGTTTAATCATTCAAATTACTGATTTAACAATCAATATCATTTTGTGAACTACTTCTTAAATGTTGTTAGTTGATTATCTCAGTTAAGAGATTTGTAAATAGAATGTGTTTTGGTATTCATAATATCAGTTAATTGAACTACTTTGTTAGCTTGATAGTCATTATAAGCCAGACATATTTAAATCCAAATCATTAAAATATCTTGCTCTCAGTTGGATTAGATCTATATCTGCCTAATTGAGATAGGATTAGTATATTTTTCCTTTTTCTTGAATTTTAGAATAATTTTTCATTTATATTTAATTCTACATTCCTACATGTCCTCTTCCTAAAGAGGCAAAATTTATTTGTGGCTTGGTTGAGCCCCAAATCAGCTTAAGGATCACTTTCTTGCTTGATCAGTAAGAGTGATGATCTGATGTCTCTTCTCCATTGGTAGATGAAAGTCATATTTCAAGCCATTGGAGATGGAGAAAAGTAACTGAACCTAGTTTAACAAGTCGGAACCACCATTTCAACGAAAAATGAGCTATTTTAAGGTCGAGATTGGGTGGTCTCCCTTATAGTGTTATAGCAAGACATTTTTGGCCCTCAACACTTTTGGCGCTAGAAGGAGGGCCTGAGACTTCTTGTCCTTTGGAGTTTTTTTATTTAAAAAGTTTTATTTAATCACAATGTCTCCTAACAAACTTCTAATTTGGAGTTATATTTCTAGACGTGCATCTACCAATATTCCACCAGAAATAGTAAGACACTTGTCTAAGGTAAAGTTTAGTGGTAAGAGGAATAATTTTGCATTTAATCATGTTTTACAATTCATTCAATATTTTTCAAATTCTACTTTTATGATATTGATGAAGAAATTTTATGCAGGATTTTTACTCTTACATTCTTGGCAAAAGTTAGAAGCTGGTGTCAACCGCTTCCAGTTGCCTCAATTCATAGTTGGGATCAATTTGTTACAATGTTTCTTTGTAAATTTGATGGCTAAATCTACAAATATGTATGTGGTGATTTTGAATATTTACGAAGATTCAAAAATGAATCTTTGATTGATTTTACCATTAGGTTTCATTTAAATTATTTAAAATTTAAAATTAAAGATAAAGCTTCGAAAGAGGAGCTATTTTTTTGGTTTGAACATATTTTCTCTCTTCCTCCCATTCATAATACATGTGAAATTATTTCAAGTTTTTCTCAATCTCATTCTAATTTCATTAACACAATTTAGAATTCCAATATGAAGGTGCAAACAAATGATGATGAAGTGGCCTCTATTATGTATGATCAATTCCTTCATTTAGTGAACACTTCCTACAATACTGATAATGATCAGGGTGCACCTTCAAATGTCAATTAATGTAAACCACAAAGTTTGGAAAAATTTACTATTCAAATGCAAGAATATATTAGTAGAAATATTGGAGAAAATGTTTCCTTGAAATATGAAAATTATTGTGCAGTAAATCCAGAAAATCAGAATATAGATCAACAACTACAATCAGGAATTCAAACTTCCATTAACATGTAGCCTGCTGTAAAAATTTATGAATACTTTCATGATAATCGAATGTCAAATTTAGGGCATACAAATAACAATCTTCAAGGAAGCACAAGTACACAAATGAATGATATGAAATCTGAAATTTACAATGAACAAAATTTACATGAATCTACAAATAGATACATTTTCAAATGCATTGTTCCAGATTCTCATTTATACCTCTATCTTAATATTTTTTTCGATAGAAATTTATCCCCACTTCAATTTAATGTTATTTTAGAAATTTTGCTGAAAGGGACATCTCAAGAGAAGGTAATTATAAATAGGTTTCTTTCTGTAAATATATTAACAATAAATATACATTTTTCTTTCATATTTAGTTTTCTTAGTTTAATTATATTTAATCTCTTGTCACTAATGTTAGGTCTATACATACATACATGAACTGGAATAAGAAAATGGTTACATTGGAAGTATGACTATACCTAGTCATGTTTCCTTCGTTAAGTTAGAAATAGGAATAGATTAATTTAGATTAGATTTCTTTTCTGTTTGCACTTATTTCATTATTTCAGATTTTCATTAAGTAATAAATCCTAGTTCTTCCAGGGACCCCTTTCATTTTTCTAATAAAGTGGTTTATAACATATCAAAAGCTTATGAACTCCTCAATTATCTTGTTTTTACAAAACTCTGTTGTATTGACAAGATTTTTTTTAAATCATATATGAAGAAATTATAGAGAATTTCTATGGCTTGGAAATCTTTGATTCACAATTACTTCTATAGAGCTCATTTTCACCAGTTTTTCCCTCCAACGTAAATTTGAAATGGACACAATTTGAAAATTCATTATTTAGCATTTTTTAGATTAAATAAGTAGGTGATGTTGAACATATGCAAGTTTTGAGAAATTTTGGGAGAACTTGAAGATTCATGAGGTAAAGTTACAATCAAAATTATTCCAGGTATGTTTTTACATGTTCACCATCATCTATTGTTAGTTTTACTTTTCAAAGGTTATTTCTTTTTTCTGTTTTGTTTCGTTTGTATGTCTTCATTGACTTGATTGTGTATATCTAAGATAAGCAAGAAATCAACCCTTTTTTCAAATATGCAACATGTTCAGGAAAGTATTTATGATTTCATCTAAATTTGAGGATTATCTAACTTTTCCTCTAGTCATTAAATTCCTAATAAGTCTTGATAAATTATCGGAAGAGTAATATCGGATCATTATCTTTCATAACCCTCTTCATAAGAAAGCTCTGATAAAATTACTTTCTAATAAGATATTTTGATAGTTAATTAAATTATTAAAGGGTTATTTATTTAAAAGCAAAGTTAAATTAGTTGTTTTTTTTTAATTAAATACTTTAAGAAATCGTCAGCGCCACATATGGCATGTCATATATCGCAATTCACATATTGGAGTTTCTCAAATGAACATACTCTAAATATATTTGATCCCCTGATATTCCCATCCCCTCCGATCTCCGATTAAACTTTCCATTCGATATCGCATCATATATATCACAAAACTTCTCTATCACACTGTTTTATCGGAAGTATTTCTTAATAATTCCCGATAAGAAAACTCTAATACAAAACCCCCAGATATTCCTTTCCCTCTAATTCTCTGAAAATGAATTTGCCAATATTGCGATATCCACACAACCCCGTACCCGATATGACATTTAAATTTAGTTTTAAAATATATCGCATCCATTTATAAATCACAATTTTGTTGGGGCATATGTTTAAAAGTTTCGATTTCCCAGATTTGATATGAAATTAAATCCATGTAATTAAATGATCAATTATGTTCTTCATCGCACATCGACGTATCAACAATGTTACATCTCATCCTCAAATCTTCCAATCGTCGATATCTTATAAAGTCCAAATCCAGTTCCACCAATGAGCCACATCATTTATCACATTCTCACTATCGCAAGAATAATATCAGTGTTTCTTATCTATGACATAACTATTCTCCGATATTGCAACGTTTCCATCACAACAATTATATCGCATCGCAAAACTTAAATGAAGCCTTGTCTTAAAATTTTATGATGCGATAAAATCTGATATATGCTTCTCCAGACCTCTCCACCATTTTATTTTAACTATTACAAAAGAAATGATTGCATATTGGCAAAGGTGGAAGTCACAACTTTTAAGTTATGCATGGCAAAGAAACTCGCGATGCGAAATGTTCGGTGAGGTAATAACCTATACGAAAGACCATGTGAATGCACGTTTTCATATTCTGCCTTTCATCGATCTAGATGGAATGAAATTCTTAGGCTCGTTATTGCTCTAAATTACTGCAAACCAAGGAAATTTCGCATAAAAACGCTTACAGTGAATGACCTTATCCATAATTTTATCTATGCATGTTCCAAATCTTACAATTTTACAAGATGAGTTGAACCATTGCATCACACTTGCCAAATTGTTTTCCCTTTAGTTATATTCATTTCTTCCAAAGGAACTCAAAGCCTCTAATTGATGAATTTTGGAATCCCGATCCTCTTATTTTCAAATTTTTTCGCTTATCAGACTCGAGTTTGTATTATATCGAAAGCATTTAAAACAAATTCTAAGATTTACTTCTCCGAGCTTCACATTTCCTTTTCTTCCCACTATGTTTTCCATCACATTTAACAAAGGAAATGACCCTTATTTTACTATTCCGTTGAATTTTGTGGTCTTGGGGTTTTGTAAAATTAATTTCGGCTTCAGAAAATGTTTTTTAGATATTTGACACTTGATTTATTCTCATATTTATTAAATATTGAATTCCTCTCCTCGAAATGAATTTTATAGGTAAATGTAAGTGCTCTTGCAATCATTTTACAAAACTTCAAATTATCAGACTAAAATTCATCACAGCTACTTTATAAAATATTACGAAACTTTTACCTTTGATACTTGAATGTTTGATGCATTAGAAAGGTAATATTATTACATTATACATTTAACAAGCATTTGTTATCACGCATGATCAATGTTGTAACTTTTGTTTATAAAATTTACACAAAATATTTTGTTCCAAGATCTTGTTGCCCTTAATATTTTAAATACTGGTTCTTCCTGTATTGGAGGAGAAATTTCATTAAATTTCTGAAAAGAAATGTCATCGGAAACAGTATAAAGCAATATTTTTATTTATCAAAGTTTTGTCCATTGAGACTTTTGGAAAACTTGAGCTCATACCTTTTGTTTTTTTTTCTCTCGAAAACTTAGAACTTCATAATATCAGGTTAAGAATATTCGCAGGTCCCTGATCAATTCCTTCTGATATTTCACTATGTATACATGAAGTCTTGTTTGATTATATTTTGAATATATATGCTACTTTCATGTTATCATGGCGGTCCAAAACTTCGATGTGTTTTAATCATAATTTTTCCAAATCCAAGTATTCATTCATAGAGATGACTTTCCATCAAAAGGGATATACGATATTCATGGTGTATGCACATGGGATTATTTTACTCTTCTCGTCAATATGCTTCACTAATAAGGAATTTGGAACAGGTAAAGGTAATGGACCAATGGTTAATTCATATTTTAATTCTCTTTTTTTATAATTTCGCTCCATACTTATCATATAAAGATTCAAGTCCTCTTCATATACATAATTTTTACATTATTTGGTATTTTGAATCAACCTCAATATTTAGGGGTTGAAATAAATTCAGAATAGACGAAGCAAAGAGAACATTCATCTTTGCAATTTATAAAGAATCATATCTTCATCTCCATTTCTGATGGATTTAATTTATTTCCTATTCCCTGAACATAGAACATTCCTTTCTTCTAGTTTGCTTCTTGTTTTATTTTAGATTTAATAAATAATGATTTTGGGTCAACAATGATTTTGGGTTAATAAAACTTCTTCATATTTTTAATTCTAATTGAAGGAAGAAGTTATATTTTGTTGGAGAAAATGATACCTTTCAGGTAATATTAAATTCAATTCTCCAATGGTAAGTTTCATGGGCTCGTTTTCATTTAATTTCATTTCTTCACTTTTTGTTTCAGTTTTGTTTTTGCTGATATAAACTCTGTTTTGCAGCTCCTCACAAAATTTTTCAAGCCTCCACCAAATCACATTTGATGTTCATTCTCTTTTGATCAGTTTGTTTTGAGATCCTTAAAGAGAATCATTAATGATCCTCGTCGAATCAGCTAAATTAGGGAGTTTTTGAACCTCTATTTTGTTTCTTTAAGCATTATTTTATTAGAAAATGGTCAAGATGATTTTTGCGGGGTTTTTCTTTGAAACAAGTGTTGGAAATACAGGGGGGGGGGGGGGTGAATCAATATTCCTTTCAATTAGTATTATGATTAATCTTTCATAGCATCAGTTAATATTAAATTATTATCAATGTTTGTACAATGATAGTAGTAAAAAAAAGGAGCACAAATGCACACAATTTTTAAGGTGGAAACCCCCTCTGGGACAAAAACCACGTGAATGATTTTCTAATAATTCTTTAGTCTTCAACTCCAATTGAAAAGAACGCTCCAACTTCCTAGAATCTAAAAAAGAATTCTTCTCCAACTCCCACTAGATGGATGCTCCAACGCGCGAGATTCTTTAGTAGTCAACTGAATGGATGCTCCAACATCCAATGAGCTACAGCTCACCCTAGCACCACCATACCACCCTATAGAATAATAAAATAAAAATGGACTCCCATACTAGGGAAAATGGTCCACTTTACAATGATATAGAATGATGTAGTAGAAGAAGACACACTATACCAAAACCCAACTATGACACAACCACCTAATGATGATCCTAGACCTCTCGATACTGCCTCTTCAACTCTTGGCAGATAGACACTTTTATTAATTTTACAATGATGATTTTACAATGACTCAGTACAATGATACCTTTACAATGACTGTATGCAGTGCTGCCCACTAGAAGACTTCATGTGGTGAACTTCTTGTTTCCCTTCTGCACCTTGATTATTGCTCTTGTCATGCTACCCTTTCTCACTCTTCAAAACATTATATCATGCATTGATTCTTATCTTGATGAATATATAATACCTGCAAAAAGTCTTCAAGGAAATACCCATGACATGATAATAGCAAAAATTACCTCATTCTGTAGAGCATATGTCAGTGCTAAAAAAAACAACAAATTAGAATACAAAGAACCTAATGCAATTAATATATGAACATGCATATACAGAAGAGACTTACCTGGAGCTTGCCTCTACTACATCATTTTTTTGCACCTTTCTTTGATTTTCTACCTTAGAAAGTCTGGTCCTTTGCAATGCTTAACATCATATGATCTAGATTTTTCTTGCCTTCTAGTAGCTCGATATTGAATCTGATGTATCTCTGTGATTTCAAATGCCCAATATTGGATCGTCAGTCCTATAGTATGCCTTTGAGTCTTCTTTCCAATGCCACATTTCTGACCCGTTTTGGATTCTTCAAGACAAATTTATGCCCAATCTCTCACAATGACCTAATTATTGACTAGTTCAGTAGAGTGAACTTGTACGGCGTGACATGTGTCACTGTTTCCTCCTTGGGTTCTGAAATTTATATACATAAAACTAAATTCCGCACACTAACCTCCAATTTTTACAGAATTCCAATTTGCTTCTCAAAGAGAGATTTAGGATGATTTTCCCAAGGTCACCTCTTTGAGATGAAATTCAGAAGCCTGCAAAAGCCATAAATTCCACATATCATATCTCCGAAAATATAGTGTACCAAGATTTGAAATTAGTACATGAGCTTCATCAAGTTTTTACCCAAGTGGTTTTTATGTTTCAACATCTAAAGCTTTGCATAAAAAAAGTTATAGCGAAAATGGCACGATGACATGTTTTTAGTCGAAAAATCCTTACATAAGGAGGATATGTGGGTCACAATTTATATAAATGCTTAGGTTGAGAGGGTCTTCAAAAAGTGAAATTTGTAGGGATTTTAGGAGTGTAAAATTTATTAATTATTGACTATTCAATGACCACAACCAATTATTAGTGTCATGCCACAACCCCATGGGGTTTTAGCCCACTCACAGGGGCTACTAACTTCAAACATGAATATCTCTCAAACCATGAAGAATTACGTGGCATGCCATATATCAACGGAAACATCGCGAAAATTAGAAACCATAAAAAATATCCTTGATTCATAATAGAGTAAGTTTTCAAGTCAAAATTCCCATGCAAGATCGGGGTAGCCCCTAGTGCTTCTTAAGTTGACATCAATGACAACCACTGATAAACAATCTACCCCTTTGGCATTGATGGCAATACAAGTACTCCCCCTGTGATCATGACACCTCTTCCTACAACATTCTCACCCCCTTTGACATCAATGGAAAAGGGTAACCCCACTTGACACACAACCATCCTGCGGACCTGTACACACTTCCACTCCCCCTTTATTTTCTGAATAAGGAAAATCTAATGAGAACTAGGGAAAATCTCAAGCTTCTGGTGAATTTATTAAAATGCTTCACGAGGTAAAGGTTTAGTGAAGATATCAATGATTTTTTCTTTTGTACAAACATATTCAAGTTTGATATTCTTTTCAGCGACTTGTTCTCTAACAAAATGATATTTGATCGAAATGTGTTTTGTTTTTGAATGCATGACAGGATTCTTGGAGATGGTGATGGCACTGGTGTTATCAAAGAAGATGGGAATAGGCTCACTGAATTGTACTTGAAGATTTTACAAATTTTGTTTCATCCAAAGGAATTGAGTACAACAATTTGTCGCTGCAATGTATTATGCTTCCACCGTAGATAACGAGATTGAGGTTTGTTTTTTTCTCAACCATGATACAAGACAAACACCTAGATAGAATGTTGCTCCACTAGTACTCTTACGATCATCAACGCTTCCTGCCCAATTTACATCTATAAAGGCTTGAATACTGAGATTGTTACCATTGGGATACCACAAGCCATATTTTGTTGTGCCCTTTAGATATCAAAGAATTATTTTGACAAAAATAATATGTGATTCCTTTGGTGCTGCTTGGAATCTTGCTACTTGTCCAACTACTTGCATAACATCTTGTCGAGAGGTTGCTACAAATAGAAGACTAACAATCATATATCTGTACAACCTCTGATCCACATCCTTAGATGAGTCATCTATGCTCAATTTGCAACCTGTTACCATCAGAGTAAGGACGAGTTTGCAATCTTCCATTTTGAATTTCTTGAACTTTTCCTTGATGTAATTTCCTTGACATATAAATATTCCTTTCTCTTGCTGAGATATTTGAAGCTCTAAGAAGTATTTCATCTCACCAAGTAAATACATCTCGAACTCACTTTACATCTTTGTAGCAAAGTTCTTACTTAGTTGATCTCATTTCTACCAAATATTATATCATCCACATATAACTCAACGATTGTTAAATTATCTTTATCTATTTGTACATAAATATTGCTATCAGCAGTACCTTTCTCGAACCCTTGTGTAGATATCCATCAAGACAAGCATACCATGCTCTGGGAGCCTGCTTGAGACCATATAGAGCCTTGTTTAACCTGCAAACATAGTCTTATTTTTCAGATAGTAGAAAACCTTCAGGTTGTTCGATGTAAACTTATTCTTCTAATTCGCCATTCAGAAATGCTGACTTAACATCCATTTGGTAGACTTGGATTTTTCTTGTACATGCATAGGTGAGAAACATCCGGATGGCTTCCATTTCTGGCAAATGGTGCAAAATTTTTCGTCGAGATCAATTCCTTCTACTTGTGCGTAGCCTTTGCAAACCAATCTTGCTTTGTTTCTAGTAACCTATCCATCTTCATTCAATTTTTTCCTGAACACCCATTTAGTACCAATGAAAATTTTATCTTTTGGTTGTGGAACTAATTTCTAGGTGTTATTCTTCTCGATTTGATCCAACTCTTCATTCATATCTACTACCCAATGTTCATTCTCGCTAGTTTTCTCAAACCTACTAGGCTCAAAGGTTGCTAGAAAAGCAATGTGAGCTTGTTGTGATGAATGAAGCTGTCGAGCTTCATTTATGTCAGCAATGATTTGATTTGATGGATGGTATTTGAATCCATTCTTTTATACTCTTTGGAGGAGATTCTTGTTGTTTTTCCTGTATATATTTATGATCATTATTTACTTCTTCCTGGTTGACAGTTGCTTCTTGTTTTAGAATTTTCTCTGTATCTTTTTCATCCTCTATCTCAAGTTTCAAAGATTCTAGATCGTCATCATTATTCATTAGAACACCATCTTCGTCAAATGTAACATTTATGCTCTCCACTATATGTTTTCGTCTTAGATTATAACATTTATAGGCATTTATTTTTTGTGAGTAGCCAACAAAGATACCTTTGTCAACACATGATTCAAACTTACCCAAATTTTGATTTTGTATTTTCATATAACATTTTATTGTTAAGATTCTGAAATATTTTACATTAGCCGGTTTTCCTTTCCATAATTCATATGGGGTCTTGTTGCAATTATTTCTGAGAAGACTTCGGTTGATAATGAATATTGTCGTATCAATTGCTTGAACCCAAAAATTTTCATCCAATTTTGTGTCCTTCATCATTGTTCTACCCATTTCCTGTTTGGTTATGTTCTTTCTTTCAGCAACTGTAATATCCCAAAATGGGAGAAACAAGAATATAGAACATATGCATAATTATAACTACGGTAAAATAAGAATTAAAAATGTATAAATGGAAGAATGCCAGAATAGATCAAAACATCATACAGAAAATGAATATACACAATTATTCCAAAAAGGGATGCATTCAAGCCATCCAAAGATGGTTGAAAGAACTCTAGTGAAAACTAGCATTGAAAAGTAAAAATTATTGCTATTGGGAAGAAGATATATGTGCGAAAGGCTGCTGGACTATTTAGAAAGATGCAGGATTATAACCACGGACTCTACTCGAAAAACCCAGAAAAACCCAGAAATGTTTTGGCCAGATTTTGAGTCTGGAATTTCAACCCTTTTGGGTTGCACACTGCACCCATGCTGGTTGAATTACGCACTCCCTGAAGATAACTGCTGATATGGGGCTGAAAGAATGATATATCTACTGCAATAACACCCAATCAACTCAATAACTAAAGGGATGGTCTCTTCTCTTGATCGCAAGCTGAGAAACTTAAGATCCAACTCCTCCACTGAATATGCAGCTGTTGCATGCACAACTGCTGGGAAATACTGTGCTGTCTAGGAGGGATGATGATGTAGCCTACTGATAGATAATGCACTTATAATCATAGGCTACTGAAGTGATCCCTGGAGTGAAGGATTAATCCCTCACAGGATTCCAAGCTCAGTTTCTTGGAACTTCCTCTTCTCCTCAAACCCTCACTACATAATTACGCAATTCATGTAGGAAATGTTGCTGCATAGGAGAATAGCTGGATATCTTGATGTCAAAGATGTCAATGAAACTCCTGGAATACTGCAATGGATCCACAGTGTGAAGGGATAATCCCTCCACCGATTTCTTAATTGAATTATTGAGAACAACCTTCCTGAAAGCGAAGTTCGGGAATGCGTAATTCCTATAGCTGGAAGTGCAGATGAGAGTGGTTGTAAGTGGAAGTGATTATTGGATGATGAAAGCAGCCCAAGAAAACCTTCCAAGAGTAGGAAATCGAATTCCCCTGTGGGTAAGGGTGGGATTCCCGCTTGGGAACACTCAGTGCTAAACAACACAATAGACTTAGCTAAACAGCTGAAGAGTGCAAAGAAATGCCTTACGACACTCAAAAATAAAAATCCAACCTCCCCTTCTTTGCTACCGTCATCTTCCGTCTATGGTTTTGAGACTTCCCTAGCCTTGGCCCACCTCATAGCTGTGCTGCACATGTAGCCACTAGCCTCCATAAAGACTGCGTTTTCCTCCATGATCTCCATTACTGCTGCAATTACTCTCCACTTCCTCCATCATGTGTGCATTTAATGCACCACTTCCTCCATCACTTCATCATTATTTCTCCATGAACTTGCATTTATTCCTCCACTATCTCCATTATCTTCCTCATTATTTCTCTATGAACTCCACTCTTCCTTCATTATTGTGTTGCTCCACTACTCCATAATGTTACTCCACTACTCAATTAACCCACATTCACACTATATAAGTGGATTTTATTCATCTACTCAGTTTATGAGTCCATCCACCCTTTTATTTACTTAACTAAATAAGAAAAGTAAGAACTCTAATATTCCAATTAGCTAATGGAAAATTTGGAATATTACAGCCCTCCCTGCCAAAATGTTGCTTGTCCTCAAGCAAATGCAAAAGTGGATGCTGGATAAATCCATCTCCTTCCCAAGTGGCATCCTCATATGGAAGGTTTCCCCATCTGATCCAATGTGTTATGAATGCCCAAATCCATAGCTACCTCTTTAGAATGCCTAGAATGGCCTAAAACTATGTAGCTATATGCCTCTCCTCATCAATGAGTCCCCAAGTGGCAACCATTTGCTGTCCAATAGCATCTTCTCTGCATGAGATATGTGAAGTACAGTGGTTCCTTCCCCAAGTGGAAAGTCCCAACTCATAAACTATCTCTTCAACCCATGCTACATGGAGTAGGTTGCGTCTCTCCATGCTCCAAACCTTGGCCCTGGTGGCCTTGCTTTCTCTAAGAATCATCTCAACACTGTGCAATGTAGGAAATAGAGACATGTTGATTGACATGTGAAATGTCGAACCATAGTCTCCCAAGACTAGCCAACGTAGCCATGCCTCCTATTTCTGCATCACCTTAGTATTGTGCAAGGTATGGAACATACCAATCTAAAATGTCGGGTGGTAACCATACTCACCCAAGAGCAGCCAGTGAAGCCATGCTTCCTACTACCCTGTGTCATAGATCTGAAGTAGATTTTCAGCCACTTGCTCATCATCTCCATCCATATCCAACTGTGGGTGATGACTCATATCATGCACCAGCTCAGTATCCAACCAATGGAGAAGCTCCCACAAACATTTTATCATACAATAACTATCCCCATCACTATTTATGGCCTTGGGAAGACCATGAAGCATGAATACATCTCGGAAAGATAATTAGGTCACGGGTGAAGAGATGTACTGTGTGAAAATTTCGAAGCAATGTGCATACCTCGACAACGAACCAATGTCGACAATACCATCCTCCAAAATCTGATGACAATATTTGCGCTCCATGATATGTTGAAGTGCATCCTCCTTGAGGTCTCTCCATGTGAACCTCTTACCGATGGTTCGGTAGAACCTATGAGGTTCTGAATATGCTGCATGCAGAAACTTCTCTTTGAGCTGTGAGGTACTCATCAAGAAGGCTTTGTCCTGATAATGGAAGATGTTATCCATTACATGATGTCTACCATCTACCATCTTCCCATCCAATGCTTCATAAGTGAAACAATCATCAGAATGCACAAATAATAACTGGGCCCCAAAATCATCACTGCTCCTTAGTGACAGTGTTAGTGCCAGTATTTTCATACTTCCACTAGGAATCAAAACACATTTTCATGTGCATCTTAGGTGTCCCATTCTGAACAAATTTTTCATCCTTCCATTAGGTCATGACATAAAATTGTTCCGCTGGTGGTTGTCTTTGTCAAATAAAATTTTTCTCCCTCAGAAGATCATATTGAATGACTCATTCCCATGATTCCTTGAGCATAAGAACACCTATGGAAATTATCTGATTCACTTGGAAATTTGTAAAGTCAAAATATCATTCAAAGGTCAGGTTAGAAAACAATCTCATTAGGTCATTAGGGTTTTTCATTTCTCAAGGTCACTCCTTCATTTAGATGAGGTCAGCATATATATGAGAGGGACTGAATAAGATCATCATGATGTATTTATTATAATTTCAAAGTTGTATTTTAGTTTAATGACTTTTATATCAAAATGTCATTTTGATAGAAAAGTCAAATTTGTAATTTATTTCAATTTTTCAAAATGTAATTTTATATTTTCAAATGTAATAAATACAATCCCAAAGTTGTCAAAGTGCATTCATGTTCAACTCAAGAAAGAAATAGAGCCAAACTCCATGTTGATCAACCTGCAGTGCCAAAAGTCAAAAAATTAAAAGAGTATCAGTGCTAAAGGAAAAGTGAACATTAGAAAAGTGGGTGATTCAAAATGAAATTTCAAATATAGTAAGGCTATAAATCCAATCAAACATCTCAAAACAAGTCATAGTTTCCATCTAACCTTCAAGAGTTTTCAGTAAGAGAGAAATTCTAAGTTTACTGAGAAATTGGGGCCAAAATTTCAAGGTGCTGCACGTTCTCAGTTTGGTGCTGCACGTTCATCTAGGCATTGCGTGCTTATCCAGCCGCGTTATGCGTTTACCCTGAAACCACAGATTAATTAACACAGATGTTATATGTTTGGAGATTGGCGTTGCACGTTCATCCTGGCGCTGTGCTCTTACCCAGAAATGTTGCGCATTTACATAGTGGTTGTTTTGAAGGGTTTCACCGTTTCCATCCAGCTCCGACTTCCTCATAAATTTCTCCAAGGAGTTTTTGATCAGTAAGTTGACATAAAATACCTCTCTTTTCACATGTTTGTTTTTCCTATTAAAGAGTTGAAGTGTTATAGTTGATGAAACCCTAGTTTCAGTTCATTATCATTTTTCATACATCATATCTTTGTCCACCGCCCTAAACCCATATTAGTCATGAGCATGGTTAATCCCTAGGGTTTTCATTAACCTATGTTTTCTATTTACACTCATTTCCTTCATCCATCTAAGCTAGCCATATCATCTCCTTCTCCCTTCATCTCATTCCAATTTTTACCCTAGGGTTTCCTAAGTCAAAACTCAAAGATGTATGAAGAAGAAGATAGAGGTGTTGGTGAGGCACAAATACCAAGGACAAATGACCACAAAGGAGGGAAAATTAATATGTTTGAACCAATAACTACAAGGGAACTCATGGCCTCTCCTCTCACTGTTTCTTGTTTCAAGCATGTTGGTTGTTTTGAGTTTTGTGAGAGGGTGCAGCAGATTCAATATCATTCTGAGTTGACAAGGTTATTCATAAAAAACCTTCATGATAAGCAGGTCAATCTTTCTGGGGTTACTTTTGATATGTCCATCAATGCCATTGCAGCTGCTACAAGGATCCCTAATGTGGGAGAGAGATGGTTTAAACAAGAAAATCTTGATCTAAGCTATTATGAACCATACTTCAAACCTAGATACAAGGATGACAAGAAGTCAATTTTCCATTTATCTCATCTCCTTGATGGATATGTCCCCATGATGAAAATAATCATGAAGTACTTCACTTGTGAGGGGAGGTTTTCTCGACTCTACTCATACCATATTCGACTCCTCATGCACTTCACTAGATTCAGAATGCTTCACATACCTTACTATCTCTTCCGCAACATTGAAAAGATGGCATTCATTGTGCAAAAGATGGATTATAATCATCAAATGCAGAGTCTTTTCCATCACTCCTTCATCAAGATGCTGGTCATGCATTAGTTGGAGCCAAAGAACATCCCATGGGATACATTCATTGCAAATCAAGTTTTCACTACCCACCTAGTCATCATGAGCAGAATATTCCTTCATCATCTCATCCTCCCATATCCACCTCTCCATCTCAGCCTATTACATATACATTTTCACCTAATCAGATCCATTCACCTCATGTTGATCCTTCTTCTTCACCCTTCTATAACCCTTCATTATTCCATCATGATACTAGAGCATCAAGCAATGAAAGGGACATTGAGGCAACTTGGGCTCATGTGACTGATGTTGAGCCATTTCCAAAGACTTATCAAAGAGGCCACAGGCATGTGTTTGCTTCACATGGTGTGAAAGGGGCCATGCTTTCTTCATCAAAAAAACAGGTAGACAAGGGCAAGGAAAAGGCTACAGAGCCTATTATTGATGAGCATGAGGAAAAACATGAAACTGAGCAGGAGTTTCAGTTGATTGACCTTGATGATGAGGATAATATTAGAATCACCAATGCATTGATCAGAAGCAAAAAGGAAAAGATTAGTGAGCTTCAAGATAATCTTGACAGAGCACAATATGTGATTGACTTCCTTGAGCAGGAAAATCAGTAGCTGAAGACCAAGAAAATCATCAATGAGGTGAGGACCACCAAAGCTCAAAAAGAGGTAGGGAAGGCTAAGGCTTTGTTGGAGGAAACCTTGGATAGATTTGGTGAGCTTGATGGTGAGGAGGATTAGCCTCCAAGACAAAGACCAAAGACAATAGGGCTTAGGAGAGCTCTAGCCCGTGAGAGACAAAGAGAGGTTGAGTTGGAAAAGAAGCTCACTCCAAGTGAGTTGCCTGCCCTTGAGATTAGCAAAGATAGAGAATCATGGCTTGATAGAGCTAACTTTCATTTTGAGGGCTTGCTGGAGAAGTCCAAAAGGGATAATGATATTCATAGGAAGATGGAAAAGCACTATGCGATGAGAAACAAGATTGCAAGGGCCAAGCTCAACGAGCCCATGCAAAGATTCAAGCCTTGACTGAGCAAAAGGAGAAGGGAAAGTTAGACATACTTACTGAGGTGTCTCTTCATACCTCTAACCCTTGATCAACAAGTTAATTCACAATTTTTACAAATTTTGACACATTCGGCATTCTGGTGCATTTTTTAGTTTTTGGGCAATTTTGACAAACATAAATTTTGCTAAACGCGCAACGCCATTGGAGCTGCGCTCTTTTTTGGGGCATCCAATTGTAAAATGGCCACCACCATCATGTTCAAAATGATGATGAAATTAACTCCAGTAATTTTCAAAATATTTGGAGAAGAAATGGTCCCTCAAAAAGGCAAAAAACCACCAAAAAAACATGTTTCTGCCCTTGTTTTTGCCTTGGCATTGCGCGTTCACCTGTCTTGGGAGAATAGGTTTTTGATAGGGCAGATGGACACCATTTTGGAAATTGGAGGTATATTTGGAAACTATACTCAGAGATATTTCCAATGAGCTATTATGGAGATGATTTGGACTTTGGGAAGGCCTCCAAAATTTTCTCTGAAGACAGGTCTTTTTTTCTGACATGGTGCTGCGCATTTATGAAGAAAATGCAGTTTTCCTCGTCTCAGCAAAATTTTGACTTTTTGACTTTTTACTTGGGAAAATGAGAAAATTACTGATTTAAATGGTCATGGTGAATGTAAATGTCATGTTTTTACTTTCATCTAGGGTATATGCATCAGATAAGTCTTCTAGAGGTCAAATGAATCAGTTTCCTCTCTTCTAGAGGCAAATTGTTAAGTTTTCCTTGTCTTCATATTCTTGTTTGGGAGTAGGTGGAACTGATCCATATCTCATGGATTCGACTCCCTAAGGCTAGGGAGAGTGGTTTTGAGGTCTATTTTATATATTCTCTTATTCATTGTAATGGTTGGACTCACTTGGAGCTTGGGCATCTCAAGAGACATATTTGTATCAGTTTGGCTTGGACATTAATAGAAATTTGCAGCTATTTCTTTGGGATCCATGTGGTATGCAGTGTTTGACATAGTTTCTTCTTTTTTATCATTTGTATGAATGTATTTTAAACTCATAAACTATTTTCATGTCTATGATATGCTTAATTTCAAGTTGAAAGGAAAAATTCATGTTTCATGCTCTGTTTTGGGAAATTTTAGCATAATTTGTTTATTTTCTTCAGTTTAGGGAGAATTCATCTTGTAATCTCTTCCTAACTCCTCACCAATCTCTTCACCTCACCATAATCATCTTCTCATTTCAAGCTTTCTACCTATCTTTCCCCCTAGAACCCTTACAAATTTTGACCTAATTTCCTTGCCCTAGCTGTTTGACTCCTCATGATCCAACAAACCCTATACAATCAAAAGTAAAACCATTAGCTACTATACCTAGCCTAAAATATTCCTTCCTCAGTATTTTTGACTATGATATACACACAGAGAGACCTCTCCTGGCCTAGTAGGGCTAGCTACTTGGCTAAGCGTGGTTTGAGGTTACCTCGGGATTGCCTTTCTCAGCCTGAGGTTCAATCTGAGTGATAACAGATAGCGCTTTTGATCTCAATGATAGTGCATCTATTGTCACATGACCCTCTCCATACACAATGCTGAACTCATATTCCTACATTGTACTGATCCATCGTTGCTGCCTCTTCTGCAACTGCTTCTCCTCGTCAAAAATCTTCCGGAGACTATGGTGGTTAGTTTTCACTCGAAATCTACTGCCAATAAAAAACTGTCAGAATTTGACCAATGTATGCATAATGGCCAATATCCCTTTGTCATAAATAGAATACAGCAACTCATGTGAAAATAAATTCTGGTTCTTGAAAGCTATTGTATAGCTTCCCTGCATTAGGACTGTGCTAATCCCATCCTCAGAAAATCCACACTCCAATACAAAGTGTTGTGTGAAACTCAAAAATGTCAAATTGGGATAGCTATACACTTTTTCCTCGAACCAATCAAGGGTCTTCTGCGTAGTGATATTTTGCTGCTCCAAATCAGAACTGTGCTCTAACCATTGGTCATGAAATTTCCCTGATTGCATGACCCCACAAATCTCAAGATGAGGTGCTAAAACAATCTAGGGTGGAATTTTTTTCACACCTTCGATCAGCTGATGCTTGGGAACATCTTGCAAAGCTACAAGATTTCCTCCAACCGGTGCAATTTCTTCTCCAACTGCTAGTGATGGTGATGGCTGCTCCTCTAGTACTACACCAACGTTGGTATCTACTTCCTCTTCCTCATGCACCTCCTGAATCATGCCTTGGAATCTCAATGTCGAAGTCTTGGGAACATCTTGCCAAAATGCAAGGCCTCCTCCAATCTATGCAAGTACCTCTACTGCACATAGAGGTGGTGGTAGTTGCTCTTCTCCCAGTGTATCAGCTTTGAAATCTACCTTCTTCTCCTCATACACTTTCTCTTTATTGTGGGATAATGTCTCAATGGAATGTGCATTCGGGTTTCTTCTATCAAACCTCTTTACCAATATTCGAGTGAACTCTGCATACATAGTCACTCTTTCATGTTTCAATCTGCCGAACCACCAATAATTTGATTCACCGTCAAGGTGTAGCGCTGCAATCTCAATGGCTTCCTTTTCTGATACTGGGTGTAGCTACAAGAAATCATCTATCTTCTCTATCCAAGCCTTTGCCTTGCTTTTGGATGACCCATCAAATGTAGGCAGAAATAATCTATTCTACATATGCTCTCTTCTTCTATTGTAGTTGCAGGGTCTCTAGTTCTCTTTAATATGGAAAAATTGTTGGAAAGTCAGATTCTCTTTGAATGCTCTAGATTGAGATTTTTACTTTGTAAGATAATCACTCAGAGTCTCATGATCCAAATAGCCTCCATCTCCATGCCATTCATTTTTCTCTGCAAGGAAAGTGGGCATAGTAGGGTGTTGTGGAACTTTCTGCACCGTTTATTGCTTATACTGTTGATAGGAAGTGCTCATACCTTCTCCACTCTGAAAGCCTCTTGAGGTTTCCTTTTTCCATTACCTTCCCATTTCTTTGATCTCCATGGTGAGATACTGCATATATCTAAAGAGAAGTGTGGAAAAACCAATCCTTCCGCCATTGTAGGCTTCTTCTTTTTCTACTTCTTCTTCTTATTCCTCTGATGTCATGAAATTCCCACAAGAAGAGCCAAATATCATGCTCTGATACCACTGTAATATCCCAAAATGGGAGAAACATGAATATAGAACATATGCATAATTCCAACTACGGTAAAATAAGAATTAAACATGTAGAACTGGAAGAATGTCGGAATAAATCAAAACATCATACATATGAGTAGAAAAAGCTGAGCCATATCATTTTGTATCAACAGAAAATGACTATACACAATGCTTCCAAAAAGGGATGCACTCAAGCCATCCAAAGATGGTTGAAACAACTCCAGTGAAGCTAGCACTAGAGAGTAAAAACTATTGCTGCTGCTGGAAACTACTGCTGCTGGGAAGAAGATATATGTGTGAGAGGTTGCTAGAGTGCTCCAAAAGATTCAATATTTTAACCATGGACTCTACTAAAAAAACCCAGAAAAAACCCTGAAATGGTTTGGCTAGATTTTGAGTTTGGAATTTAGGTTCTTTTTGGGTTGCACACTACACCCCTACTGGCTGAGTTACGCACTCCCTGAAGAAAAATATTGGTCTGGGGCTAAAAGAATGATCTATCTATTGCAATATCACCCACTCAGCTTAATAACTGAAGGGTTGGCCCCTTATCCCGATCCCAAGATGAGAAAATTAGGATCTAACTCCTCCATTGAATATGAAACTGTTGCATGCACAACTGCTGGGAAATACTGCGCTGTCTAGTAGGGCTGATGATGTAGCCTGCTGATAGATAATACACTACTGATCACAGGCTACTGAAGTGATCCTTGGAGTGAAGGATTAATCCCTCACATGATTCCAATTTGATTTTCTTGGAACTTCCTCTTCTCCTCAAACCCTCACTGCATAATTACACAATTGCTGCAGGAAATGTTGCTACATAGGAGAATAGATGGATGGCTTGATGCCAGATATGTCAATGAAACTCTCGGAAGACTGCAATGGATCCATTGTGTGAAGGGATGATCCCTCCACCTATTTCTCAGTTGAATTACTAAGAACAACCTTCCAACTCTCAAACCCAAGTTTAGGAATTTGTAATTCCTATAGCTAGAAGTGAAAATGAGAGTGGCTGTAAGTGATAATGATTTCCAGAAGATGAATGTGGCCCAAGAAAAACTTCCCAGAGTAAGCACTCGAATTCCCCCATGGGTAAGGGTGGGATTCCCACTCGGGAACACCTGATGCTAAACAACACAACAGACTTAGCTAAACAACTAAAGCATGAAAATAAATGTATTACGACACAACAATAAAAATATAGCCTCCCCTTCTTTGCTGTCCTCATCTTCCTTTGATGGTTGTGAGCCTTCCCTAGCCATGGCCCACCTCATAACTACGTTGCACATGTGTCCAATAGCCTCCATAAAGACTGCACTTTCCTCCATGATCTCCATCACTATTGCAATTACTCTCCACTTCCTCCATCATGTGTGCATTTAATGCACCACTTCCTCCATCACTTCATCATTATTTCTCTATGATCTTGCATTTATTCCTCCACTATCTCCATCATATTCCTCATTATTTCTCTATGACCTCCACTCTTCCTTCATTATTGTGCTGCTTTATTACTCCATAATGCTAATCCACTACTTAATTAACCCACATTCACACTATAGAAGTGGATTTTATTCATCTACTTGGTTTATGGATCCCTCCACCCTTTTATTTACTTAACTAAATAAGAAAAGTAATAAATCTAATATTCCAATTAGCTGATGGAAAATTTGTAATATTACAACAACTCCATTTTGTTGAGGTATTCGTGATGTTTAAAATTGTCTTTTTATTCCATTTTCATCACAACATTTTTGAAATAATTTGAAAGTGAATTCTCCGCCATTATCTGATCTTAAACACTTTATTTTCAAATCAGTTTCATTTTCGACCAACTCCTTGTAGATCTTAAAGCACTCAAATGCTTAAGATTTTTTCTTTAGGAAATTGACATTTGTCATCCTAGTATAGTCATCTATCATTAACATGAAATATAATTCTCCATCTAAGCCTTTTGTTCACACAGGACCACATATATTAGTATGTATCAATTCCAATGGATGTGATGGAAAGTGTTCTTTTATTTTAAATTCGACTTTTGTCTACTTGCCGTGCCGACATGCCTGACATAGTGTGTTGGAAGGTTTTAATATTTTAGGCATTTATCGTACTGCTTCCTTTTTGCTTATCCTGACAATATTGTCAAGTTTATGTGACCCATTCGTTTGTGCCATAACCAACTTTCATCTTCTTTAGCTAGTAGACATACTTTAGTTACTTCATCTAGAACATATATGTCGTTTGGAGCTCGACTTGCTGTAGCCACAATTTTACCATATTTTCCTTTCCTGATTTCACATTTTGTGGATTTGAATAGCATTGTGTGTCCTTGATCACACATTTGTCCAACACTGAGCAAATTGTGGTTCATGTTTTCAACCAATAGTACATTCTTGGCTAGAACATCTTTGCTTCCGAGAGTGATGGTACCTTATCCTATAACATTTGAAGATCCATCATTTCCAAAGGACACGGTTCCATCTTTCTTCTCTTTCAGAGATACAAATTTATTTTTATCTCCAGTCATATGCATTGAGCAACCACTATTAACATACCACACATATTTTTTTTGAGCCTTGAGAGTGAGAGCACAATTATTAGTCTTCTTCTTCTTCCATGTTCGTTCGTTCTATGCCTTCGAAGATTATTTTGGAGGATTTTCAAGTCTACAGTCTCTAGCTATGTGTCCAAATTTTTGACATTTGTAACATTCAATATTACATCTTAAATGTTCAAATCTATTGATGTTTCATTGAGCCCTGTGAGGCTCATATTTGACAGATATCCTGGAATTGTATTGGTTCCTAGGGTACGTGCAACATTCTACATCTTTATGACCAAATTTTCCACATGAATAACAATAGCCATGAAAAATATGTTGGTACCTGGATGGAAATATTCATCAGGAAGTTGTCTTCCAAGGCTGTTCTTGCGAATCTTGTCCAATGAAGCCTACATGCCTGTCAGATCTCATAGGTTCATTGTGTTTTGTTGTAGAAGGTCCTACTTCTTCTTCTTTGTAACCAAGGACAGTTCTGTCGTTGTAATATCATTGATTGTTTATGAGTTCTTCCAATTCCCTTGAGATGTTGGCATAGTTTTGGATAGTTTTTTCCCTTCTTCACTTCCTTACGCAGCGAGACTACTTCAGATTCTAATGCTTCCCTTTCTTGGTTGCTTTCTTCCAACTTCTTTTGAAGTGACTCTTCAATGCATTTTTTTTCTTCAACTTCAATTTTGATACCTTGAACTTGTTCTTCAAGAGTATTGGAACAGATCTTCTGAGCCTTGAGCTCTTTTATAAGCCTGATTGCCCCCTTAGAAAATTATTCTATTGTTAACCCTTATTTTTCGTTGTTTGATACCTCTTGTTTATTGTGCTTGGCCATAAACAATACCATCTCATTGGCTTCTTCTTCGTTGTCACTGTCTTCATCGGATGATGAGCTATCTTCTTTATAGAGAAAGTTCATTTTGAATCCTTTCTTCTTGCCTTGCTTGTTGAATTTCTTAAAGCCTTTCTTTCCTTTTGAGTTGCCATCACTATTGTTCAGACATTTGTTGTGAAATTCCCAACCTCACCACAGCCGAAACATATCAATGGAAGTTTACCTTTGAATTTTCTCTTACTAATTTTTAGTTTTCTCATAAAGTAAGAATATTCTCCATCATCTTCCTTTTCTTCACACTTGCAGGTGCAGGTCTTTTCCTTTGAAGGTTTTTTGTCCTTATTGGTTTTCTTAGATGCAACGAACATAGTTTCTAGATGCAAAGTACCCTCTTCTTCATCAAGCCTCATTTCATATGCTATGAAAACTCCATGTAATTCCTCTTTACTGAGTTTGTCTAGATTTTCACTGTATTATAAGACCGATACCTTTGGGTTGAATCTTCCTGGTAACGTTCTAAGAATCTTTCGTATAATAGTATTCTCATCAATAGGCTCTCCCAATCCTTCTAGGATGTTGGTTATTTCATCAATGTGTTGGAATTATGCAGCAATGTTATCATATTCTTTCATTCCGAGATGCTCAAATTTTTCTTTGTAGATTTGAAGCTTTGCTTCTTTGACATTTGAGTCACCTGCATATATATTCTCAAGATTTTCCCATACATTTCTAGTGGTTTTACAACCAAACACCTTATGATAAGCATATTCAATAAGTCCAATGATAATAATATTCTTTTCTTTTGCATCATTTACCAAATTTTTCTTACCTTGTTCATCTACAGTTGGTGTAAAGCCATTTTTAACAGTTTCCCATACTTCATAACCTTGCGCCAAGATATAGACCTCCATTATTCCTTTCTAGAGTGCATAATTATTTTCATTTAACATAGGTACACCATTCTTGGTATGCTCTATGACCTCCTTCCAACTGTTAAATTGCTATTGAAGGAACCATGCTCTGATACAAATTGTTGGAAATACTGAGAGGGGGGGGGGGGGTGAATCAATATTCCATTCAATTAGTATTATTATTAATCTTTCAGATAATTAGTTAATATTCAATTATTATCAGTTTTTATACAATGATAGCAGTAAATAAAAGGAACACAAATGCACACAGTTTTTAAGGTGGAAACCCCCTCCGGGACAAAAACCACCTGAATTCTTTTCTAATAATTCTTTAATGTTAAAATCCAATTGAAAAGAAAGCTACAACTTCCTAGAATCTAGAAAAAAATTATTCTCCATATCCCACTGGATGGATGCTACAATGCCTGAGATTATTCAGTAGTCAACTGAATGGATGCCCCAACACCCAATGAGCTACAACTCATCTTACCACCACCATACCACCCTGAAGTTTTCACTGGCTTAAACCTGTTGGTGACTTCATGCACCAACCTAGCACCACCCTACCACCCTATAGAAGAATAAAATAAGAATGGACTCCTGTACCAGGGAAAATGGCCCAATTTACAATGATATAGAATGATGTAGAAGAAGAAGACACACTAGACCACAACCCCAAATATGACACAACCACCTAACGATGATCCTAGACGTCCCGACACCGCCTTTTCAAATATTGGCAGATAGACACTTGTACAAATTTTATAATGATGCTTTTACAATGCTTGAGTACAATGATACCTTTACAATGACTGTATGTAGTGCTGCCCACTTGAAGACTTCATGTGGTGAACTTCTTGCTGCTGTTCTGCACCTTGATTGTTGCTCTTGTCATGCTACCCTTTCTCACTCATCAGAACATTATATCATGCATTGAGTCTTATCTTGATGAATATATAAGACCTCCAAAAAGTCTTCAAGGAAATACCCATGATATCATAATAGAAAAACTTACCTCATCATGCAGAGCATATGTTAGTGCTAAACAAGAACAATAAATTAGAATATAAAGAACCTAATGCAATTAAGAGATGAAAATGCATATACAAAAGATACTTACCTAGAGCTTACTTTTGTTGTATCATTTTGCTACACCTTGCTTTGCTTTGCTGCCCTAGAAATTTTGGTCCTTTGCAGCCCTTGACAACACATGATACAGCTTTTTCTTTCCTTCTAGGAGCTTGATATTGAATCTGATATATATTTGTGATTTCAGATTCCAAATATGTGATCTTTGGTCCTGTAGTATCCCTCTGAGTCTTCTTTTCAATGCCACAGGTCTGACCTGATTTGGATTCTTCAAGGAAAAGTTATGCCCAATCTCTCACAATGACCTAATTATGGACTAGTTCAGTAGAGCGAAATTGTGCAGCGTGACACGTGTCACTATTTCCTCCTTCGGCTCTGACATTGATACACAAAAAAATAAACACCGTGCACTATCCACCACTTTTTATAGAATTCTAATCCGCTTCTCAGAGAGAGAGTTATGACGATTTTCCCAATGTCAACTCTTTGAGATGAAATTCAGAAGTTTGCAAAAATCCTAACTTCCACAGATCATATCTCCGAAAATGTAGCAAACGAAGAGCTGAAATCCAGACAGGAGCTTCATCCTGATTTCGCCCAAGTGGGTTTTTTGTTTCAGAATTTTAAGCTTCTTCGAAAAAACGTTATAGAAAAAATTCCACAATGACCTATTTTTAGTAGAAAAATCCTTACATGAGGAGGATATGAAGGTCGCAATTTATATAAATGCTTAGGTTGAGAGGGTCTTCATCAAGTGAATGTTGGAGGAATTTTAGGAGCTTAAAAAAATATTAATTATTGACTATTCAATGACCACAACCAATGATTAGTGTCAAGCCACAACCCCATGGGGTTTTAGCCCACTAACTGTGGTTACTAACTTCAAACATGAATATCTCTCAAACTGTGAAGAATTAATGGTGATGTGCCATATATCAACGAAAACATATCAACAAGTAGAAAACATCCCAAATATCCTTGACTCAGAAGTTTTCAAGTCAAAATTCCCATGCAAGTTCGAGGTAGCCCCTGGTGCTGCTTGGGTTGACATCAATGACAACCACTGATCAACAACAAGGAAGTTTGCAGCTGACAAAGACTTCTCACTTAGCATATTATCTATCATCAGTAATATTCACCCTCTACATTTTGAGAGCCTCATTTCTTATAACTCTGCAAGATAAAAACTTTAAATCTCAAACACATGACTGAACATACATATGCTTATTTCCTTTTATCTCTTTTTTTGAGACATTTGTATAAGTAGTCTTGTTGGAGTTCATCTTTTAAATTTGGATTTTTCTTTTACCTTTTTGCCTTCTTAATTTTTATTTTTGTTTGCTGATTTATTTTCTTACTTTAGTTTAGGAATTATTTTCCTTTTCTTTCGGTTTTGTTTTGATTTCGGTGAGTCTGCCATGATTTATATGAAAGATCTTTTTCTTACATAACAATGGTTGGTATAAATGGGAAATATTTTAACATATCTATTTCAGTGAATTTCATTTATCATTAAAGGCATATCCTTATGGAACCATAAAGTATTATTACTTTAAATATTTGTATGGAGGAACACACATCCTTTCTAAGTGATTGAGTTTAATTTTTCAAAGAAAGACTCTGATTGGAGTATAACAGAATGAATCCTTCCCACCCTTCCACATATAAGCCTCTGGTTGATAGTTATAGGGAAAGAATTTGGAGTCAACATTATGAAAGTATTATGTCCATTAAACATAAATCTCTATTAACATCCCACCTATTTCCCTCAAATACATCATAAAATAAAATCTTGCAAATGCGCTTATCAAAAAGAGTGATTAAAATAGGAATGGGAAATACAAGTAAAACTGTCAGGCTATGGATGCTCGCTGACAACGGGACTAAGCTTGTATGGCATAAAATACAACTTCACCGGGGTATTTTTCAGGCTCGCTGCCAGCGAAGTGATGCCAGAGACCAATCATAAAATTGATATATGCTTTATAAAAAAACACCTATCTCTACCTTGCTCTATTTTTCATGAGGAAGTTTTAAAACAAAATTTTCCCAAATTTGGATTCATCACTTTTACTTGAGTATGTTTTAAGTACTTATCTTTACAAACTCATATTTCTTAATCTATTTATGTGGGACCTATGGGAATGTTTTACTATTAGACGATTTCATGAAATCCATTATTTTTTAACCTTTGGATAAATTACAGTTCATTATCTTCAATCAGAGATAACTAGTCCTTCTCCCGTGTGTCGTCATTGTTGTAGGGAAAAACCCAACACCCCCTATTTTTGAATTATTTTCAAATAATGGGGACCCTTTCTATTATTTTTGGATAAACACATTTTATGATTTTCATTAAGTTAATCATCATACCATTTCGCCATTTTTTTTTTTTTGTCGAATTTCCATTTTGACCGTTTCATTGAATTCGATTTTTAGCAAGCTTTCCATTGATACTTGTTTTGCCTCATTTGGTCAAATGGTTTGTAAATGGAACTCTTTTGAAGTTTGATCATTTTCTCGCATGGAATAAAATGTAAATAAATGAATAATATTTCAATTTTGTAACTAATTAAGTTCAATAGTAATTCATTGCAAATATTAACTCTTAGTTACTTTTTACTAATTTTTTTCATTTTTTCACTAACAGTCCTACAAAATGACCCAGCTAAATTGTATGATAGTTGAAAAAAGCATTTGGATCTCGGTAATTTACTCCAATTTATTATCTTAAAACACATTTCCAAGCCCGAAATATAAAAATTGCAAAGTGGTTGTAGTTCCATTTGTAGAATTATTAATTTCACATAGGCCCCACTTCTCATCACATCCTCCCTTCCAAAAAATTCTCGAAATTAATAAATCAATTAATAAAGACTGAAACAAAATCCAATAAAAAAATTTGCGATACAATATCGCATATCGCAATTTTCTTAATCACCTCAATTTTAAAATTGCGATTTGGGATTTATGCGATGAGATTACAAGTTTTAACATAAATTTCTTGTTTTCATCTTATACCTCCACCCCACTCACCTTCATGACATTTTTATCCCTCCATTAACTCTCACCTCCCTCCACTCACCTCTCCTTATCCCTCCATTTAATAAACCTCCTCTCCTTCTCTAGAGCACCTCACCTCTTCACATGGTTCATACATGAACTAATATGCCACTCATGGCACATCCATGTGGGACCAATAACCACTAGAACAAGGACAAGTGTCTTTTGTTGGTTTTAAAAAAAATATCATTTAAAATTTATTTAATTAATTAATTTCATATTTTTAGTTTAATTTAATAAATTTTATTAATTAATTTGTAATTAATTTAGTTTAATTTTTAATTGTAATTAATTTGTATATTTAATTAATAGTCAATTAATAGTTAATTTAATATTATAATTTAATTTAAAATTTCTGATTTTTAGCCCAGGCAACAAAATTTCCAGAATTCTAGTAGTTTTAACTTCTTAATTTTGGAGACTCATAGATTGGGTTTTACTTGGCCAAATGAGGTCCAGGACGGCTCATTGGATAGATAAAATCATGGAGAACATTTATTAAGAGTTTTCAAGACAATTTTTAATCATTTAATGGGTCTAAAATTCCGCAGAAGATCAAGCTCCAAATTTTTAAACAAAATCAATTTTATGAGTTTATTTTTTGCATTCTCATTTTCCCACAACCTCTTCTGAGTACAAATCCATTCATATATGTTCTCCTTGACCAATTAAATAATCACATGCATCAATAGAAAGCTCAAATTTCCTTTTCATATAATTATTTAATTAAATTTGGTTGAATATAATTTAATTCGAGATTTAGTATTATGATTTTATTTATGCATTTTAATTTAATTTTTGATTTTTTTTTTGCATGAAAAAAATTGAAGAGATGAGAAGAGAAAATATCAATCAATGAGAATGCTCCAGCAAGATAAGAATGGGATTTTGGCCCAATGAAAATTGATGGAGCAGATTTATTTTTCAACAAACTTTCTTATGAAGAGATCTTTTCGTAAATATTATAAATAACAAATTGCAGAATGTAACAAAGAGCTTCTCTTCTCTGTAATTATGGAATTCTTGAAATCACTTTTGTAAAAAGGATTTAGAGTTGTAGGGTAGAGGAGAGAAAATCTTAGATCTGGGGAATACTGAGGATTTTTCTTTGGCATTCGGAATTATGTATGAAGAGCGGAGCTTGTACTATTACATCTATTGTTTTAAAAGCATAAGTTCAAAGAATTGTAAAGGACTATTTGAGATCAGAGCCAGAGAAACGGATTCTATAAATTCACATTTATATTACTATTGTTTTAAATGCTAGTTTCATTTTATGATAGTTGTTGGGAAAAATATTGAGAGGGGGGTGGGGGGTGAATCAGTATTCACAAGAATCATAATCTTTTACTTTTCTTTACTAATTTCTATACGTGACTCTAATTAGTCCAACTAGCGTATGCTCGTGGCTGTCTTAAAGGAAACATATGTATACCCAAATAAATTAATGTTCAGATAAAAATTCAGAAACTTTACTTAGCCAAATTCATCAATTATGCATCAGAAATTTAAGAAGTAAACATGTGCAGTAATAACATAATGCATCATCACACAAAGGCATCACACATGAATACCAAGATTTAAGGTGGAAACCCAAGTCGGGAGAAAACCACCGCTGTTGTCGTCTTTGTCTTCAATATTTATTATATAGAAAACTGCTTACAATGTTGTACTGATGCAAATGCATACCAGTACGCAAGCACCCGCCTATAGAAGGCTGCAACCTTCTCTTGTTCTCCAGCTACCACTGGAAGGGAGCTCCAACCCCATGATCTCATTTACTATCCACTACTGGAAGGGAGCTTCAAACCCCCTGAACTGATCACCAGCTTCTACTAGCAGGAAGCTTTGACTTCCAAATCGAAGGCTTCAACCCTTAGAACCACTGCAGATCACGTTTCATAAATTTTCACAGTGGATCCAACAACTTCAACACAACACAATTTGTAGAATAATTCTAATAACCATCAACTAATCTTCAAATAGAACAATGAGATCATTGTAACCAGATCACATCATTAAATCTAGACTTTTGTATTAGCACGCATAATCAATTTCAACCCTAATCATTCATAAAACAAAATGTATACACTACTTCACTAATGGTAACCTGCATGTATACATGCTTTTCTGTGGAGAAACCTGTGTATAGATATTTATATACTGAAATTAGAGATATGATCAGACTCATAATCAATAAGAGACATTTAGGCACACTTTGTCAGATTTACAGAACCCTTATTCATTCAACAACATCCACCATTGTCAATCAACCAGTCACTGATAATCTTTATACATAATCAATTAGCAGTATAAAAAATATTCAAACAATCCAGATCTACATGAAGACTTCATTGACAGACAACAGAAACAAAACATAAATTCTCATCAATTTTCTTAAGAAATATTCATAAAAAAACCCTAACTTCCATACGTGTCTTTGCTAAAATGAACCCGCGGGTATACATGCTTTCATCGTGACAAACTAGCGTATATATCTGTAAATATTACAAGACTGCGCAACACTTCAAAGCAAAAAACTTGCTTAGATCATATCATTTACTTCAACAATTATATGCCATACCACATATCTAAAGAACTCATAACAGATCATGCAAATACATAGTTATTTCGGGTCTAGAGATCCTGATCCATTATTGTATTCATGAGTGCATCAAAATATCAGATATATCTATTGAATATAGCCCAATCCATGCAAATATACTTCATAATGAAGTATTCATTCAATTCTCATTCACATGCACACACTTGTACTATGATCTTCTCCTCCTTATATAGTTTGAGCCATAGCCAATACCATGAGCCAAAACCAAAAAAGTGCCCGTGGTATTCTTGGACAAGATCAAATAGCTGTTACTGTGCTCAATATTATGGGCTAATACCATGGTAAAGACCCTTGGTATTGTGAAAATTATTGTGCCAACTAATACACGACCTTGCTTCTGTGTACTCGCATGTACACACGAATTTTCTTCACAAAAATTGCGTATACACAAATTCTAGATATATACATGAGTTGGCTTCATTGAGCCTGCATATGTACGTGGCTTCCCTTCATCAAACCTGCGTATATTTCTTGAAACTTTACCTTCATCATTCCTCTTCCATTGACCAGTATTCCTTTCTCTATCATATCTGAACTTGCCTATAGATACATCAAGTTTACATCTTCAACAAATGGGCTGCTATCAAAAAGGAAACTCATCTAGTACATTTCCATCAAAGATAACATATTACATTATAATGCCAAAAATATCCCCCTTTGGACTTGATGGAAACCATGTTGGTGTTTGATCACCACAACTTGTAGATACTTGTTAGACACATCAATCATAAGAATTATTCAAACACCAAGTTACTCTCCCCCTTTGACATCAAGGGAAAAGGGCGAATCGATACAAGAATGCCGAGATATGTGTTGCACTATACAGACCATACTTCCCCTGAACACATGTTGAAGGTTAAAAACAGATTTTCAAGGCTCTATAACTTTTCCTATCTCCAAGGACGCATACATACATAAATTACCCAACCAAGTGGGGTTACATATTTGACTCAACTACCCAACCAAGTGGGTTTACATTTTTGACTCAAGCACCCAACCAAGTGGGTTTACAAATTTGAAAAAGTCCCTACATGACTGAATATGACAACCTTTACGTAATAGGTATCAACATGACCCTTACATCAAATTACATTTATGACTTTATAACCAAGACAAAAGGACCTCAATAGAGAGAGATCATTGAACAAACTTCACTAGCCAACATAATGCCAACAATGCATTATATCCAGCAAGGCTAATTCTCCCCCTAAACCTGTGCATCCTGAAAATTTTCAACAACCAATTCATCAAAGCATCTTCATAAAGTAGATAAAAATAATAAAATGTAGCTTGAAAAACCATAACCACAGTTGTACCCATAAACTGAAATCATATCAGTCAACATCATGAGGAAGACTATTCTTGAAGGCTAACCCACCAATTTTATGACAGAAGGATCCATACACGACTATATAGAGAGAAACTCGCGTATATACGCGACTATGCGTCACAAAACCCACGTATCGAATTTAATATTATGAAATAAAACATATTAGATAAGTGAGGTAGAGACAACTCCAAGCTTCAGTCTGAGAAATTCAAATGCTTCTCTGGGAAGAGGTTTAGTAAATATGTCAGCAACTTGTTCTTTGGAGGGAACATATTCCAATTTAACCTTTTTCTCAAGCACTTTTTTACATAAAAAGTGATACTTGATAGGAATGTGCTTGGTTTTGGAATGCATCACAGGATTTTTCAAGATAATGATGGCACTTGTATTATCGCATAGGATGGAGAAGGGAGGAGAACTTTTAATTTGAAGACATTGTAATGTCTGCATCATCCAAAGAAGTTGTGTGCAACATGATGCAGTAGCCACATATTCTACTTCTGATGTAGATAAGGCAATGGAACTTTGTTTCTTGCTGAACCAAGATATGAATCGGGGCCCATATAAAATGCACCTCCACTAGTGCTTTTCTGGTCATCAATAGTTCCAGCCTAGTCTGCATCTGTGTAAGCATGAATAGTAAGATGAACATTCTTGGGATACCATAGACCAAAATCTTGAGTTCCTTGTAGAGATTTGAATATTCTTTTTACGACCTGAAGATTTGACTCCTTTGGATTGGCTTGGAATCATCCAACAATCCCAACTACATGCATGGTATCCGGTCTAGTCTCTATTAGATAAAGCATATTTCCAATCATAGATCTATACTCTAGTTGGTTTACCATGGGAGAATCATCATGAGAACTGAGGTTACATCCGGTCGCCATTGGAGTGCTCACCGATTTGCAGTCTTCCATACGATACTTCTTCATAATTTACTTGAGATATTTTTCTTGTGAGAGAAAGATGCCATCTTTTGCTTGTTGCACTTGTAAGCCAAGAAAATCTGTTAGTTCCCCAAGTAGAGTTATTTCAAATTCTTGCTGCATAACTAAAGAAATTTTATGACTCATGGATTCTTCATTACTTCTAAAAATGATTTCATCAACATAAACAACAATAATTAACAATTTATCATCCTCAAATTTTTTGTATAAGTTACTATCTGCAGATGCTTTTCTGAAACCTTGTTGTTGAAGATATTTTGGCAAGATGATAGTACCATGCCTGTGGGGCTTGTTTTAGGCCATATTGGGCCTTTTTAAGTTTGCAAACAAGTTTTTCATCATTTCCCAGAATGAATCCTTCTGGTTGTTCTATATAAACTTCTTCTTCCATATCACCATTAAGGAAATCAGATTTTACATCCATTTGATAAACCTTGAATTTTTGAAAACTTGAAAATGCAAGAAACATTCTTATGACTTCAATTCTGGCTACTGGTGCAAATGTTTCTTCAAATTCTATACCTTCTTGTTTAGCATACCCTTTACAAACAAGTCTAGCTTTTTTTCTAATTACATCTCCATTTTCATTTAACTCATTTTTGAATATCCACATTGTTCCAATAACATTTTTATCATGAGGTCTTGGAACCAATTCCCAAGTATTATTCTTTTCAATTTGACCAAGTTCTTCCTTCATGGCCTAAATCCAACATTCATCTTTACTAGCTTCATTTACATTTTGTGGTTCAATGGTTGATAAAAGTGTTAGATAACTAGGAGATCCTACAAGTGTTCTTCTTGTTTGTATCCCTGATTCCTTTTCTTCCAAAATTTGAGATTTTGGATGATTCTTTTGAACATACCTAGATGGAGCCTTTTATCTTTTTGATGTATCTTCTTCTGGTGCTTCATTAGGTTCTTCTTCTATATTATTGTGATTTGATGAGGGAAAACATTCATCATCATCATCCTCATTTTTTGTTTGTAGTAGATCTGATAAGAAAATATATAGAAATATAAAATCTGCCCAAGAAATAACACCATAGAAGACAAAACTTCAGATCTTCATTAATATCAAAACCCTTAAGGTAGGGCAACACCATACATTCACTCCTTAAGGAAGGAGATCACTCCACAAGCCATATGCTTGTCCATACAATAATCCTTGACATCTCTCAATGGAGAGTCTCTAACCTCTATATAGGTTTCATACATGTAATACCATGAGTAGCTACCATGGGTCTCTCAATACCATACATCCAATACAATGGGCTTATCACTTTATTCCCTCTCTACATGTGGTCCCTTACATAATGTGGGTTAACCACTTTATTTATTAACTATGGCCCATTTATTTATCATTCTTATATTAATACATCATATTATTCCCTTGGGTACCTCCCTCTGTACCATATATTATCCCCCCATAGGTACACTACATTACACCCCCCTTAAACATGTTTTGTCCCCGAAACATGAGAAGAACACAAATAATAAGATCTACTCAAAAGAGTATTCCATTGATACCATTCACGTGCATCCAGCCATCCAAGAGAAATGTGAACACTCGATCTAGTCGGTGCCTCGCTCGCTTGAGATGGAAGTGAGTTCTGGTGGTTCTTCTGTGTTGATGTGTTGTCAGTGGATCGTCGCACCTCTCTATGTGTCATCCAAGGGTTGTTGTCCTTGTTGCTAATTCGTTGCCACTTTGCTGGTTGTTGTCTTGCTGGGTGATGCGGGTGGTGATATGTTGAAGCTTTAACTGATGTAACATCTTTCCGTAATTCCTCCATTATTGGTGATGGAGTGGTGTCTGGTTCTTTTATTGGTACTTGCTTTGATGTCTGTGTTTCGCTGTCTACCATCAAAGGCTCATCATCTAATGTATCTGGTTCTTTTGTTGGTACTTGCTTTGATGTCTGTGTTTGGTTGTCTACCATCAAAGGCTCATCATCTGATGTGTCTGTCTCGTTGGATATTTGTGCTTCTGCCTCCCCGGTCTCTGCATGGTTCCTAATGCAAATATCGTGCAATGTAATTTTCTTCTTTTTATACCAGAGTTTCATGAATTTCTTTTGCACATTAAAATTGACAGTACCAATGGATTCCATCCAAGGGTGTCCCAAAACAACGTCCACAACATCCATATCTGAAGCATAAAAATCAGAATGCAACACATATTTATCCATAGAAATCTTCAAATCTTTATAAATTTGAACATCTTCATTATCAACCTGTGTCTTTTCAATATGCTTTGTTGGAACTTGCAATTTTTTAGCCAAATTCACATTGATACAATTATGCTTGCAACTAGGAATGATAGACACTATGATGTTCTCTTTCTGAATACTTCCATGAACCTGTAATATGGAAATATTAGTAGAAAATAAGTCTTTATGGCTCTTGCTATCCTTCTTTCCGGCTTTAGACCACTTGTCCAAAAGGACTTTTTCAAGTTTTTTCTCAGGAAGTTTCCTCACTGAGCTATCAAGTGAGGTCCACCATTTATCTGCCTCATCTTTCATATCAAGCCCTATGGAGCCTATCCAAAATTGTTGGTAGCGATCCTTGTGATATTGTAAAAAATCTTCAATAGTAGGACCATCATCTTTTCCTGTAAACTTCATCTTGTGAGAATCCATAAAATAAAGTAAGGGTTTTGAAGAAAATCACTTACTTTGGCAAAAATTTAAAATGGACATTACTCGGTCAATATAACTCAGAATCCTTAATATAACCTGTTTTTGAAAATGGAATAGCCATTATGCATCTAAACATGTTGCTGAAATCCCGATCCAGGCACTCTGGAAACACAGATTTGCGCTGCAACTGCCCCGGCGTCACAAAATTACTGAAAAATGGCTGATTTTAAATCAGTGATAACTCCCTCATCCGAACTCCGATTCGACTGATTTTTTTTTTGAAATCGGGTGATTTTTCAAGGGGAGCTCAGATCTGTAATTGGTTGTCTGAAATTTTGCACCAGAATCTACTAAAACGTCAGGAGAGCCGCCGTACAGAAATTGCCGTCAGAAACATTTCTGCAACATAGCTGAATTTAAATCAGCGATATCACCCTCATCCGGACTCCGATTCGACTGATTTTTTTTTTTTTAAATTGGGTATTTTTTGATACGGAATCTAGATCTGATATTTATTTTTGAAAATTTTTCACCAAATTTTCCAGATCTGCTCTACAAACTCGCCGCCCAAAAATTTCCTGCAAAAAATGAAAAAACAAATCTCCAAACTCTGCCCAAGAAAGTGCTCCGATACCACTTGTAGTAGATCTGATAAGAAAATATATAGAAATATAAAATATGCCCAAGAAATAACACCATAGAAGATAAAACTTCAGATCTTCATTAATATCAAAACCCTTAAGGTAGGGCAACACCATACATTCACTCCTTAAGGAATGAGATCACTCCACAAGCCATATGCTTGTCCATACAATAATCCTTGACATCTCTCAATGGAGAGTCTCTAACCTCTATATAGGTTTCATACATGTAATACCATGAGTAGTTACCATGGGTCTCTCAATACCATACATCCAATACAATGGGCTTATCACTTTATTCCCTCTCTACATGTGGTCCCTTACATAATGTGGATTAACCACTTTATTTATTAACTATCGCCCATTTATTTATCATTCTTATATTAATACATCATATTATTCCTTTGGGTACCTCCCTCTGTACCATATATTATCCCCCCATAGGTACACTACATTGTTATTTCCCTTTTGGGAGCTGTGAGAGATTCATCAATCACAACATTAATACATTCAAAAATATTTTGAAGTCTCTTATTGTAGCATTTGTATGCTTTACTTCTAGAAGAGTAACCAAGAAGTATTATTTCATCTGATCTAGGTTCAAACTTACCAAGTTTTTTGTCATTATTTTTGATATAACATTTTCTTCAAAAAATTTTAAAGTGCTTCATAGTGGCAGTATTACCATACTAGAGTTCAAAAGGAGTTTTATCACTATTTACACGAACATGAGCCTTGATGAGAATATTTACTGCAGTATGAGCAGCTTCACCCCAAAAGGTGTCAGGAGTCCCAGATTCATCAAGAATAGCACGAGCCATTTGCTGAACTGTTCTATTCATTCTTTCTACCACACCATTTTTTTGCGGAGTTCCGGCTATAGAAAACTATTGTTTTATGCCATATTGTTCACATAAATCAAATAATTCATCTGATATATATTCTCCTCCTTGGTGAGATTAAAGACATTTGATTTTTATATCTAATTCATTTTCAACTAAAGCTTTCAAGATCTTCAATTTTTCAAATGATTCATCTTTATGTTTCAATAAACCGATCCAACGCATTCTAGAAAAGTCATCAATGAATAAGATATAGTATTTTTCTCCAGAATGTGACTTTTTCCTTACAGGTCCACACAAATAAATATGTATAAGTTCAAGAGGCTTAATTTCTGATCCTTCTTTGGCATTAAATTGAACCCTGGTTTGCTTACCAAATTGGCATGACTTGCATATGATACTTTTTGGTAAAGTAATGTTGGGTAGATCATGAACATCTTTGAGCCTACTTGATTTTCTTATTTGAGAAAAGCTTAGATGTCCCAGTCTTCTGTGCCATAACCAATTTTCTGTAGATTTTCCTAGATAACATTGTTCTTGGCCACCTTTCAATATATACAGATTGCTTGGTGTTCTTGTTCCTTTTATTATGGTATTTTCGGTGTCAATTTCATGAACCATGCACTCCTTTGATTGAAAGACAACTTAATTTCCTTGGTCACACATTTGACTAACACTCAAAAAGTTATGCTTTAATCCATCAACATACATAACATTGTTAGCTTTAACATTTTATTTTAGAAAAACAGATCCTTTACCCTTAATGATAGTTGGAGAGTCATTTCCAAAGGTAACATTCTTTTCCTTTTCTAATGCATTTTATGAAATAATTTTGTCTTTGTGACCTGTCATGTGTTTTGAACATCCGCTATCAATGTACCATTGATTTTATTCCCCTTTTGTAAATAAAGCTATGCCGTAGTTCTCGAATTGTAAGTCCTTCCTTCTCCATACCTTAGAACTTGTGGATACTTGTTCTTTTGTCTGTAGTTTGCTCCTGCATTCAGATTATTCATGTCCAAATTTATTGCAAAATGAACATTCAATCTTGCCTTGAAGAGGAGAAAAATTGTTATAGGTATTCTTCTTTATTCCTGTCTCATTTATTTTCTTTCTTGCTTCTTTGGTCATGATCGTTTTGCATGCAACACATTGAGCAGATTTGTGACCAAAATTATGACATGAGAAACATTGTCCGTTAAATAAAAAATTTATGCGATGATATAACCTTCTAGTGTTGTTTACCTTTTGACTGATACTTCTGTTATTGTTCACCCTTGAATTCGAATGATCATGCTTTACCTGAGTATTGTCTTTGTTCTTTTGCTGAGTGATGAAACTTTGTTGGTTGGCTTTTGTTGCATTTAGATGGCTTGTAGCTGAGGATTTTTTCGACTGAGAAGATTCACCAATTATCCAAGACCTCTCTTCACAAGAGGAGAGTGTTGAACCTTGATAATTTCATCTAAGGTTTCATATCATTTATCAAATCTAAGATTTAGAGTTTTTACTTTCTCAAGTTCCTTTCTTAGACTTACTATTTCACATTCTAAATTCTCATCGTGCTTCTCCTTTTCTATGAGTTGATTCTTTAGAGTATCTATGGTTATTTTTTTTTCTTCCAAACATATTTTTAGCTGAGTGATTTCTTCAAGAAAATCATTTTCTTCTAAAGCATCCATAAAACTTTCTTTAGCCTCACTAGTGTGTTCTTCAAATTCCATGAGCAGTCTAAGATCTTGATCAGATTCTTCTACTTCACTATTTGATAAGGCATCACTATCTTCATGGGTATAGTAACTTTTTATATTGAGAAATTGTCTCTTATTACCTTTTGTTAAATCCTTTCCCTTTTCATGATTATCTTTATGAGGAAATTTAGCAGCATAATGACCCACTCTTCTACAAGAAAAACATTTGAAAGGAAGCTTACCTCTGAAATTTCCAGTGCCAAGTTGAAGTTTCTTTAAGAAATTTACCTCATATTCTTCTGATACATACCCTAATTTATTTTTCTCTTCTTTTTCCTTTCCTTTTGCAGTAGCTCTAAAAGAAGATTCTTTGATTTTAGACAAACCTCCTTTTCTCATATCAAAAGAAGTCAGGATCCCATGAAGTTGAACAAAAATAAGACTCTTAATATCCTGCTTCTCTTCAATAGAAGACACTTTTGAATCTAATTTAGGAGTTAGAGATCTTAATATTTTCTCTACTAAAGTTGTGTCTCTTATGCCTTCACCAAAATTTCTCATACTATTTACAACCTCATCTAGACGCAAAAAGAAACTAGAAATACTTTGATGATTATGAATTTTAAGATTTTCATATTGAATTCTAAGAGATTGGAGTTTAGCACTTTTTACCTTGGCATCACCTTCGTAGCTCATAATTAGTTTGTCCCATATCACCTTTTTTGTATTTAACAACATAACTTTGACAAATTCTGATTCAACCAGACTTCATAATAATGCATTGACAAATTTTGCATTGGTTTCATAGTTCTTCCTTGCTGCTGGATCTGTGGGAACTGTAGTTGGATATTGGTAACCGCCTTCAACTATTTCCCAAACATCTTCTCCAAGAGACTGAAGATAGGATCTTGTTCTTGTCTTCTAGAAGAATAAATTATTTCCGTTGAAGAGTGGTGGTTTGATAGATGTTGTTCCATCTTCATTGGTCATATTGAAAGATCTTCCTTATAGTGATTGAGATTCTTCAGAAGAACATGGCTATGATACCAATTGCTGGGAAAAATACTAAGAGGGGGGGGGGGGGGGGGGGTGGGGGGTGAATCATTATTTGAGAATCACAATCTTTTACTTTTCTTTACTGATTTCTATACATGACTCTAATTAGTCCAAATAGCGTATGCACATGGATTTATTAAAGGAAACATGCGTATACCCAAATAACTTAATGTTTAGATAAAACTTGAGAAACATTACTTAGCCCAGTTCATCAATTATGCATAAAAAATTTAAGCAGTAAACATGTGTAGTAATAAAAAAATAAATCATCACACATGAACACCAACATTTAAGGTGGAAAACCAAGTTGGGAGAAAACCACCACTGCCGTCATCTCTATCTTCAATATTTATTATATAGAAATTTTATTAAAATGTTGTACTGATGCAAACTCATACCAGTACGCAGGCACCCACCTACAAAAGGATACAACCTTCTCTCGTTATCTAGCTGCTACTGGAAGAGAGCTCTAACCCCCTGATCTCGTTTACCAACCACTACTAGAAGGGAGCTTCAAACCCCTTGAACTGCTCACCATATTCTACTGGAAGGAAGCTTCGAATTCCAAACTAAAGGCTTCAACCCTTAGAACCACTGCAAACCACGTTTCATAAATTTTCACACTGGATCCAACAGCTTCAACACAACACAATTTGTAGAACAATGATAATAACCATAAACCAATATTTAAACATAACAGTGATATATCTGTAACCATATCACATCATTAAACCCAGACTTATGTAGTAACACGCAGAATCAACTTCAACTATGATCATTCATAAAAAAAACTATATACGCTTCTTCACTTACGCTAACCTGTGTATATATGTGATTTTTTGTGGAGTAACCTGTGTATAGATATTTATACACTGAAATTAACGATCTAATTAGACTCAAAACATATCAGAGACATTCAGGCACACTTTTTCAGATTTACATAACCCTTATTCAGTCAGCAACATCCATCATTCTCAATCAACCAGTCACTGATTATCTTTATACATAATCAATTAGCAGTGTAAAAAGTATTCAAAAAATCTAGATCTACATGAAGACTTCATTGATAGACAACAAAAATGCAACAGAAATGACTAGACATTTTCTTCAACAATCTTCAGAAAAAAAACCCTAACTTCCATACGTGCCTTTGCTGAAACGAACTCGTGGGTATACACACTTTTATCATGGCGAACCATTGTATAGATCCATAAAGATATAAGACTGTGAAACAATTAAAAGAAACAAAATTTCTTAGATCTTCTCATTTACTTCAGCAATTATGCGCGATACCACATATCTAAACAACTCATAACAGATCATGCAAATACATAGTCATTTCAGGTCTAGAGATCCCAATCCATTATTGTATTCATGATTGCATAAAAATATCAGATCAATCTATTTAATAGAGCCCAATCCATGCATATATACTTCAGACTGAAGTATTCATTCAATTCCCATTTACATGCACACGCTTGTACTATAATCTTCTCCTCCTTATATAGTTTGAGCCTTAGCCAATACCATGAGCCAAAACCACACAAATGCCAGTGGTATTCTTGGATGGGATCAAATAGTCGTTATTGCACTCAATGTTTTGGTCTAATGCCATGGTAAATACCCTTGGTATTGTTAAAATTAGTGCGCCAACTAATACACGACTTTTCTTCTTTGTACCCGTGTGTGAACGTGACTTTTCTTCACAAAAACTGCATATACAAAAATTCTGGATATATACACGACTTGGCTTCGTTAAACCTGCGTATGTACACAGCTTCCCTTCATCAAACCTGGATATATATCTTGAAACTTTAACTTCATCATTCCTCCGTCACTAACTGGTAATCATTTCTTTGTCATCTCTGAACTGTCCTGTAGATACATCAGGTTTACATCTTCAGCAAATGGGTTGCTATAAAAAAGGCAACTCATCAAGTAGGTTGCCATTAAAGAAAACATATTACATTATAATGCCAACAATAACATGAATGCATCATTTTATTAATATTTTTCCATTATTGTGAGTATGAGTAATTTGCCTCAATTACATGTTATTATTTGTCTCTTCTCTTATTATTTCTGAGTAACTATTTACTCAGAAATATATCTTTTAATATTGATTTAACAAAAAGTAGTATTCTATGAACTAATTCCTTATATTGTTGTTTAGTCATTCGAATTAATGATTTAACAATCAATATCATGTTGGAAATTTTGTCATTGATGGAAAAGGAGCACAAAGGAGCAACACCAAGAAAAGGGAGCAGATCAGATTCAGATGGAATTGTTGCAGAGATGTCACACATAAATTGAATATAGAGGTTAAACCATAGAAGAATTGATCGTGAGGATTTTGATAAATTGTAGAATTTTGTGTATCTGTATATACTTGGAAAATTTCCCGAAGGGTTCATCTCTTCGAATTCATTGAATTCATGGTCTTTCTATGTAGCTTGTGAATTGTGTAGAATTAACTTCTGTATAAAGGAGTGGAGGAGGATTCAAATATGTATTAGCTTCTGTGTAAAGATGGAGAAGGAAGGTTCCAGAGAAATCGAAGTTAAAACTGAAATCCGACAGAAATCCAGCTTCAAACGCAATTTAAACAGATTTTGCAGGTTAAGTGGTTTTGAAGGAAACCAGGCACTATTTTCGCACAGCCTTTGAGTTGTGAGCGGTTTTTCCCATTTCGAATGCGATCGAATGATATTGCGACATGTCACGAGAACAATACCACCCATTTCGCGTTTCTTTTGGGTGATAAAGTTCTAGGGTCGATGGAACGCGATTGTAGTCCGATTAGATCTGTGGAAGGTTTGATAGAGTTCGTGTTAAAAGCTACATGGGGGTTAAAAAAGTGTGGGACCAGCGAAGGTAGAAGCAAAGGCTAAACCTTGTGCACATCGTATGAGCGTGGTTAACGTTGATCTGGTATCAATGGTACCGCAGGGGCAAAAACAGTCCGATGATTAACCCCAGGGGGTGCCTCCGCAGTTGACCTGCCCATCGGGCGTTGGCCACAGATCGACGACTGTCATTAACTGCGGTAGCACAAGACCGATGATCTTTCCATACCGAGGAGTGCCTATGCAGTACCGTGAATCTAATTTAATAATTCAAGTGCCTTTTAAGGTCCAGTGCCATACATATTGTGGGGCCAATACATTTTGTTGACATGCTTTGTTTTAAAGAAAACAATATATAAAGAGCGGAATGATCAATGGTGTGGGACCGGCGTAAACAAACGGATGAAATTAAAGGAAGGCAATGCGATCGATAGATGTGATGCGATGCGATCGCATATCGCAATCGGGGCAGGAAGAAAATCACACAAACACAGTGGTCACAGAAAATGCGAAGTGCGATATGATGACGTGGAAAGTGATGTGGCAGGTGACGTGGAACTGACCCCACAAATTGCAAAGAAATCAAGATGACGTGGAAGTGACGTGATGACATGGCAAGGTGACATGGCATGATGACATGGAGATGACGTGGATCTGGCCCACATATCGCAAGTCGCAAGATCAGAGGGGTGAAGATCGTAAGAGAAAAGTTGCGATGTGATGTGAGCGATGGATGCGATGCGATGGACAGTGGTGATGCGATGCGATTGCATATCGCATATTGCACATAATATGGGTATGTACGGTATGAAAAATGATATTGAGATAGCCGATATTGCGATGTGTTGAATAGAAGTGATGCGATGTGCCGATGTAAAGAGACATGTGGTAGCACAGCGCTAAATTGCGCATTGGTGATACAAAGTCCTTTGCATATCGCGAAGTGTAAAGGAACCAGATGCGATGCAGCTCAGAATCATTATTTAAAGAGATTTCAAGTCCGGGTGTAAGTGTTTTTCCTTTGTAAATCGTTTCGAAGAGCAAAAGGAGGATTATAACGTAACACATAAGGAAAGTATGAACGCGGGTAGAAAGTCTCAGGTAAGGACCCGACACAGAGAAAAAGGCAGAACCGAGTGTTTAGAAGAACAGTGAAGGCTGAACACTCTGGGCACGAGAAAGAGAGGCAGAGTCGGGAATAGAAGAATATAGTGGCACTGTTGGAAACAAACAGCTGGGTCAAGTTAGGACAAAATGAGAAGTTATGCAACAGAGCTATACTATAACAACAGAAATGGAAAAGACAGTGACAACAACAGAAAATAAAAAAGTATGGCAAACCAAGAGCTAAAAGGGTTCAGTAAAATGTATTATTATATCTATAAATGTAAATGATTTAATTATTTTTATTGTATGTGATGCAAAGGCAAGTCTCCGTAGGCAAGGAAAAACTCCAGTGTAATACATTATGTTATATTATTTTGAAAGTGCTAGACAAGAAAATGAGAAGGGGGAAGGCAAAGAGTCATACCATTCATTTTGAATTCCCTGTGGAATGCAAACAGTTATGAGGTGATCCCTATAAATAATGTAACCAACATATGCATACAGAGGTTGAGAGAATGAAGAAATGAGTGAGACAGTGTGAGAAGAAGAAGGAGCAGAGAGAGGAGTTGTGAAGATCCAGAGATGATCAAAAGCTAATTTGAAGGCTGGAAGGACAACAGTAAAGAAGGAGGAAAACAGAGCTGATATCCAGGTAAATCAACATATGATTTTATTGTATAGTGAGGAATTTGGTGCTTCCATGTCATGTTTTAGCTTGATAGAAGTCCAGTTGTAGTTGGCTGAGGTAGGAGCCTCCTGTAGGTTGTAGCCTGCAGAAAATAGATGGGAGTTGGAGCTTCCTTGCAAGTTGTAGCTTGCAGAATTGAGGTAGTAGCCTCTTGTAGGTTGGAGCTTACAGAAAATCAGTGGTGAGAGGGAGTTGGAGCTTTCCTTTGCATCACAACAATAATAAGATGTGGTTTTCTCCCTTATGGGTTTCCACTTATATCTGTTGTCTATATGCATGATGATTATGTGTTGAAATTCTGTATTTAATCTGCTTAATACCTGCTGCTCACTTATTAAGATTGGGGTTTCTTTGTATATTAAGTTGATCACAAAATGAAGATGTAAATAAATATAAAAGAAATTTTTACAAGACCATGACTGTATTAAACTGATTCACCCCCCTCCCCCCCTCTCAGTTTAACCAAGGGTTCAACATATCATTTTGTGAACTAGTTCTTAAATGTTTTTGGTTGATTATTTCAATTAAGATATATGTGAATAGAATGTGTTTTGGTATTCATAATGTCAGTTAATTGCTAATTAATTAGCTTGATATTGAGTATAAGCCAGACATATTTAAATCGCAATCATTAAAATATATTTCTCTCGGTTGGATTAGATCTATATCTTCCTAATTGAGATATGATTAGTATATTTTTACTTTTTATTGCATTTTAGAATAATTTTGCATTTAGATTTAATTCTACATTCCTATAAGTCCTCTTCCCAAAGAGGCAAACTTTAGTTGTGGCTTGGCTAAGCCCCAGATCAGCTTAAGGATCACTTTCTCACCTGATCAGTAAGAGGGCTGATCTAATGTCTCTTCTCCATTGGTAGATGAAAGTCATATTTTAAGCCATTGGAGATGGAGAAAATGTATCTGGACCTAGTTTAACTAGTTAGAACCACCATTTCAATGGAAAAGGAGTTGCATTAAGGTCTAGACCGGGTATTCTCCCTTATAGTATTGTAGGCAGAAAGTTTTGGCCCTCAAAAATTTCTCAAACACCCAATTTTAGAATTTTGGCACAAATAATTATCCCAAAATCACACCATCAAATTTTTTTTTTCCCTCAATAGTAAGATAATTCTTCTCACCAAAAGGATACCTTAGAATTTATACTCAAGGAATCAATACAAATATTTGTTGAAAATCCATTATAAAAACCACCTTCAACCATGGCCTACAAGAAGTCCACCACAACGCCATTTTTTTATTTTTCTTGTAGTGCACATAACCATTTAGGATTTTGATGATGGGATCATAGTCCAATAAAATATAACCCATAAATCCCTATAGAATTTATCATGACCCGTAACTCATTGATATTTTTCAAAGATGTCAGTAGTTGGAGCATTTCAACAAGCTAAGGAGATTTTACGGTGAAGTGAACATGGATATTTCCCTTAATTTTCATAATATAGGAGAACAAAATCATGTGATATCAGTAATGGCAGTGGAAATACATGTTGATGGGGAGAGTATTATCAGGATGTCAAGTCTTCCCGTGTGTCTTCCCTAGGATAAGGAAGAGAGGTAAGGTCACTCATGCAAAGAAACACTTTTTCTTAAGCCATGAAATTTATATGGAAGATATGAATGGAATCAACCCCATGTTAACCCTAAAACCCTTTATTAATCCCCATATATTGATTTATTACATTTCTATTGTTAGATTATTATGTGGGCTAAAACCTTTCATCCCACCTTTTCATGATAATCATACCCTTTGTCTCATGCACACACACACACACACACCAAGGAAACCTAGTATTATGATCAACATATCTTTTATTGTATTATATTCATTATAAAATGATGATCCACCTTTGAAGCAAGTTTTATTCATTGAATTCTTATGATTTTTAAGTCACGTGGTTCATAAAATTCGGTGTCATTGCATACAAACCTAGGTTTTGCTGCTTCAAACGACACATCATGGTATTTTCACTGTAAATATTTTTAGGGAAGATCCAAACTATGAAATCTTGTGATGACTATGGAGAAATATTGAAGTATATCAGGTAAAGTTTTTGGATTTTGATTCACTACACTTTCATAGTTATACAATATGGAAGTTAGGGTTTGTGAATGGTCATGAAATTAGTTTTAAACAAATTATCATGGAAATTTCACTATAATTTTTTTTGTGGGAGACATCAAACCATGAAATTTTCAAAGATTAAGGAGATCTCTCATGGTATAGCTACTAAAAATTTTATATTCTCGTTCACAAAGTTGTGGAGATATACTCTATGGAATTTAGGGTCTATGAATAGTCCTAAAATTAGTTTCAAACAAGTGATATTGAATTTTTTTGTTGTAACTTCATCCCAAATAATATTAAACTATGAAATTTGTAAGAATATAAGAATACTTTTTCCCAGGGAAAAATCATAACTTTCATTATATAGATATTGAAAATTACATGTTGTAAATTATTCAAAGGAGCATATCTCAAAAATGGTGGCCTCACCAGGCCACATACTGTGAAGTCTCCAAAAATAAAATAGAAAATGTGGATACAGTATCAGTTCATATGCAAAAACATATACATATATTTTAGAACTTCTTTATAGTCAGAAAGAATAAAAAATTCCATAAAAAGATGAGTTGGATCAATATGGTGTTGCATCTTGTGAATTTTGATCAATGAAAGTTCAATGAAAGTACTGATAGAAATCATGTCCATTATATTCACATTGCATTCAAGTTCCAAAATATTGTTACACCACTTCTTTGGATAAACTGTCGGAAATCTTATTCCTTTCCCCGTAAATATGACAACAGATCACATAGTCAAATTGTGATTTTAAAGATAAAACTTCTTCCAGCAAATTCCTGAGTGTTTTCACGTGAAAATTTGATTGTTAATTGAACCAGTTTATAATGATTTTAGAATCACCAAAGATATGGAGTTGTCGACAACCTTTCTCTAGGGAGAATAGAAGAAAAAGTCTTAGGTTGCTTAGTTCTTCATAATTATTTGTGCCCCTCCCTAAACCCAATTTCATTTCAAAAGAGTGTTCTTCTTTAAATACAAAACTGCTCCTCCTCCACATCCTTCTTGCAGTGTTGATCCATCAAAGTATGTCGAGGGGAGAGATTTGTCTATAAATTTAGCATATATGTTACGAGGCCTCTAATTTTGATCTTCCTCAAGGATCAAGTTATAACATTAGGGGAATTTTGAGTTCTAAAATGGTCCTCCTAAGCAAAACTATAAAATAATAGTAGAAATAATAAAATAAGATTAGATTACATCATCAAATTTTAGAGGGAAAAAATAAAAAACTACTTTTCAATTCGTATTTGCAACTTCTCTCCCTATGGGTTTACTCAAATTTTGAGCGGGAACACTCATTGGATGCAAAATGTTATTCCTCATCAAAGGAGTACCCATGTTTCATACTTTTGATGGACCCTGCTACACGAAAATTGAGAAATACATGAAAAACGTGATTGCAATCACATTTTTTAATGTATATCTCATTTTTCCGTGTAGCAGGGTCCATCGAAAGTATGCAACATGGGTACTCCTTGGAAGAGGAATTAAATTTTGCATCCAATGAGTAATCCTGCTCGAAATTTTAGTAAAACCTTAGGGATATAATTTGAAAATACAAGTTGAAAAACTAGTTTTATTATTTTTTAATATTTTTACTTTTTTACGCGAAAAATTGTGAATGATCCCTCATGGTTGACTTCATCATCTTGAATCCTAATGGTTCTTATAAAGTTTATTTTGGTTGTACATTTTTCTTAGGAGGTCCATTTTAGACTTCAAAAGTTCTCTAATTATTTCCACTGATTGAGCACCAATAGAGGCCCAATGATTGTCTTTTTCCTGAAATATTTGTTGGTTCCTGCCTATCCAAATTCCCCAACAAGTCAGAAGAGGGAGGTCCCTGAGTTTAGTAGGGTGAGCCCTATCCCACTGAGATTCCCATGCATCGACAACAGAGTCTCCATTCCATCTAATTTTGATTGCCAATGATTGATATAACGATTCCATATTTGGACCGAGAATGGACATTGTAGAAATACATGATTATCGTTTCTTCACTAACCTGGCGTAAAGCACACCATGTCAGACCCTAAAATCCTTTGTGCTGCAGATTTTACTTGGTTGGAACTTTGTTTCTCAAGGAGCACCAAATAAAGAGATTCAATTTTTCTAAGCCTTTAAGCTTCCATAATGGATGCCACCACCAAGAGACAATTTCAAGTTTGTGATCCACATATATGTAAGAATAAACATCTCTTAGGGTATATCTGCCATGGGATGACAGAGACCATATGATTTCATCTTCCCGTTTAGAATTATAATATGCATAGTCGATAATGCATTGATATATTGTATCCAAAATTGATGCCAATGTATCAGGATCTGAAGTTCTTGGGTCGACGTCCATTTTTTACCAGATAAAGTAGAATTTTCTAAATCTGCGATATGATCTAGGGTCTGTCTCAACGAGTTTGCAAGGAATTGGATCAAGTCTGGAGGGAGCTTATGTGCATTACCACTACCATACCATGCATATGTTCCTATTGGAACCTTCACTCCAGTTCCAACTCTCCATGCCAAACCTTCACTGATGTAACCAAAGGAATTTAGGACCACTCTCCATATCGTAGACACTTCTGACATGTTCCATGCTGGTAATCAGATCCATTCCTCTATTGGAAGAGGACTAATGTATTTTTTGGTCACTACTTCCAACGATATACTATCTGATGTTATTAGTTGCCAACCCACTTTTTTTGTCAAAGCCTTAGAGAAAGAAGATAAAATTTCCATCCCCCATCCCCCCCACTTCTTAGGGAGAGCAATGAGATCCCATTTTACCCATGAAAAAAAAGTTCCTTCTTTTTTTCCTCTCCAAAGAAACCTTTAGCATATTTGTTGTATTTTGTGCAGGATACCCTTAGGGATCCATGATAAGGACATCCAGTAAGAAAGGATGTCCTCCAACACCAACTTAATGAGCACCAAACGACCTGCTCTTGACAACCATTTGTGATACCATACATTTATCCTAATCTCAATATTTTTCACAAGCCACATCAAAAATACATTTATAATTATTTCATGGTCCATATATATGTAAGAATAAACATATTTTGGGGTATATCTGCCATGGGATGACAGATACCATATGATTTCGTCTCCCCGTTTAGAATTCTAATGTGTGCATTCGAGAATGCATTGGTATACTGTATCCAAAATTGATGCCAATGTATATGGATCTGAAGCTCTTGGGTCAACATCCATTTTTTACCAAATAAGGTATAATTTTTCGAATCTATAATCTGATCTAGGGTCCTTCTGCCTGAGTCTGCAAGGAATTGGATCAAGTTTGGAGGGAGCTTATGTGCATTACCACTACCAGGCCATGCATCTGTTCCTATTCGAACCTTCACTCTAGTTCCAAATCTCCATGCCAATCCTTCTCTGATGTAACTAAAGGAATTTAGGACCACTCTCCATATCGTAGACACTTCTGACATGTTCCATGTTGGTAATCAGATCCATTCCTCTATTGGAAGAGGACTAATGTATTTTCTGGTCACTACTTCTGATGATATACTATCTGATGTTATCATTTTCCCGCCCACTTTTGTTGTCAGAGCCTTAGAGAAAGAAGATATTCTCATCCCCCATCCCCCCCACTTCTTAGGGAGAGCAATGAGATCCCATTTTACCCATGAAAAAAAAAATCCTTCTTTTTATCCTCTCCAAAGAAACATGCAACATATTTGTTTTAGTTTGTACAGGATACCCTTAGGGATCCATGATAAGGACATCTAGTAAGAAAGGATGTCCTCCAACACCAACTTAATGAGCACCAAATGCCCTGCTCTTGACAACCATTTGTGATACCATACATTTTTCATACTCTCAAAATTTTCCACAAGCCACATCCAAACTACATTTTATAATTATTTGTGTTTAACCGAAACCTCAGATATTTTAATCCTTCTTCAAATTCCAAGTGCCTATAGGGAAACCTTTAATATGTGTAATTCAATTCATATTGGGAGCATTCTGTAGTAGATAACGTCTATTTCTCCTAATTTTTCTCCATTCCCGTGGCTTTACAAAAGATTTGGAGGGTACTATTAAGGACAATAGAATAATTGATTCACTGCTCATGAAGATGAGGACATCATTTACAAAAAGTAGATGAATTAGAATAATATTATTAGTAATCTTCACTCCTTTGAAACACCCATGGTTCCTTTCCATGGAAAACAATATGCTAAGTCCTTCCATAACGAGTATAAAAAAAGGGGCGATAACGTACATCCTTGCTGAAGGCCTCGTTCAACATGAAATAAATTTTTAGCAGACCCATTAATAATAATGTTGAAAAAAAATATATGTTATGCAACACATACTCCTGTTAATAAAGCCATTTTGAAATATTATGTGAGTCAGTAGCATCTGAGTATACAACCAACTGGTCCTATCATATTCATTTGATAAATCAATCTTAAGTATCACGCCTTTCATATTTTTAACCTTTAAGTAATGGAGTCCTTCATGTGCAATACCAATAGCTTCATGTATTTTCCGATTCTCCAAAAAGGAAAACTATTTCTTAGAGATATGTTGTGATAAAATAGGCTTGATCCGATTTTCTATAATTTTGGAAATGATTTTAAATATGTAGTTACATGGAGATATAGGCCTAAAATCATTAAAACTTCTAGGGTTGTACAATTTTGGGATTAAAGCTATAAATGTGGTATTGAGAGATTCATACATTCTTCTGTTTGTTCTGCATTTCTCAATCACTTTTAGTATGTCTTGTCTAATGAAATCGAAGAATGAAAGATAAAACTCAACTGGCCATCCATCCAGACCAAGACTCTTGTATTTTCTAAACCACTTCAAGACAACCTCAACCTCTCCCAACGTAACCGACATGTTTAAGTCTTTATTTGCTTCATCGTTCACAAATCGAGGCAAAATTCTGACTACCTTAATTATTTCTTCCAATGTTTCATATCATTGTTCTTTATACAAAGTCTCAAAATGTTAAGTGCCCAGGTTCACCATATTCCTGAAAGTATGAACGGATGAACCCGACTCATCTTCTAAGTACCTTATTGTGTTGATAACTCTCCAACCTCTCGCAAATTGTTGAAATAATTTAGTATTATCATACCTTGCCTGAAGCCAGATTTCCCTACTTTTAAGCCTCCATGTTTCCTCATTTTCGTCCAATATTCTGTGTTTCTCTGCTTCCAATTTCATAATATGCAATTTTGATTTCACAGTGGCGAAACCATTGGGTGAAAATGTGAATTTGGGTTACACTTTTTGCCCTTTTTTGAGAAAAAAATATCATTTTTAGAAGTTCTTCAACTTTATGCAAGCCAAAACAATTTTTATGTTTAGAATTAAATTTTATGATAAAAATCAAACTTGTCAGAAATTTTATTAGCTTTCTATTACTTATTTTTAAAATTTTTTTTATTCACATTTGATATGTGAACTTATCAATGGTTTGAGTGTGTGTTCTTTAACAATCAAGGGATTCATAAAAATTCATGTTGTTCAACACTAGTGTATTCTTTGTTAACTTGGTGTTTTTGAGAAAAAAATGTGTTGCAACAATCTAGACAGACTCTACTTCTGTATCGTTATATTTACAAAACCAACTGATGCATATCATAATTACTAGAATTTTTTGAACTGAACCAGTATTAAAAAAATTTAGATTTTGAATATGCTTAGTTCAGCGTCAAGTTTCTCAACATATTAGTTATAAACTAAAAATATAAAAACTACCCATTATAGACGACGAACCAATGTAATGCACCTAAATTTTTCAAATTTTGTTACAATGTATTTTGGAAAATACATAATTTTGATTTCAATGAATCTTATTGCCCTTTAGAATTTTTTTGCACCCATTTTATTTGAAAATTAATTAAAATTAGTAAATATCAATGGAATTCCATAAAATTTATATCTGCTGAAAGTAGTTTCAATTATGTAAATTCTAGTCTTAGTTCTGAAAGTTAATTCATCAAATTTGATGGATTTTAACCATTCCAAAGTTGAAAATATGTGTTCAGAGTTGAGCTGCAATGTAGTTGCAGACGTTTTAATTTGACCAAACTTTTGTAGTAGTTTGGCAGAACTTTTCTCGGTGCCCCGTCCCCTTAATTTTAATGACAAAAAAGTCTGGCTGATCTTTTTATTGGACATTCCGTTGGCCGAAAAAAAATCGATGAAGCCCCTCCGAAAAAACAAATTTCGCAAACTCTATAAATTGACGAAAACCAAAACATTATTTTTGCACATTTCTTTATTTGGACTGAATTTTCAAAGGAAATTTTTTGGGCTGGATTTTCAAAGGAAATTTTTTGGGCTGAAATTTCAAAGGAAACCTTTTGGGTTGAATTTTCAAAGGAAATATTTTGGGCTGCATTTTCAAAGGAAATCTTTTGGGTTGAATTTTCAAAGGACATTTTTTTGGCAGACTTTTTAAAGTGAATTTTTTTTTTAAAGTGTGTGTTTCGTTAGGGGAATTTTGAAGTCTAAAAAGGGCCTCCTAAGGAAAATGTACAAACAAAATTCACTTTATGAGAACCAATCACATTTTATGGGATGACATCATCCCTAATGTTTGAGGTGGCATTGTTTGAGTTAAAGGTACTTACTTGTCACATTCTCAATGGTAGATAAAAACTCATGGTTACCCATGGTAGTTCCCTAAGTACTTTTAAAGTAAAAAAGTAAATTACTCATAATAAATGTCATTTCACTCTTTTTGAATAAAATATTATTATTGTCATTTCATATTTTTTAAAAGAAATAATGCATATCTATACACAATCTTCATGTCTTTACACACTTTTCAATAAATATTATATTTGTATATTTTCATATATTTATTTTTAAATTATATATTCATCTCATTTTATTTAATATTACAAATTCAAATTAATTACAAGTTAATATCTATAAGTACAAAGGAAAAATGCATTAGTTGTTCAATAATAATGACTTTTTCTTGAAAAGTTCATTCTTATTTATAGTCACATCAATACAATTTTTTTATTAATTGTATTTTGGTACAATTTTTAAATTGAATTTAACTATGGTCACATGGATTGTTGTGCAAAAAGTGATTACAAATTCATAAATATTATTTTATTGGTTTAACTATTATTTTATTATTTCCTTAAGAGGCCCATTTTAGACCTCAAAATTCCCCTAATGCGGGCTTAAGTAAATCTTTTATGATGATTTTTAAAGTGAGTTTTTTTCTAAATTTTTAAAGTGAGTTTTTTTTGCAGGACTTTAAAGGAAATTTTTTGAGCTTCATTTTCAAAAGACATTTTTTTGGAAAAATATTTAAATCAACTTTTTTTAAAGTACATGTTTTGGGCTGAAGTAAGTCTTTAGTGTAGAATTTTTAAAGTGAGTTTTTTTTGAAATTAAATCTTTTGTGATGATTTTTTGAAGTGAGATTTTGTCTAAATTTTAAAGCGACTTTTTTTTCTGTAGGATTTTGAAGGAAATGTTTTGAGCTTCATGTTTAAAAGGCATTTTTTAACGGACTTTTTAAAGTGACTTTTTTTTAAAGTAAATATTTTGGGCCGAAGTAAGTCTTTTGTGCTGAATTTTTAAAGTGATTTTTTTTGAAAATTAATTCTTTTGCGATATATTTATAAAGTGATTTTTTGTCTAAATTTTGATATATATATATATATATATATTTTTTTTGCAGGAAATTGTTTGAGCTTCATACTAAATTATCATGGGAAATAAAAGAAATTGCAAGAGAAAATATGATTGAACAAGATGCGTTGAGGCTTGTAGAGAATACATGAGAGAATATCACAAAAAAAAAGAGAGAAGAACGCTCAAATATTGAAAGAGAAAATCAACCTCAACTAGAAGTTGAATAAATTTACATATTATAAATGATATTTAAAATTTAACTAGTGTATTGTGAAACTTAATTTTTATTTGATGAACTAATTTGAAAAATATTTTGCAATGTAAACAAAGAGAGATATTCCTCATAACATTGATGATGAGATAGAAAATGTTGAAAGAACAAGTGAAAAAAATAATGAACCAATGATTGAAGAAGTTGAAAGCAATTCAAGTGAAGAAATTGAATCAATAGATATGTATATATATATATATCACATGTGTCTTATTGAAATTATACATATTTATTAATTTTTCAATTTCATTCAAAATCTATTTTTTTTAATTTAATTATTTATTGAATATTTAAAACCATTCTTTACATTTAATTCTCATATGTATAGATGAAAACAATATCGATGATGAGATGTTAGAAAATTTTGACACTCACACATATGGAGATAAAAAAGTTGACTGTGTTATACGATATTGTGTTAAGCACATTACTGATATGTTCTTCAAAGATGAAAATGTGGCAGTTCAAGCCCAAATTTTGAGAATTCTATTAACATCAAAGAAATTAAAAGAAGATATGAATCTATTGGGTATTCAAAAAGTAATGAAAGATAAATAAATGAAGGAAAATGTGATACAAAATATAAATAATGTTCTAAAATCAATTGGAATATCTAGAAATAAAAGTTATTTAGATGCACATAGAGAAATACAAATGGTAGTGGTTTCATCAAGTACTAAAGAAAATCGTTTGGTAAAATCGATGGCAGAAGCATTAGGGACCTCACAAAAAACATTGCAAAAACATGAGAAATTTCGTCTGCAAATAGATGTAAATGATGAGCTCGTTTATTGGAAAGTTATTTGTAGGAAACCATATGAAGATATATTTGGAGAAGATGCTAAAAAAATAATATATGAATATTAGATGAAAAATTCACGTGTTTCACCAAAATAAAGGGATGTGATGCGACGAAGAATAACACAAAATCATTATGAAGAACATGCAAAACATATCTTGGACACCACTCAGATAGAGTTATTCAATAATTTAATAGAAGATAATCAAGGAATTAATGTCTCAATTAGTGTTTTTGTGCAACAAAAACCATGGTATGTTAAACCTATCACTATACACGACACTTGTTGTTGTTGTTATCATATGGAATTTCAGTTATATTATGACATATTCTTTAATTTTGGTAAAACATTTTGGAAAATTTTACCTCCTCCTTCCATTATCCATGATTTCATATCCAAAATTCTATGTGCAAGAGAAATTCATGAATTATTTTACCAAAATAAATGTGTTGGTGGTAAAAAAATGTGATCATTGTGGAAATTTGACTTTATTTCACAATGAATATCTTATTGATATAAATGTTCAAACATTGTCCAACATAAAATTGAAATGGAAGAGATATGAATATATTCATACATCGATTGGTATAAGTAGTACTACAAGTACTAAAAGGATTGATTTTCAAGAAGAATAAATTTTTGTGATAGATTTTTTGAAGAAGTTTGAGGCGGAAATTTATAAATACACCAAGCATTCCCAGAGAGCTCGATGGTAGGACTTGCAATTCAAAAAGTCCTGTGAAATTTTTCCACCAAGGACCAGTTTGTCAATAGTTGATTTTGTAGACAATTAACATTTGTTGAAAAATTTGAAATACAGAGTGATTACTATAATTATGACAAAGTCTGTATGCTTGTCTATATTCTATATAGACACTTTGAACAAAGTGTTGATCATATAGAAAGCACCAGTGAAAATCGACATGTTATTAAAGAATATCACTTTTATATCAACGATGATCGTACACATGGTACACATTTTTTACAAAATTGTTTTGATAAGATTATGACTCATTGAAAGGATGTGTAATAAATTCAATGAACATTGGATATGGTCAGATGTATGTGTAGGTCAATTCAAACATTCACGGTCATTATTTTGGTTGTGTCATTTTCATATGAAAACTTGCGTTAAACATTGTTGGAATTTCTTTGAGACTGGTCATGACAAAGGAAACCATTATAGTACAAGGGCATGTATGAAATGAGCACTTTGAATATATCAAATGGATCACTCTGCAGACCAACTTGTCTCAGCTAAATAAGTTGTTCAATGGTGCATCATTGCACTAAGCCATGAGACTAACCCATCAAGGGAAGTATGAAGGTACATGTACATATATACAAATTAAATTTATATATAACTTTAATATATGGTCTAATATTTATTAATTTTACAATATTAAACATTATTGATCACAATGATTATCTTTGAGATCATATATAAATTGTATTTTAAATAACATATTTATATTCTTGTTTGAATTTTCCATATAAGTTTTTTTGGCATATTGGGGTCCAAGATGTAGATAGATCAATTTCAAATAACGTTAAAACAATGAAATATACTCTAAAATTTCATTCAATTAAACGAAAATTGCATTCAATTAAAACAAATGAGTACTGAATGTGTTTGCATTTGATAAAATAAAAGATTCTTGTTTTTGTCTTGTTTGCATAGAGGACACACAATTCAATGATGTTTGTGAAAAAAATATGTATGTAAAAGTTTGGGAACATACAAAACTAAATACAAAGGGGAAAATTTCAGTTGTAAACTTTGAAGAGATGAAATCAGAGGAGAACATAGTATCATCTGAAGGTGATCGAGTTTCTGATCTTGTTAGAGAAGGTAACATTTCAACTTCTTTCAAATGATAGAGATCTAGAAATATATAATAAATCCAAGTACATGTTAATTTTAAAGTTATTTTTTCATTTTAATTATGATTTAAATTTATGTACACTTATTTTATTGTGCAGGAGATGTTTTTGCTATAGTTGCACCTGCTAACAACCTAGAAAATGCCAAGTATTATTTGATGCGATGCACTAAACAAAAGAAGAAATTATTTGAAAACTATGATGATAATGGGTTTATATATGAAAGAGGGTCTATTATACTGAAAGGTTATTTTTTCCAACAAAATCATCAAAGTGAGAATATTGTTTACTTTCAAGGCTATCAACCTAATGTTATAAGTTGTCAATATAGTAAATTGGTGTGTGCAACACGCATAAATTTGATAGAAGTTCAATCAAAGAACAAATTTAATGTTAAGAAATGGAAAATGTCAAAAGCTAACCATGAATGGATCATTGAGGATGGCATTCAACTAGATTTTTTTGATTGAACTGCCCAACAATTTCTTCTCTTTGGATTCATCTTTGAGAACTTGCAGTTCAAGTAGAAATTACATTAGCCTTTATTTTTGTGCACTCTTAAGTTGTAAATTATTAATAGTGTATTAAGATATATTTAGTTATATCTATATTGTTTGTTATGTACACTTGTGTATTGAGGATTTGATTCTATTGATATTATTTTTCATGCACACAAGTAATTTCTACACATACATACATTCTCTGGACTTAAACGATTTCATACATGAATGCAATTTTTAATATATGTTAGTTAATTTTATGTCATGATTGCAAAATGTATGTATCTAGATTATATTTGATAATGAAATTTTAAGCTATGATTGTTTTAGAAATCTAAAGAAAATTATAAGATTCATTCAAATGCAAAATGTGTACCACGTTTTGTAATTTGTAGTTTTACTATATTAAAAGTTAACTATATCAACTGATATCCATAGTAGCATTTCTATGTACATTAATGAAAAATATTGTATACCATATTTTTAATGCAATTTTAAGATGTTATGATTGTTTTAAGCAGAGCTATGTGCCTAAAATTTTATGATTTTTTTAGACATCTATGTATTCTATATTAACATTGTAATAATTATTTCAAATGAAAAATGTACGAATTAAATGCAAATTTACTTTAACTTAAATGTGTATTTAACCTTTAAAAGCATAAAAATACATTCACATCATGCAAATTGTACATGGTCATATTTTATAATGCAACTTTATAACTTATGTTTATGCATGTTCATTTACAACTTTATATTAAAAGTGAACTATCACCTTTAATAGACATCTACATCTAATTATAACATTCATGTTCAAATGCATAATGCACCACATGTTTGTGTTTTGTAAGTTGCAATTTAAATCTAGATTCATTTTAAATAACAAGTGACAAAACAACAAGTTAAACAAAACATAATATTATGATCTAAGTTAACATTATAACAACATGTGATCACATCCAAAATGTAACAACTAAATTATGCAAATGTACTTCATGAATATGTAAAACCATCTATGATTATTTTAATGACACATGATAATGCATAATGTAAGGTCTAAATATCACCTTTAATAGACATCTACACCTAATTATAACATTCATGTTCAAATGCATAATGTACCACATGTGTGTTATGTAATTTGCAATTTCAATCTAGATTCATTTTAAATAACAAACTTGACAAAACAACAAGTTAAACAAAACATAATATTATCATCTAGAAGTTAACATTATAACAACATGTGATCATATTCAAAATGTAACAACTAAATTATGCAAATGTACTTCAATCGTTGTTACATATTCATGAACTTAAATATGTAAAACCATCTATGATTGTTTTAAATAACACACGATGAATGCCAAATGTACCTAAATATCACCTTTAATAGACATCTACACCTAATTCTAACTTTCACAGTTGCAAATGCATAATGTACCACATGTGTTTTGTAATTTGCAATTTCAATCAAGATTCATTTTAAATAACAAACTTGACAAAACAACAACTTAAACAAAACATAATTTTATCATCTAAGTTAACGTTATAACAACATGTGATCACATGTAAAATGTAACAACTAAATGCAATTGTACTTCAATCATTGTTACATATTCATGAAATTAAATATGTAAAACCATCTCTGATTGTTTTAAATGACACATGATCATGCAAAATGTACCTAAATATCACCTTTAGTAGATATCTACACCTAATTATAACATTCACATGTTCAAATGCATAATGTAACATATGTGTGCTTTGTAAATTTCAATTTCAATCTAGATTCATTTTAAATAATAAGTGACAAAACAACAAGTTAAACAAAACATAATCTTATCATCTACTAACATTATAAAAACATGTGATCATATGCAGAATGTAACAACTATCCAAAATTTAAAATCATTCAATAAAAGTAAATGTAACAACTATCCAAAATGTAAAATATGTCCAAAATTTATATCATTCAATAAAATTAAATATAACACGTGTACTAGATATAAAAATATTGTTGAAAATAAAATGTTACATGCATAAAGTTATAGAAAAGTAAATATAACACGTACTATAAAAAAAAAATCAGATTAAATAAAATGTTGTGCATCAATATATAGAATTTCGCTGAAATGTATTTTCTAGCAGCCTCCTTGCGTTCTCATCTGAAGAATGGAGAACCTGCACAACGTGTGTAATTGCACACACACACACATATGTATGTATTAAAATTAAAGTTTAATGTTTTAAAATAGAATGAGAATGTAGAACATCATAAAAAAAATGATTTTTATTTTTTTTAAAATTTTATGTAATACCTCATGTAGTTCCCCCTTCATTGTCTCGCGTTGGCCCTAATTGCACACACACACACACACACACACACATATAATAAATTTATGTATGTATTAAAATTAAAATTAAATGTTTTAAAATTGAATGAGAATGTAGAACCTCATAAAAAAACAAAATGAAAAAAAAATAAAAATTCATGCAATACCTCATGTAGTTGCCCCTCCCCCCCCTCCCCATTGTCTCGTGTTGGCCCTGCATCGATGCAGCCTCCTGGATAAATTGTGAAAATATACATTTACAAGTGTATATATATTAGAATTTTAGAATTTTGCAAATGAAAATGCATAAACTAAGGAAATTTATTAAAAAAATGTTAGACAACTTCTTCAAATTGTTTGGATGTTCCTATCCCCATCATCGACTCCATTGCTAAATTCCTTGGAGAACAAAAATCATCTCCACAAACCTACAATTCGAAAATTTTATAACTGTGAAATAACTCAAGGTCTATCTTAGTTTTTAATGAAACTTTCACTTCAGTTTATAACTTGAAACATATAAGTTAAAAATTGAATACTTATGACAGTGAATTATTTGGCACATCTCCTAAGAGAAAAGAAGATGGTGGCTACATTTCGAAAGCACCAGACAGAAGCATAATCTGTTAACATTTAATTATATACATGTGTACACATACTTATTTCTTTTAAAAATATACACCTCATGATAGGTCGATATAATAATAGAATAATCATTGTACATCAACATCACAATCTCTTAAAAAACTAACATTTCCCAAAATATCATCTCGATTTTCAGAAACTGAACCTTGGACTGTGATATTATAAAAATTTCATTCAACATGTGTGCAAACTGCAAATGGTGAACATATGATACATTTATGTTAGAATAACACACACAAACACCCATATATATATCTCTCTGTGTGTGTAAGTTGCAAATTACATTGAAATATCCACCCTAACTATTAGCACATACCGATCCCATGCCATCTTCCTCATGAAGAATTAAGTCTTGCCAACTATTGCGACAATGATTTGCATATGTTCTAAGCTATTCAATATTCATGTTATCTATCTCCTCATATATATTATATACAAAATTATCATGTGAATTATCTCGTGCTTTTTGTCGATTCAAACCAATATCAATTCCACCAAGTCCAGTCTGAACGTTGTCTATGATGGCATCCCTTTATTCTTGACTAATTTGAGAAGTGGCATCCATCTCTGGTCGCAAATTTTACACACAAGGAGGTGGGATTAACAGAGGTGGCTCAAGGTGAGGCAACTCAGTATCACACTTAGCATTCTTACAGTCACATAATCGACCTTTCCTAGGACCAAAAAATTCAGAAGGAAGGTCATTATAATTGGGTTTCATTCTAAAAAATAATTCTGCATAAAATAATTTTGCAAAAGAAACACGAACCTCATAATTCCATGATAGTTTTTCATAGGTTGCAAGGTGCCTATCATACAAATGGCAGGCTATATTAGGGTGCTTGAAATATTACACCATCAACATCTTTCTTTTTGGACCTTCTTTGAAAGTAAACATACATTTTTCCATTTGTTTTGTAACCTTGTTTTTAACATTGGCCCATGTATCGGGACCCACTACTACTTCCTTTATTTGCCTCATCATTTCTACAAAGGTATCAGTGCTTGGCCCAAGATTTTTGTAAACATATATAAGGATTCTTTGAGAGTGCGTAACTATTTCTAAGTTTTCCCAATTCTTTGCAGGGAGCTTCAAACTCCCAAGATCTTTCCTAAATTTTGAATAAAGACTTTCACACTTTTGTAATTTTCATTGTTGGATGTTTGTTTCCCAGGGTAAATAATCAATAATTTCATATCGATAAGTTGTGGTTGGTGTACAATCTTCTTCTTGAATTACACGATTTTTCCTACATCATTTTTGAGCAACATTTTCACCTTCTGCATCAATATATGAAGTTATGTGTATAAATAAAAACACATGTGAACAAATGTACAAATTTTTTTTTAACTTAATTTTTTATATATAAATAATTTAACAAAATAATAATAATGATAACAATATTGAGATTGAAGGCCACTTTGAGATGGCTGAGCACCATCATGCGCACCCTGAGATGGTTGAGAACCAGCATGACCACCCATTTATTGGCCACCACCCATTGGTTGAGAACCAACATGACCACCCATTGATTTTACACCAGGGGAATATGTACCACCACCACCACCCTCACACGACGAGAGTGAAGCTTCATAAAAAATTAGAATTTCTAATCAATTCAAATATATATGCATGTACATACATACATACATATGATTCTACCTATCTATTATTTAATGCAATTGTGGTATGGTTTATATATATATAAACCATACCACAATTTCGTGATCCATGGCCCTCCATTGATTGAGTAGATACTCTTTTCCTTTGAACTCCTAAAATAATGAAATTGATTAAAAATTAATTTAAATCACTAAATTGATAAAAAATAAATTCCATACATCTATACATGTATGGATGTGCATAATATTATATTAAAATATCATTTAAAAACTTTCACTTTAATATAAATACCATGAACATGATGGAGATCCCCTGATCCATGATCCCCCTCTCATAGATGCATGAGACTCTATTGATGTTTTCCTCGAAGGATCACGTGGAAAATAATCATCCATGATATATATATATATATATATGGATATCTATAGATACAGAGATATAAGATGTTTAAAGCCTCGAAAAATCACATGGTGAATGATCGTCCATGATATATATGTATATCTACAAATACACCTAGATACATGATGTTTAAAAAGTTACCTCATTCATTTACAATTCTTTTTAAAATTACTATTTCAAAAGAATTCAAAAAATTGATGTAATTTACACAAATGTTGGAGCACAATTTGAACACAAATGTAAAACACAAAACTTGAAGCACAAATTGTTGAAGTCATGCACATTTTGAAAATTAAATACAATTTTTTCTAAAACATGAAGTTCACAAAGTTACAGGCCTTTCATCTGGTTGCACACAAGTTCAGAATTGGTGAAAACAACAATTCCATTGGATCCATACTCCCTAGTTGTTCCCAAGCCTTCTACCAATGTAGTATAATATGCTTCATTGTTAGTTGTTCTTCCGGGTATATTCATTTTCCTTTGGAGGACATTGTTCGTCGCAATATTTCCTAGCACATATGTAATCAATGCTTTCCCTGGATTGGAATAACAAGAAAAATCTATGTATGATGTCCATTTTTCAACCATGTTTAGTGGGTTTTCTGATCCCTGAAAAAAAATTCAATAAAATATTGAATTCATTTATTGCAAATGCCTTATTTTATGGGAGAAATGGCATACATGGTTTCCAAAAACACTAGGACCATCCCTGCATTTAGCTAAACATTTTATAATATTTTACTGCCAATGAAAATGAGTAACAAAACATCTTAGCGATTATAGTTGTTGAGGTGATAGTGGACCCCTATGAGGTGTATGATGTGTAATCAAAAAGTAATTTTGGAGGTGTATGGCATGTAATCAGAAAGTAATTTTTGATTAAATTATTGAGGCTAAACATAGATTTCAAATGAATATGTAGAGTGCTAGTGGGTAAACCCATTACCATATTCTCATGCTTTCTATCCAAACAAAATAGTGACCTGAAAACTATGAAGATGAGGGATATCTTGAAGTAAAGAATTTCCACCTGGATCTGCAACAAGTGCAAACCCATAATATTTTTGAATTTTGTGGTTTCAATGCCAAGGAACTTAATTGAAAAGTTTTGGATTATATTATTGAGGATTTTTAAAACATATTTCAAATGAATATGTAGAGTGCTTGTGTGGTAAACCCATCTTCGTTTTAGACCATATTGGATTTTGATGTAACATTTTGTTTACTAGCAGGTTCTCGAATTCGCTTGTGATTTAGCATTGAAAGAGGTCACAACCTACATGTAATATTTTATTTTTCTTTTTTCTCCATGACGATGAAGAATAAGGGAAAGGGCCATAATTTAGATACAATTCTGAGGTGGTTACATTGGAATACGAACTTAAATTGGAATCAACTTGTCCCCAAGCAAGTGTCGTATGTTACCCACCATTGTGATAGGCACCAAAAATGTTTATTGAATAATTATAATCATACATTCCTAATGATTGCATGGAATTTGAGATTGTAAACTTAATATTGTTGCAAGTCATCCACGAGTGGTAAGATATGGAGTCATAACAACACTCGATGGAATTTATTATCATAGTAAATTAAGAACATTTATTTTCCATTGAAGTTCAAATTTATGTTTTGGTGTTGTTTCTAGACCCATCACATTAAATGAATTTTTATATTAGCATTTCAAACCGTCTACCGAGGTTCATTATCAAGATATAAAAGTGTGAAAAACAGATCTCAGGAGAGATGTATAAAAAGGAAGGGCTTAAGAGGAAAAACAACACCAAAACAAAATATAGATCGCGGAAGTTTGAAATCTGAAAGTTCAAATTTCTATTAGATTTTTTATGGAAAATGTATTGTGCTAATAGGAGGTAGTATTTATATTGTCTCTTCCATACACAATCTATTTTCTATGCAAGAAAGGACCAATTCAAGTCTAAGTATATGTGTGTGCTTTCTTTTCCTAAATAGGGGATTATTCAGTGCATAAATGAACACAAATTATTATCCAAAAAATGTAACATTGGAATATCTACTTGTACAGAAATTCCATGTTGTAGTGAATTATTTATACAAAAATGCAATACTGTAATACAAAAAGAAAAAATTGTAGAGAAACATCTATTATACAAACATACAATACTGTAGTAAATTATATATTTGTACAAAAAAAAATATTGTAGCGAATTTTCTATTAGTATAGGAAAGATAATTGATGTTCAATCAACATATTGTGTTTCTAGTTGTGACGGGTTTAAATATCTACTGGAATGTCTATAATCTCAACATTTTCTTTGAAAAAAATATCAAATCCTTAAATTTATCCCATTTTAAATTCAATAAAAAATTCAACATATTGTGTTTATAGTCGTGATGGGTTTAAATCTCTATTTAAATGTATAATCTCGTAACACTTTCTTTGAAAAAAATATCAAATCCTTAAATTTATCCCACTTTTAATTCAATAACAATTAAGATCCTATTATTTACTTATCTCGTTAAACTTATTTATTTCTTTGCCTCATCATTTCTACTTTGAAGCACAAAGTGCCCAGAATTGCATGAACTTGCATTTGTTGTTGCACATTGTAATAAGGAAAATTGATTTTTTATGGAAGGTGTATTGTGCTACTCAATTGAGTAGTAATGTTACATTTCAAGTTAATGATATTATTCAGGAAACAACATGGTAATATATATATATATATATATATATATATATATATATATATATATATATATATATATATATATATATATTATTGATTTATAAGCTAAAAAAAATATCGGTATGAACATTGTTGCTTTATTTATTGAAATTAATGTCATTATAAATGAAAGTAAAGTAAAGAATATAGTGACCAAATGAATGTGTATGATATGACATAGAATATTAGAATGTAAAACTAGGAAACTGATTGTTCCGTGGAAATACTAACTCTGTTAAGGCTGAACCACAAAAGAACTAAAATTGAGTATAATAATGTTACATTTCAATTTAATGATAATTTCTGGGAAAATTCTTTGATGTGGACAACAACAGAAGGTAATGGGAGTTGTTATGCTTCCTTAGGCTACAAGTTCTATCCCAATGAATAATATGTGGATTGGCAAAGAAACATGGATATCAACAAGAATGTTAGGTACTCTAAATTCATTCCTTCTAGATTGGTCCTTGGATTTTTAGAACAAAGAAATAATAAAAGTTGAAAAAATATTTGATTTAGTAAAGAATAAGAAATTCACCACCCCCTCCATATTTTAGGCATAAAACTAATATAAAACAAACAGTGTCAGATGATATAGAAGGCAATACAATATGAGGGAATGTCACTATGGTGGTTAGGGAGGAGAAATGTCATTCTTCCCATCCAAGTTCACATCTCACTTATATATATATATTATTGATTTAAAAGCTAAACGGAATTTTGGTATGAAATATTGTTGCTTTATTTATTGAAATTAATGTCATTATAAATGAAAGTACAATAAAGAATATATAGTAACATAATGAATGTGTATGATATGGTATAGAATATTAGAATGTAAAACTAGAAAATTGATTGTTCCATGGAAATACTAACTCTGTTAGGACTGAACCACAAAAGAACTAAAATTGAGTAGTAATGTTACATTTCAAGTTAATCCTAAGGATAAAAGGCGGGGTTGAATCATAATGGCATGAAGGTATTGGCTTGGGGGGAGCTAGTGGAGATAGCTCACGGTTGGGTGAAAGGTGCTCTACTCCTGTGTATTCCCCATGCAATAATGGGTATATAAAACCATGTTTTACTCTTATGATCATTTTGGAATTTCTTAATGATCTGCGTGGATGGAATAGAAAAAGTGATGAATTCTTGTACTTAGTATACATTCTATATGTTCTGCATGCATGGTCATCTACTAATTCATATGTTATTGTATCTATCTATGAATTCTATGTCCATGCATGTAAAAAATACATGTTGAAATACCTTGAGGGTGAGGAGAATAGAGAATGCATTAATATACATTTTTTTGTAAGTTGGACTATGATCTATTAATTATACAAAAATACTATACAAAAAGATGTGGGGCAAGGATGGCTGGAGGAAATTAGTCGATCCTTACCCTGATGTGTCTCCAAAATAACAAAGTTAGGGGTTGCCCCTGATGGGGAAATTAGCCCTTAAAAAGTCTTAGATAGTCATATTTAGCTAGATAATCTGAAACATTAATGTAAGCTAAAAAGACAACATGAAGTAGATATATCCAAAAAAAGGCCAGGAACCTTAAGGAGGAACTGTCAAGTCTTGTTTCCAACTTCATTCTACGCAGGGTCTTCCTCCATAATCTGGAAACCATAAACGCATATGATCTCTTCTTCTTATGCAGAAGGGATGTGCGCGTCCCTCAGAGGAGCAACAGGAGGAGAGGTTACGACCAAAAACCTTTGTCTCTTCACCCTTGCGTCATATGCCATCCATATACATAATCCAAACACCCATCTCTTCCGATATAGGCCTCTTCACAGGGAGACTATTGGTCTTCCGCGGTAGAGGTGGCTTAGAGTGTGGAATTTTCCTAGCAATAAAAAAAGGAGCAGAAGGTGCATAGCCATGCCAAGGGAGTCATCAGTGCCAAGGATTTCGAAAGGGTGAGCCGAGATGAAATAGGTGGAGTCCACTAAGGACTCGGGAGTCATCAGTGCCAAGGTTTTTGAAAGGGTGAGACGAGACGAAATAGGTGGAGTCCACTGAGGACTCAGGAGCCACCCCCAAGGAGCGATGGGAATTGCTGCAGTGCGTGCGTGCAGGGTGAACGCCTTGCACATTACCATGGATGGGCTTCTGATGCTGGAAGGGGGGTATAATGTGGAAAATAGGTGAGGAGGCAGGTGGCTCAGATAAGGCACAGTTGGGATGGAGGTGATGGAAAGGAGCTTGGGCTCTGAGAGCATAGAGGATATAGAGGGCGTGGAGAGGAGCAGAATGCACCAAGACAGAATGGTTGACGAGGCAATGGGAGTGGTGATTATAGCTCCAAGGGACATTAATGGTGGGCGATAAATTCTCCAAACGGTTGCGGGAGGAGTTGATGCCAACCACCTAACAGTCACTAAAGGCGAACGTCATTGTCTATGATTGATTTGAAACATACCAAAGAAACCTTCCCCTCATGTAAAATGTTGGCAGTGAAGATAAAGTGAATGCCATTTTCCAGCGAGAGTGGTGTGGTGGAGTCTTCCTCCCGAAGCCAAGCAAGGGCGATTTAATAGCTTTCACCATTGTCCGTGGGGTGATTAATACAGGATTCTAGCGATGGAGGGCTTCCATGCATCATGCTAGCTGTGTTGGTGTGTGGAGGTCTCGTGTCACGACGCATAACACCCGCATCCAGGGGATTAATATACAATTATTACTTGACCTTAGATTCAATATTTTAGAATTCTATATATGGCAGAATATAATTATATTTGAGTATCAAATGATATATGTAGTTATTCAGAATTACAGTTAATGTTATAGATTTTTGTTCTCAGTTAAAAATCCTATGCATCTTATTACGGTTAGGTTCAATTATGGTACTATTTAATTTGTGAATAATGGAATAGTTAAAGATGCTAGAAGTAGTGATAATAATTGGATGCTTAAGTTGGAAAAGAAAATCTACAAGTTTTCAAGTTGAATGAATAGTTTAGCTATTTTCTAATCTTTAGATTTGGACGCATATGAAATTACATTGAAATTGGTAATCAAAGTCTTATAAATATAAGAGAAAACTTCTGTAAGGCACGTGTGCAAGGTATTGCATTCTTGGAATTGTGATGGTTAAAATTCATAAATGTATTAAAGCAACTTCATTTCCTAACGACGGAGATGGAGCTCGAAAACCCTAATCATGGCGGTCAGTTTCGAATCTTGGACTTCTCAAGCTCGTTGCATGCACTGGAAGGAGGATCCTAGCAGCGAGGTAACAGTCATAGGTGACAGGGTACGAAGGATAACTGGGCATGCTACAATAGTCCACATCACGCATCGGAAAGAGAGCCAGGGGAAATGGGGGTTAGGGTTGTAAGGGTATCGTTTTCCCATAATTTCACTTCCATCCTGTTGAGGAAGCATGCGCTCACTGTTTCAGAGGTGGTCCATCGCTATCAGGAGTGTGGTTTACCAGCTAACAGAGGCATAAATAATGGTTAGAGAATGAGACTCCATGGAAATTGATCCCAAGCCTGAAGATATACTTATGGTTTGGGGTTACGAAGTTTCAGAGAAGAACCTAGATAAGTATATTTCAGCAGACAGAGGAGTTGGGGAAAATCCCAGAGGTTCGGGGGAGGTCTAGGGGATAGGGAAAAGGATAGGCCTTCTAGAGGAAAGCCTGCTCAATACAAGCCATAGTGTCTGGAAGGTGGAAAGTAGACTAGATATGCATCAACTCCTTGCAAATACTGGGATGGCGGCAAAGGCGGATGAGACGATGGTTCAAGTAAGTACTCCTACGCCCGGTGGTTTCAAACAATCGTTATTTTTGGGAGGGTTAGAGGATATTGTAGCTAATTGTGGGCCTCAGGGAAATGTGGGCTTGAAGGCATTTTTGGAAGAGGTTCACAGTCAGCAAGATCTAGTTAAGGGGGTCCGTCTGGATGCATCCTTAACAAGAAGAAGTCCTTTTCAGTGCAAAGAGGCTCGAAAATATGAGGATCTTTCCTCTTTGCAGGGTATAGAGGTGGCGGGTACTTGGCCGGAGGTTGGAAAGGGTTTTTTCCAAAACCCTCTTTCTAGCATAAGACATGGGAACGCTTTAGTAGGTGGGTTCCTACCCTTAAGTCAAGCAGAGGATCAGGAGAGGTGTTTTGGCATCCGCTGTGAGGAGGTGGTGCATGTAGGTTATGGGGCCAAAAAATTCCAAGTAGTAGAAAAAACCATTTGGGCGGAACCCTCATCACAGGTGGAAGGGTGACTCGGGTCACTCGAACCAGGAGGGCCAAATTCTAACGAAACTTCACAGGGGCATGAGGAGGGAGGAAGGAGTGGGGCTGCGAGAAGTAAGAGGAAGAAAGTTAATTTGATCAGGAAGAAGGAAGTAATCTCATTCTTGGTGCTCGAGATTGACATTCAAATCAATGAGGTGATGGAGGCTGCCTAAATAAAATTAGTTGGTTGAGTCAAGGAGAGGAAATTATCGGCTAAATACATAACGAAATGGACCTTAAAAGCCTGGTCACAGGATCTGGAGAGGCAGGTCGAAGTTAAAAACCTAGCTTGAGGTTGGTTCATGTTTAAGTTTTCAAAGAATGAATCTTTAGAGTGGGTTCTGAGGTGCAATTGGAGTTTTAGAAAATGACCTATTCTCTTTAGAAAATGGACCCCTTTATTTCATGCTCAGCGTGAGAAAATTGAGGAAACCCTAGTGTGGGTAAAGCTTCCGGGACTTCCTTTCCTGTTTTGGATGGAGTATATTTTTAGATCTATTGGGAATACCTTGGGGTAGTTTCAGGAGGTGGATATGTCTTTCCACAAACCATGTATAAGAGCACGGCTCCAATTCTGGTTAGTTTAAACCCTAAGGAAGGGCTAGTTAAGGAGATTCGTCTAAAATATAAAGACCTCTCTTTTACATAGATGATCGATTATTAACACATGCCTTTTTGGTGCCACCAATGCCACAAATATGGACACCTGGCTAAGGACTAACCTTTAGGTCACAAAAGAAGAAGGAAGTAGAAGAGGGAGGCAAGAATCCTAGAAAAAAATCAGGAAGAAGAGGAACCCAGAGAGGCAGTAGGGTAGCTTATGGAAGGCATGGAAAGGAGAAAGTGGTCAGTAGCTAGTAGAGGGTCCACAAGATCAATCCCAGCCAGAGGAGCAACCTCTACTTCCCACTGGAGAAAGAGGCAATTTGGCCTCGACATCACAATAGGAGGGTACGATCCTGGACCTTATCCTTTCTCTCAGTTCCCATATGTTTACTTCTACTTCTACTCTTTCAAGGCCTGGTCCCTCCAGGTCTATCATCATGGAATATATTCATGTGGATTCAATTTCGAAGGCCCTAGACCACATTATAACCACCACCCCTGAGCTCTATATTGAGCCCGTTGTTGTCTCTGGCCCTGAGAATGACCCCCTCCAGCCCTGCCCTCCAGAGAAGCCCCCTTATAACCTTAGATCTAGATATAAGAGGCAAATGCCTTAGAATGTAGTGGGCATCCTTGGGCCTCAGCCTCTCTCGGTCGGGCCTAGGAAGGTCGGGGGTAGGAAATCAAATATGTCCAAAGCCCAGTTAAGGGAAAAACTTGACATTGCAAATGAGAAACAAATTTCCCTTTACGAGGTACTTAGAGAAGCGCAAACCCCCTCTCTAGGTTATAGATGATTATTTTATCCTTCAATTGCAGGGGGTTTATTAGTCGACCTAAAAAACTAGCACTAAGGGACTTAGTGAAGTCCTATGAACCAGATGTCTTCATGTTACAAGAGACTTCGGGAGCCGGTGACAAGATTATTGGATCTATGTCCAAAATGTTCCCGAGTTGGTGTTTTCAGGCCCTAGATGCAATTGGAAGGTCTGGGGGCCTGGCGATCGGAATAAAATCTGGTAGATTGAAGGAGATTAGCACATGGGGAATGGATAACGTTCTAGAAATGGAAGTTTACTCCAATGAACTCTGCTTTCCCATTTTTTTATTGAATGTATATGGTCCCTACTTGGACAGGGCCCCATTTTGGAATAAGTTGTTTTCCAAATCCTTTTTGCAAGATCCAAACCTCATTTTGGGAGGAGACATGAATTTCACTTTGGGACACTCAGAAGCCTGGGGACCATCAGACTGAGCCGACCCTCTCTCAGACATTTTTATGAAAAAACTATCTTCTTTTAACCTAGTGTATGCCAATCTGATTTAGCCAAGGCCTACTTGGAGGAATAAAATAACTGGAGTTGAAAGGGTGGCAAAAAAGTTGCTTTGTTTCCTCCTAAAAGAGGAGTTGGTAACCCGATCCTCGGGCTTCTGGAACTGGGTGGGGGAAGGGGGTGACTAAGATCATTTTCATATCCTTCTAGAAATAATTTCCCCTACAAGAAACCTGGAGCCCCTTTCACGTTAAACTCTTCGTGGCTCAAGGATGAATCTTACAATCAACTATTTAAAGAAACCTGGAGGAAGGGGGAGGAGGACCGACATGGAGGGAAGAGCTTCCACTTCATGGAAAACCTAAAAAAAAATGAAAAAGGCCACTTTGGAGTGGGAAAAATCGAAAAATGATGTGAAGGATGAATCCCTTCGGCATATCAATGAGGAAATGGAATATCTGGAAAATTTGGAGGGAGACGGCTATGAATCAAATGAAAAGAGGGATAGAACAAAGATACTGGAAACAAATAGAAATAAAATCTTGCTGGAAAAAGAAGAACAGTGGCGATTAAAAATTAGGGCCATCTGGCTATCAACAGGGGACAAAAAAAAAAAATTCTTTCAGAACTATGCAAAAGGGCGAGAAAACATAAACACCATTTGGGGTATGAAAATGGAGGAAGGAAAAACTGCAAAATACTTTAAGGAGCTCTCTAGTCTAGGATGTAGCCATTTCAGATCGCTCTTTAAATCCACAACAGAGGCTTCAATAGCATAAGTGATTAGAGTGGCGTAGTTCTTCCCGCGATATATTGAACAGGAGGGAAATGATAGCATAATGGAACTAATGTCGAAAGAGGAGGTTGAAGGGATCCTAAAGTCAATGCAGAAGGATAAAATCCCTGGGCTAGATGGGTGGACAATTGAATTCTTCCAACATTTGTTTGAGTCCCCAAGGGACGATTTGGTTGGGGTGGTAGAAGAGTCAAGGGTCAAAGGCACCATATACCAACCCTTCAACTCTACCTTCATGGATCTCATTCCCAAAAAGGAGGACCCCAAATATTTTGAGGACTTTAGGCCAATATATCTCTGCACATGCATTGACTACAAAATTTTTGCAAAGGTGATAGCCACACGTCTGAATCCTTTCTTCTCAAATAACATTTCCAGGGAATAGTTTTGGTTCTTGGATGGAAGACAAATTCATGAGGTGGTAGGGGTGGCACAGGAAACTATACACAGTCTAAAAAGGAGTGGGAAGAAAGGAGTGATTGTGAAAATCCACCTCTCCAAAGCATATGATCATATAATTTGGATGTGCCTTCAGCTGATCCTGACCCATCTAGGGTTCAGGACTGATTTCATCAACTCGGTAATGGGATGCATCACAACCATAAGTATTTCCATTCTAATCAACGGGACCACAACTCCCTTCTTTCAAGCTTAGAGGGGACTTCGTCAGGGTTGCCATCTGTCACCCCTCCTTTTCCTCCTTGAAACAAAAGGCCTTAGTCAAATGATCCATGATGAAAAGAGGTGAGGAGATATCAAAAGAATTGAAGTGCCAGTCAATATTTCCATAACTCATTTGCTATTTGTTGATGATATCCTACTATTCAACAATAGCAGTAGAGAAGACATCAAATGAATTAAATCGATTCTAGATATTTTCCTCAAGGCAACGGGGTTGTGCATTAACGGTCAAAAATCCTCAATAAACCTCGAAGGGTTTGCAAGGGCGGAAGAAGAAATAATTTCTGAGGAGCTTCCTTTCGAAGTAAAAACATTTTCCAACTACTTTAAGTACCTGGGGTTCCACTTAAAGCATGATTCCTACAGAATCTGGGATTGGCACTGGCTAGTGGCAAAGATTGAGTCTAGGGTTAAGCATTGGAGTTTCAAATGGTTGTCAAGGGCAGGAAGGCTCGTGTTGATAAAATCAGTTGCTCTAGATATTCTGGTGTACTGGGTATCTTTAACATGGGTCTCGAAAGGAATCCTTTCCAAAATAAGGAAGATTTGCAGCAGATTTTTGTGGGCATGGTCGAAGGACAAATCGGTTCTGCCATGGGTGGCATGGGAGAAAGTGGCTAGTCACTTTGGATAACTTATGGACATCAGTGGTAAAGAGAAAATACATAGACCCAATGCCAGTGGGCGATTGCCTGCGTTTACCAGATAAAAAATTGCTAAAAGCCTCGGTAGTTTGGAAAGCCACTTTGGACTCAATGAGGATTATTGAACAAGGCTTGGCTTGGCATGTAGGAAATGGCGATTAGGTCATAATAGGCTAGGATCTCTGGGTAGGGTGAAACGTGGCATATGCCCTCTCCAGATAATTGATTGATCACCTTGCCAGCAGAGGGATTCGCTATCTAAGTCACATTGAAAATATAGTCCAGTCAAATGTTTGGGGACAAGCGTGGAAATCTAGGGAGGACATTTAGATAGAAGACAGGTGGTGGGCGTAATTGCAAGGATATATTAGTGAGCTTCAAAGGTCAAATTATGCATCCATGCTAGGCCAGAATCCTTGAGATGGGTACACTCCCCTACCAGACAATATGCTCCAAAATTCAGATATAAGTGGCTCATGTCTCAAAAAGGATGGACCGAGCCGGAGTGGTGGTATAAGCCAATGTGGGAACTCAAGTGCCAAGAAAAATCGATGCTCTTCTTCTGGTGTATCTTAAAGAACAAAGTCCCATCCTAGGATAATATGCAGAAAAGAAGCAAGACTAGCCCAGGATGGTGCTCTCTGTGCAAAAAGAATGAGAAATCAGTTTAGTATCTATTTATATCTCGCCTGTTTTTATGTAGTTACAAAATTCAAACATCAAACTTTTCTCTGTTTTATCTCTGTTTCGCATTGTTTTCCTCGATGAGAGGAGATCCGAGAGACAAAACTGGTTTTTTTTCCTGATAACTAAACTTTGCACATCTATAAAAAGTGTTTACTTTTTAGACGTTTTTTGTGAACAAAACAACTTAATGCATGTTTTGACTCATGTTTAGGGCTGATTTTTCTCTATTAGGGGTGGCTTGTGGGTCTCCACAGGTGCTCTCCACTTCAAAATCTTTGTGGGGCTAGTGGGTATCAGTTGTGATGGTTTTCTCATAGCCTGCAAACTCTATGTTTTTTCTGGCCGCTAGGGCAAAAAACATACAGTTTCTTTGAATGCTAATGGGCATATACTATGTAAATTTTTATCATCTTAATAGACCTAATCCTAATGATGTGATTAATATGAAAGTTCTTTTATCTAAATTATGGATCACAAAAGTCTTCGATCTAACAGAAATTTTGATTTTTCTTTTGGAAAAAAAGGCACGTGTGCAAAGAAAAAGAAATTGACCGAGGCAGTTAATCATAATATAAAAGATGACTAAGGTAGTTAATCATAAGATAAAAGATTTGATACTAGCCTCGGCAAATTACAACAGGTTATGCATTCACCCTTTACCATAACTTTAAAATATAAGTAAGACATCCATGTCACCATCATCGCTGAGGCTTAAGTTGACGTATACATATTTTTAGTGTCTTTTAAGGGGTTTCAAAAATTTTGGAATGTAATAATGATTATGTTAAATAAGTGTTATTTTTTCTAAAGGGTTTGCAGTAATTTGTACATTATTACATTATTTGATACATTGTTTATGACAGGTATATATATTTATTATTTCATAAAAAGAGTGAAGAAAGTTTGAGCAATAAATATACTTAATTAGGTTGTAATTTTATTGTTTGATATATTTTTATGAGGGGTATTAATGAGCTATATATATATATATACCCAACACCTTTGACATTTTCCCAGTCAGTTTGAGAGAGTGATAATTAATTCAACATTATCATCATGCGTTGACACCTAATCCTAAGGGTTGGGTGAGGATATTTAATATTGTATATTAAATTATATTAGGAAATAAGGAAGGCCAAGAGTCATTGGGAAGTTAATCCCAATAGCCTCACCTCCATGTATAAATACATTCACATTCTTCATCTAATACACATTCTGATTTGCAGAGTTACCTCTTGGTTTGACATGGTATCAAAGCCAATCCCACTATTGGCATTCTTGCCTGTGGTGTAACTCCCTCATTTCTGCTAACAGTCTTTGTACATTTAGTTTTATGTTCACTGCATCTAGTTTTTTGTTGCTCCATTAGATTGATGCCATTCTGAGTTTATATACTACAATTCTGCAATTTTTTAAAAATTATGTCTGTAATTTTTGCACAGTTCTGAATTTTTTGCAGCTTCTGAAGATTCTGCAATTTGCAGTTCCTGCATTTCTGCAATCCTGCACATACCTACAAATTCTGTAGTGGTTAAAAATCCTCCCATTCTAAAATTTTTAAACGACCTCTCGGCCTCCCCACTCCCCATAAGCTGTTTCCCTTCTCTCCATCCCGTAGCCTTTCAGCCCTCCCCCTACACAAATTATCCTCCTACCCACACAGCACATCTCTCCACTTCCATACACCATCGCCTATCCCATTTCCCCACTCCGCAACCCCACCCCCGCTGCAACATATCCCCGCTGCAACCTACCCCTTCCCTTCGACCCCTCACCCGACCCCTCACCCAACTCCCTCATTGCTTTCCCCACCCGACTCCTCCACACTCCCTATGCCACTACCCCTCACCGCTCTCCTCACCCGACTGTCGCTCCCTCCCTTCTGCCTCACCCGCCTCACCGCACATAATACAGTCTCCTCATCACATTTAATACTCCCCCCCCCATATATACATAATACCACCGCCTCCTAGCTATAATACTGCCTCCGTTTAATACCACCGAACCCCATTTAATACTCCCCCCATATATACATAATACCACCGCCTCCTAGCGATAATACTGCCTCTGTTTAATACCACTGATGTTTTGGGAAATAACTCCCCAGAAGTTTGTTGGGTCAAAACCTCCACAGATCAGGGCATGTTATTCAAGAAGGACTCACACAACCACACTTGTATGCTAAAAACTAGATAACATCAATAGTAGAACTCACCTGTAATCCTACGTTTGATGTAGATCTCGCGGGGTCCAAACCCCCAACAACCCTTCTTCCTCTTCAACCTGAAAACCAAGAAGAAACGTGCACGAAAATCTAGTTGTACAGCATATATTTATCCTAAATGTCATTGAAATCCATGTGAAACATCATATAAACAATAATAAATGCTTAAATAATAATCTTTTCACATATGCAAGCAGATATTAACACGTGAATTCAGGAACAAGATGGTTCTTCTTCATTATGAACATCATGTATAGTAATAAAAAGTGGAGATATCACCTGAATCCTTCCACGATCTTCGAACAGACCGTCATCCGGATCCGTCCCGCCCTTGCCTCGCTAGGATACTTTCAAGACTTGTGCACACGAGATGACATATAAACTGATGAACATCTCCAGGAAACAAGGGTTTCCTGTAAAAGTCTGGGAAAGTGTAGGAGGCACGGGAAATCAGACTTGAATTGGGATTCCACCAGAGTATAATATCTATAATTTCTCTCTCCTTTAGGCCATGCACATGAGGGGCTTTTATACTCCCTCAAAGTAGTTGCAATCAGTTGGAAATAGTTGGCCACGTGCTGGGGTGGTTGAACTACTGGAGTAACCATCAACCTAGCCCGAAAATATGGAGTTTTTATACATTTTTTGATGATTTTAATGGCATACGCGGAAAAGTGTGTATGGACTCACGTATACACGCGGAAAATTCTGGGCATACCCGCGTATGGGACTTTTAACACTGTTTTTTATGAATTTTGTTCAAGTCTGTGGGAATGGGTGCCCAAGGCCAACGAGACAATCATGAATCACATGAGGGTGAAAAATGATGCTATAACAGATGCCCCCTAATATATGAGGTTAGAAGGGGTACATGATGGCCGAAATTTATTATGCACATAGAAAGAACTTCGCAAGGACAAGAGAGGACTTCACCAGATTTCAGCTTGCCAAAAACCAAGGAAAGAAAGCAGAGAGTCAACTCATGCTGAGGCGGGCATACCCATGCTCAGTCAAAAATATATCATATAGAAATTACATGATAAATCCAGAATGTATACAAGTATATCTAAACTAAAAGTACATAATGAATCATTTGAGCAGGCCCGGAAGTACAAGTCAGAATCAATGTCCAAATATCACATATAGAAAGCTGATCAATGATGTTGAAACTAGATGTCTGATCATAAAAGTGACTAAATCTCCAAGTACCAAATCATAAGGTGTAGAACACATGGTACAATCACGCAACTCGGGAGCCAACATATAAGATGCTGCTGTACTGACACTGCAACATATAAGGGTGGACGGCATCACTGGCAGAAACTGAATGGACTGTCAAAAGTGAACCGAAAAATGCTGATGCAACCCGAGGTCTTCACCGATCTCGATGGCACAATTCTACATAATGGGAATAAATGAGCTGAAGTTGACCATGTGAGAAATCGTTGGATTACCGGTCAATAATGTAAACCGTTAACCAATGTGAGACAACCCACCAATAATTAAAATGAGTGTCAAGGTGCCCCAGTACAATCTAACAAGTGTGAATGAATGAGTTGAAGTCGAACACTTGGAAGAATCTATCAATCAGGAGGCAATGATGAATCCCCCCTGTTGATAGCGAAGAGTCTACCACTGATGACTGCAAACCCTAAGGTACTGACAAAAATACTCTAGACCTTATTCCGAGAGAAATGAGTCGGAGTTGATGGGAAAAGATCTGCTGGAAGGAAGGCATTAAGGCATCCCACTTCAGTCCAGCTCGAGTGTAACCCGAAGGCCAAAATTTGGAAGGAATCAGACGAAGCAGAGTGACGGAACCAAACCGAAGTACATTTTCGACATGCACAAGATGAAGCTAGCACATGGAAGAAACCCTCTGAACCAACCAATAATGAAAGCTGACACAGAGGCGAGATATCCACCGATAGGGTCAAATGAAAATCAAGGTACTGCACGAATCCCAAGTGTGATAATGTATGCTGACGTCGAACATAGGGGAAACCACTCAGTCAAAGACCCATAATGATGATCAAATGCTAAGCACAAGGTCACCTATCAATGATGGAAATAGGGCCAGGGTGCGGCTCTAGGTTTACTCTCAGAGCAATGTGTCGTAGTCGATGAGAGACAAACCCGCCAGCAAGAAGTCAATGGGCACCTTCTCAAACCAGCACGAGCAGAAGACCAAAACATCTGATGTGATAGAACAAGGTACTGACAAGACCGGGAAGGCCGACTGAATAATGAGTCAAGAGACACCGCAGAATGGTCGACTATGGTTAGACTTCCCTTGAACAAAAGCACGACTTGTGATGACCATGGCAGTAAAAAGTGACACTGTATAAGTCTGTTATGCAGGAGGCAAAAACAAACTCTCCATATGATTGGAAGAGATAACCAACCGGGGGAGAACTGACTAGTGAAACAAGGCAAAGGCTGAACCTAGGTCAAAACTAAAACCATCCCAAATGAAGGAAATATATAAGTGTATGTGCTTTGTTCAAGGGCGACAAACTAACATTGCACTGCCATCAAATTACGAAGTTACATCCCGTTCCCGCTCTTTTTGTTATATTTGATTTTTTTGTCTTTTTCATATAATAAGCCTGAAAAAGAATAAAAGAATGCTATAGTACAATGGATAGAATGAGTATCAAGAAACAAATGCACTAGTTCCTAGGATAGGAAAAATCCTATGCTCAATGCAAGGTGGCGGAAACTGGTAAGCGATACTCAAAGTAATGTTCCATCCATGGGTAAAAGGGTGTCAAGTCGCGATAGCTAAATGCATGCAATGGTTAACTTGTACAGACAGTCAAGGTCAAAAGTTGGCTTAAACATCGAGTCCAAAATGAAGCCGGCTAAAGGCCAGGATAAACAAGTAGCCAATATGTAATGCAATAATAAAACTTAACAACACCAGGGAGCCTCTAGGGTAATGGCCATAAAAATGATAGTGAAGAAGAAGAAGAATGAAGCTTCAACACATAAGTCATGGCGGGACTAAAGAGGACTCCCGAGCCTACATAAAACGCAGCATGGGCAACAAGTGATAGCGAGGAACTAACTAGGAAGCCCATGTAAAGGAAGGCTCTACCACCGAGTCATGATTAAATAATCGGCGAGTGAAATGGGTGTAATACTCATGACCTGATGGGATCGACCCTATGGCAAGTGATCAGAATGGAGGCTAGTATGAAAAATGCAACGGAAAGTGGATTCCCTAACCTATATGCCAGTGAAGATCATATACCTGCCATGACGGGTCAGCAGTCATGGATCAAAAACCGGAAAAAATCTCGAGTTCATCAAAATGTACCTGAAAATATACCAATCTGGGCACTTCCAAGCATCCGAGTTATGCAACTTAAGATAGATTGAAAAAATAAGCATAACAATTTTTTGTGAAAATTTTCAATTTTTGGGCATAAATACACAAGTTACCTCACATTTGGTTCATTGTTACTTGCTGAATTGGGAAAAAGAGCTCTGGAGAAAAAGCCTCTTTCGTCAAAACAGGAGCAATCGACCGTCAAACTTCGCCGAATTTGTTAGGTAAGCTCTTAATCCATCCTTGTTATCAATTTTTTCCGTTCATAAGTTTAAAATTCGGAAATTTCACCGTAGAATTATTTTTTTTAAACTATGGTTCTGCGCATACGCGGGTTTATACTGACCAAGCTGCGTATATACGCGACTGTGTATAGAGAAAGTCGCGTATGTGCAACCCGAAATGAAAAAACGTGATTCTAATGGACAAATTATTGAATTTTTTCAGGATGACTATATCATGGAGAGAACGTGAGCACAATGCCATTGACAATGAAGTACTGCAGGACCAATTATCGCTCAATATTCTTCGAAATTGTGGATTGCTCAAATTTTTCAAAATGCCAAATATGAAGAGTAATGTCTGGTTGCTCGAAATGCTTGTGAATTATTGGGAACCGGAAGAAGATTGCTTCATAATAGATCAAATGCCCATACGTATCGAGGTGGAAGATATCTATTTTATTACTGGACTTTCTCGGAGGGGGGAGCCAGTAGATTTACATGGAAAGCCTTTGGGAGGGCTCACCGTGGAAGATTACGTCCACGTCTACTGCGTAGAGGGTTCCAAGAAAGTTGGGACTCAAATTTCTATAAAAGATTTAAGAGACTTGCACATGAAAATTCTCCTATTTACCATTGGCTGGGTAGCAAGATCTACTTCCCTACACCAGGCATCCAGGACTCAAATGAGTATAGCTGTGGAATGCTTAACTCATATATATGATTGGTGCACAGCTCTACTAATGAACATGAAGCAACAATTGAATTCCATCCGAAAATCAAAGACAAAACATTTCAGATATGGTACAATATTGATGAAATTCTTCTTCGAGAAGATTCCTAGACTGAGACCCAAAGTGATCTCTTCTATCAGTAGTCCAAGGGACCCAAGAATTGCCCGATGGGCTGACTTGATGAAGAGACTGGGGGGAAGTGAAGTTCCTCGAACCACCTGGGATGATGAGTTCTTCCAATGGTGGGGAGAACAAATCATCGCTATGGAGGACTATCCCTATGCCAGGATGGATTTCCGTGGCGATCCAGACCTCGTCCTTCCACCTGGTGTGGCATGGGGTACAGTCGGTAAGATTGCAATTTTTTTTAGCTTATATAATTTTTTGGATTTTTTCAATATGTGTGAAAAAATGAAACATGTTTTTGTTTGGATTCAAAGTGACTTAAAATATCGTAATGATCATGATATAGATATTGGACTAGTCCGACCTGATGGTTACCCACGACATAAGCACCGCCGAAGCCAGGCGGAGACAGTAGACCCAGACAGAACCCTCCATGATGTACAGAGGAACTTGGAGGGTTTAACCCGCCAAGTGCATATGGCTGCAATGAAAGATCTACCCAAGGCCATCCAAAGACGGGTAGTAGGAGTACCTCGTGACTCGGTGCGATTATTCCGCCGAGTCGCGACTGCGATCGTGTTCTATAGGAACACAACTTCTGGGCAGGGACCACAGGAATAAATGGATATAATTTACCGGATGACTGTATATTTTTTGAGATTTGAACATGATCGGGCATAAGCCCAAATTTTGTATGACTTATGGATCCAAATTTTGTATAGTTTTTGAACACTTTGATGATATATATACAACGATTTTTGATGTGATGTGACAAATGTATAAAAATGTATGATGTTTTTTATAATTAAATTTTAATGTATTGAATGATTAATATGCCAATCAATTGCTTGATTAGCTAATGAGTCTGCCATCCAATTGTCAGCTCGAGGAATATGAATGAAAGTTAAAAATTGAAATGACCTTTGTAACAAACGTACCCTCAAGAACAACCAGAGTAAAAATGGATCTCTAACCCGATAAGTATTGTTCAACTGCGACACCACCAGCTGGTAGTCCAAGAAAACTACCAACGAATCAACACCCAAATATATTGCCTCCGAGAGTAGATAAATAACTGCAGTGTATTCTGCTATATTATTTGAAGTAGGACCAATGCAGACTCCTCTTGATACTAACAACTGACCGGATGGATGATGAAGCACCCAAGCCGCGGAAGCCAAGTTCCGGGTGTGTCTACTAGCACCATCGGCGAAACCAAAATGACTCATGACATCAGACACAACCTGCCAAAGCAGATCAAAAAACATCACCATCCCATCAAAGATCGAAAAACTAGATACGTACGAAGAAAATCTACTATATACAAAAAGCAAAATGCCAGGCCAAAGCCTAGGCATAATAATTTTTCAAATAGAGCCCATTTCTGGACTCCGGCAACTCATTCCCTTCGAAATCAACCAAGGTATATGCTCCTTTTTTAAGTAATTTTTTAACGATAAAGGGGCCATACCACATAGACTTAAACTTTCCTGCCCCCAGGGCATATTTTTCTTGGGCATAGACCAAAACAAGGTCACCTTCGGAAAAAACCCTAGGCTTGACCGCCTTATCGTACTGAACTTTAACTCGATTTTTATGCGCTTCATTCATTGTGGCGGCATCCCGACGCTGCTCATCGAGATGTTCCAAATGAAGGAGACGTTCTTCAAGACTAGAAGTGTCATGAAGAAGTTCAAAAACTAACATAAGAGAAGGAATCTCACATTCAATGGGAAATACGAAATCCAACCCGTAGACTAGTTGAAATGGAGTAAAGCCAGTTGCAGTTTTCACTGATGTCCTGTATGCCCAAAGTGCAGGATATAGCATGATATGCCAATTGGATCGAGCTTTATTGATTGTCCTCTGAAGAAGTGTCTTCAAGGATTTATTCACAGCTTCCACTTGCCCATTGGCCTGAGGATAATACGAAGATGAATGCTCCTGTTGGAAACCTAATCTTAGAGCCAACTCAGCCGTCATGCTATTCTGAAAATGACTGCCATGATCAGTGACAATCTCTCTAGGAATACCAAAACGAGCAATAACTCGGTTGAACAGAAAAAGAGCTGCTGTCTCACCATCATTCCCAAAAGTAGGAATAGCTTCGACCCACTTCGTAAAGTAGTCTACTGCTACAATAATGTACTTGTGACCTTTAGCCGAAGGCGGGTTACAAGTAGTATAATCAATACCTCACTTTGTAAAGGGACCAAAAGTAATGACTGGAAAAAGCGGAGCTGGATGAGCGCGCATTTTTCGAGTATAGACTTGACACAGATGACACTTTTTGACCGACTCCACACAATCTTTGAAAATCAAAGGCAAAAAGTACCCAGCATGCAAGATTTTTTGGGCTATAGCAAGCCCAGATAAATGACCACCAGAAGCTCCACTGTGACAATCATTCAGCACAGCCTCGGCTTCTTTGAAAGTTAAGCAACATCTCAGGATTGAATCAACCCCTCGACGGTATAAGGCATCACCAATAATCAAGTAATTCTTATCCAAGTGACGCAACTTACGATGCTCATCTTTCGAAAAAGTAGAGGGAAACTTCGCAGTCTGAAGATACACAATGATATCTCCATACCAAGGATCCTGTCGAGAGATAAGAAACAAATGTTCATCCGGGAAGGATTCATCATAGACTATCTCTTCTCCACAGGGCAACTTGGAGATTAATTCCGCGAAAACTAATGATTTGTTGGACTTGGAAGACATAAACTCAAGATCAAATTCCTGCAAAATCACAATCCATCTATTGTATTTTCCCCCAATCACTCGCCTACTGAGAACAAATTGAAATGGATTGGCTGCTGCCAAAACATAATTTTTTCATAAAAGAATGTAATGTCTGAGTCGCTGCACAGCATGAACAGCTGCTAAAGCCAGTTTTTCTATCAGAGTATACCGGAGTTCAGGTCCTACCAAGCCTTGACTAAGATAGTATATAGCATGCTCTACAAGAGCATCATCCTCCTGAACCAGAACCATACTAATGGTAGATTCTGCTGCTGCAAGATACAAAAGGAAATCCCTGCTATAATCAGGTGGACTCAATAACGGAGCAGAGGTCAACGCTTTTTTCAAAGAATCAAATGAGCGTTGAGCGAAGTCATCCCAAAAGAATGGAACTTCCTTCTTCAACAATCTCATAAATCCTTTGGTAACTTTAGCATAATTTACGATAAACCTCCGAAGAAAATTAGCTTTTCCTTGTAGACTTTGAAGTTGACGAATAGACGACGGGGGAGGCAACCGAAGTATTGCCTCAACCTTGAAGGGATCTACCCTAATCCCTTCCCTAGACACAATGAATCCCAATAACCGACTGGATGTAACCGCAAAAACACACTTGTTCGGATTAAACCTAATCTTGTAGAAACGACATCGTTCAAATACTTGACGGAGGTGAGCAGGATGATCCATTCTCTTTCGAGAATGAGCAGCTAAATCATCCAAATATGCCTTGATAATATGTTTGATGTCATGGAAGGCATATGACATGGCCCGCTGAAACGTAGCCCTAGAATTTTTAAGACCAAAAGGCATCTTATTATAAGCAAAAGTACCCCAGGGACAAATAAAGGCAGTCTTATGCTGATCTTCAGGACAGATAGTAATTTGATTATATCCAGAGAAACCGTCCATGAAGGAGAAAATCTCATTACCGGCACACTCATCAATGATCTGATCTATAAATTGTGTGGGGTAATTATCTTTCGGACATGCTTTATTAAGGTCTCTGAAATCAATGAAAACTCGAATTGTTCCTTGTTTTTTATCTACGGGAACAGGGTTTGAAACCCATTTAGTCAAAGGAATAGGGAAAATGAATCCCACCTTGAGCATCTTCTCTACCTCGGATTTGATAGCTGCAACCTTCCTAGGATTGACCGGACGAAGTTTTTGCCTCACAGGCTTAGCATTTTCGTAAGTCTTGATCTCATGTTGGACAATAGATGGATCTATACCAGGCATTTCCTCATAAGAACAAGCGAATACATCCCTAAACTCTTTAAAGAGATCGATGTAAATCTGAATCTCTTCAGGGGAACATTCAGCTCCGATGAAGACATTTTCTATAACATTGGGATCCCTGGAAATGTTCATCGGGATAGTTGGAGAAATCACAGCCATGTTCCCTTCAGCATAAAGCTGTGTTGGTGCTAAAGGGTTTAGGACTGGGTGAACAGGACCAGGAGACACAGGGCTTGGAAAAATTGATTCAACTTTGCTCAAATCAGGTAAAAAGTAAGACCCATGATGCAAATCATCCCACGGTCTATCTATACCAGTCATAGCTTCTAGGATGGCCTCTTTAGATGGAAGAGTTGTATCAAGGCAATCCTGGGTAGAAGAAGAACTAAGTGTCCAATCCGGAGCCACATCGCCATCCAATTCCTCCGGAGAAAGAGGAGCTAGAATGGACTCTGTAGAGTCAACAATAGATTGATAAGCAATCTCAGCTGCAGACATCGGAAATGCCATTCCACCCACTTGACCTTCCGCTAATGTGGCTTTAGGGGAAGGTAAGTTCCAAGGGTCCGAAAAATAATGAGTTCTGAATAAATCTCTTCGAAGAGGAGCCCTGGAGGATGAAATTGCATTTATATGAACTTTAGGAGGTGGAATATCAAAAGTACCCATCAAAGAAGAATACATTCCAACCCCTAAATTCTCAACAGGTGACTTGGCCTTATCCAACTTTGGAATAGTTGAGTCAATAGATGCATTTGGGTCTACAGGAGAACAGTCCAGTTGATCCACCATAACAATCCTCCCTTCGTGATGAAAACAAATAATCCGAAATAATGAAGATGCAATAGCATCCATCTCATAAAGCCAGTTTCTCCCCAACAGAAGGTTGTAGTCCAAGCTTGCATCAACTATCTCAACCTCTATATTTACAGTTTTTCCCCCAACACAGATGGGAAAAGTTGGGACAATACCATGTGGTTTGTGAGAATGACCATCAAACGCAGTCAGAAGAGTAGCAGATGGAACAGCTGCGGGAGATCCAATTCCCTTCCAACATGTGAGAGACATCACACATGTGGAAGTGCCCTCATCAACAACCGTCCGGAAAATATTAAATTTTCGGTACGATGATTTAATATGAAAAGCCATATGATGGGGGAGTCTCTTTTTAAAATTAGTCATATCGAATGTAATCATAAGAGATTTCTTTGGATCGACAGCCCCAATAGCAGTGAGCAAAGCATTGCGCTGAGCCGTACAAGACTGGAGCACCTCTAGAGCCGACATGGCACAAGGACTCTGCGCCAGATCTTCCACAATAGAGTAGTTCTGGGAAGCCCTGGCATTTGGATTAATTGTCATACGCTTAGTAGATGCTTTGGGCATCCGAGGTATAGGCTCAATAGTAGGCTTCGTGATGTGAAGCGGCTCAGTAGCATCGGGAGCACCCTTGGCTTTCGAAGACTCATCTTCGCCATAATCACGGGATCTCGTGGCGATATCCACATGAGCACTCATCATGTATATGTTTGATGGAGTTTCCCCTTCCTGGGTGCCCCATAAGAAGCCCCAGTATTTTGATTCGCGCCAAAAACTAGTTGTTTCCCTTGGGGAAAAGGGTTTGTCAACATAGCCTGGGAACTAGAAGAACCCTGTTGAGCTAACAAGCGCTGCACATCCTGAATTTTAGGGCAAAGGTGAGTAAGATGGTCTCCAGCGCATAACTTGCATGGAAACTTCACTTTATTTTTATCCTTTGGACCCTCACCAACATGCTCGTTGGATTTATTTGCATTACCCTTCCCATTCTTGCCCTTTTTCTTATTATGTCCCTTCTTCTTCCCTTCGGATTGTTGACTTTCTTTAAGGTTAGAAGTCTGAACAGCATTCATCAACAAAGATTGAGAAGGCGATGATTTAGCAGGCACAGCCTGACCAGAAGGAGCAGATTGTAAAGACAACTGCTGCAATTGACTAAGCAGGTTAGCTGCACCACTATTGATCGACCCAATAAGTCCATCACCATGAGGACCGGGTTTAGTTTTGGATAAGTCCAATTTGGAGCGAGGAGCATTAGGCAAATATTTATGAAGGACCCTAGACTGAGAATATATCAATTCAAGATGTTGGGCCCTAAAAATGGCCTGCTCCTTGGAAAATACCCCGGACAGGGACACATCCTTAGAAATATCTCACTGCAGAGATTTCAAAAACCATTCCAAAAGGAATTCTCCTGGAATATGAGCTTTAATAAGCCTCTTCCTTCTCCTCCATTCCTGAATATGATCAGAAATGTGGGTTGCATCGTCCTGTTTAAAATTAGCTAGGAGTTCAGTCCCGACATCATAACGGACAGGAAACTGGAAATGATTTAGAATTGTTGTAGCCAGATCTCCAAACGTAGCAAAACTGCCCCTAGTTAACTCAATATACCACTTGGCAGCGTTTCCAGTTAAGGTGCGTTGAAACAATCTCAACCTAATCGAATCGTCGATCAGGGAGTTAGAAGAACACCATAAATGGAAGGTGGTGATATGGTCAGCCGGGTCCTCTCCATTCTTGCCTTCAAATTTTGGAATGCCTGAAGGTATTTTGGTAGGAACCGAAGGCCACCCAGAACTATATCGGATCGGATCATTCGTCAATTTCGACAAATCTGGCAAGTTAAACGCTGCGAGAAAAGTTAAACGAGGCGGAGCCTGAGGATTCCATCCTTGATGGGATGAATTCCCAACATTCTGAAAAGAGTACCCTGGATTTGATGAGGTACCAGGTTGCCAAAAAGGACTCGTAGAAAATTTTGGGCCAAAAGACCCAACATTTGGAGAAGGACCCCCTCCCAACATAGAGTTACTAAAGACCGGACCAGTTCCCCCTCCTGAAGTATTGAATGAAGAAGAAAGCCCCTGATAGGGGTTCCATGCGTTAGAAAGAGGGGAAAATTTCTGATAAGCACTCGACGAAGGGAAAGAAACATTCCCTTGTTGACCGGCGTAAAACTGATTCCCTGCCCCCACTGTTGTAAATACAGGGTTCCAACCTGTAAAAGTAGTCAAACTCTGACCTCCAGACCAAGGGTTAAAACTCTGAGTTTGAGAAGTAAAAGAAAAATACCCTAAAGAAGGATTTGAACTAGGAATATGCCCAGTTCCGAAGGGGAACCCTTGAAAAGAAGCTGACCCACTAGCCATGGAAGACATGGGTGTAGATGCAGCTGCAGTAGCGGAAAAGGAAAAAGGAGGAATCCCACTAGTGGGCATTCCAAAAGAAAAGGGACCAGATTGAGAAGCATGTGCTTGGGTGAAACTAGAGCCAAAAACAACAGTACTAGAAGCAATCATAGATATAGCAATAGTGCCCCCTCCTTCAACTGAAGCAGGAGTCTGAATGCCTGTAGCACTCACAGCAGAAGCCGCGTTCCCAGTCGTGGCCATCGAAAGGTATGAATAAAAAGGAGGATCTTCTGGTCTTGTAGACTCAGGTCCGATGTACTCAACAACAAACTGATAATCAGGAGGAAGAGGAGATGGAAGTGACTGAGGAGACTCAGGTACTTCCTCTACTTCTATTCCTAACTCTCCCGGAAACAAGACTCTCGAGGTGAGAGGAACGTTCCTCTCGGAACCAACACCAGAACCAACTATAGGACCTTCAAGCCCTTGTGGAGGATCACTCTCCACTGCGTCAAACGCCACAGGGTGATATTCACCTGCTATGTTACTCCTACGCCTTCTTGAAGAAGGCTCTGCACTCTCGGGAGATAACCCCCGAATTCTCCTCGATTAACGAGGCGCTTGATCAGCCACTTTAACAAATTTTAATTAGACTCAAAAAAATATAAATCTAAGAAAGCTAGGAGCAAAGAGCACTCACTACAAAAAATCCCTAAGATACAGCCAAGCAAGCAGCCTTCAGGTATTTCCGCTTCAGGTGATTAGGACCGGACACCAAAATACGAGAAAGTAAAAAATAGGACCTCCCGAAATTAGTCTGGGATAATTACAGCCCAGGCCTACTGGCGAAGGTAACAGAAACAGTTACACCGACCTCCTAACAACAGCCTTTGCTGGCACAAGTACCGAAGCTTCGCAAGGGCACCCCCCAGAAGTACTGCCGGAAGTGATACGACGTCTGCCTCAGGTACCACGGGTATTCCCCCCCACAGTCACCTGTGTGGAACCTAGGAATGGCAAATATGGGCACCAATCTGTGTCAGAAGCTGGGCGGAACGGTCTTGAGGAAAGATCAAGCAAATCAGAGAGGCGGTATCTCTCTTCTCGGCCTTCACTTCCCCTCGTGCTTGACTCTCTGGAGGAGAGCTTTCCCAGTCCACCTAACGGAGTTGGATTTCGCTCAATTAATAAACTTCTATGTTTTAGTTTGAGCGGCCTTGGAGAGTTAACTCTCCACTCACCTAATCCAAGGCCCTAAAACCTAGCTAGTTGGTGTATGACACTTAAATAAAAAACTTGCTAGTTGTTTTTAAATTATAACACTTATTTTAATTGGCTGTTATATTAGGTCAATGGGATATGGAAATGAAACTTGTGGTGTTTTATGACGCAGAAAAGAAATTAATGAAAACCAAACTACATGCAAATGCAGTAATTGCCTTTCGATGAAAAGAAATTTCTACACAGGTTCTACGAGACTATATTTTTTCTTTTCAGATAACAAACTTCACACTCGCAAAAATTATGAAAAATACTAAATTCTTAAGTGAACCTAATGCAAATTACTAAGAGCATGCAAATTCTAAGATGCAAAATCTAACAAAGAAAAGAGAAATTTCCCAAGAATCCTTCAGTTTTATCATATTTTGGTTGTCCACAAAACCAGTTCCCAAAATCAGAAACTCTCAGTATAAAGACACCAAAATATGCTTGAAACAAGAGGAAGAAACCAATGACAATTCCCTTCCCAAATCAAGTTAGAAACCAAAGGCAAGAAATCTCAACAAAGCTTCAAAAGATGTAACAAAACGAAAACAAAAATGCAAAACAAAAGCAAATGACAAAACAAAATTTTTTTTGAGCTTTTGAATTTATAAAAAGAAGAGCTCGAAGAGACCAAGAAAACTATCCAATTACCAAGCCAAACAACTCTGAATTTCAAGAAAAACTTAAAAAACACTCCAAATCTTATAGTGCCACTTAGTAGAAAGATTTATATGAGCAAAAGAAGGCAAGAAACTTAGTAACTCAACCCAGAATAATAGTACAACCTTGCAGCAAACAAAAACTTCAAAGAACCAAGAAAGACTCTTCAAAAATTGCAACAAGATCTAGTCAAATGAACTCAAGAAAACCAACCAAAAAATGGGCAAAAATCAAAGTGCAAAGAAAGACATAAAGTTAGGAAAGAGTATTTGAGAAAAAGCTCCCTGTCCTGATTAAGCAGAACAACCAAGAATCCTCAGAAAGAGATCTTGGTACTCAAACTAAAAATGCAGGCACTCAACAACAAGATTTTCCAAATGAGTCAGTTTTCAACCAAACAAGAGAGAAAAAGGCAAATAATCACTTTCAACACAATCTAGAGGCTATAAAGACACTACAAGACACTACAAGAAACGAGGTCTCCATAGGCCGAGACAAGACAAAAGTCAAGAAATCAAAATTGCAAAATTTTCCCAGAGGCATACGCTACTTAGCCGAGTTTTACCTTAACGAGGCGTACATCTGTGGTATGTCAAAAGGAAACACGCCTTTATATTACTTCCTTTAACAAAAACTGTGTGTATATGCGACTGTGTACAGAAAAACTCGCGTATGGAAAGGTAAATAATGAAAAACAAAAATGATCAACCCTGGATAAAGAACCAGGTCTTCAGTCTGACTGAAAAAAAGTTAACTGGACTGGAAATAATGATAAAAATTGTTGGAAACCTTTAAAATAGCTGAAACCACCCAACAGGGGAATCACAAGAATGCGATCCCCAGCAAAGTCGCCAGTTTTGTTTCGGGAAATAACTCCCTAGAGGTTTGTTGGGTCAAAACCTCCACAGATCAGGGCATGCTATTCAAGAAGGACTCACACAACCACACTTGTATGCTAAAAACTAGATAACATCGATAGTAGAACTCACCCGTAATCCTACGTTTGATGTAGATCCCGCGGGGTCCAAACCCCCAACAACCCTTCTTCCTCCTTAACCTAAAAACCAAGAAGAAACGTGCACGGAAATCTAGTTGTACAGCATATATTTATCCTAAATGTCAGTGAAATCCATGTGAAACATCATATAAACAATAATAAATGCTTAAATAATAATCTTTTCACATATGCAAGCAGATATTAACACGTGAATTCATGAACAAGATGGTTCTTCTTCATTACGAACAACATGTACAGTAATAAAAAGTGGAGAGATCACCTGAATCCTTCCACGATCTTCAAAAGGACCGTCATCCAGATCCATCCCGCCCTTGAATCGCTAGGATACTTTCAAGACTTGTGCACACGAGATGACATATAAACTGATGAACATCTCCAGGAAACAAGGGTTTCCTGTAAAAATCTAGGAAAGTGCAGGAGGCACGAGAAATCAGACTTGAATTGGGATTCAAACAGAGTATAATATATATAATTTCTCTCTCCCTTAGGCCATGCACATGAGGGGCTTTTATACTCCCTCAAAGTAGTTTAAATCAGTTGGAAACAGTTGGCCACGTGCTGGGGTGGTTGAACTACTGAAGTAACCATCAACCCAGCCCGAAAATAGGGAATTTTTATATATTTTTTAATGATTTTAATGGCATACGCGGAAAAGTGTGTATGGAATCGTGTATACACGCAGAAAATTCTGGGCATACCCGCGTATGGGATTTTTAACACTGTTTTTTATGAATTTTGTTCAAGTCTGTGGGAATGGGTGCCCAAGGCCAACGAGATAATCATGAATCACATGAGGGTGAAAAATGATGCTATAAAAACCTAAACCCATTTTTAATACCACCCCATTTAATACTGCCCATTCATAATGTCTATCATTCATAATCTTGCCCCCACAAAATTTTTCCCAAACAAAAAAAATATATATAATTTTTTTTTTGCAGAATTGAGTATATTTCCAGCAAAGTTTTTTTTCAAAAGAAATTTTCCAGCAAAGTAATTCTTTTTCCCTTAAAAAAAAAAATGCATTCTCTCATATCTATTGTAGGGGTGGTTCTCTCCGGCAAGGAGAACTATCTTTAATGGTCTCAAAAAATCAGGCACACTCTCATTTTTAATGAGTTGTGGAAAGGAATTTGTGAAGGACAAGAAGGAAATCCACCAGAAAATCCCACTTCAGACAAGGAGCTCGCCATTTGGGAAAAAAAGAACTGCAAGGCCTATGCCTTGATTGCATCTTTCGTAAATCAAGAGGTGAGTCGCCATATTTCACCATTTTCAAATGCCTATGAAGCCTTGAGCAAGCTAAAAGAACTCTATGACTCACATTCAAAACTAGAAATTATTCAATCGATGATTAAGCTGTTCAGTCTTGAAATGAAGAATGATGATCCCCTTGCTTTAGCTTCAGAAGTAAGATCTATCATGCATCACATTGACAACACTGGTGTAAAATTTGACATATCTCTCATAGTATATGTTAAGGCATTATATCTGACTTACTCACATTATCTTGAGTCATTGCAAGCAAGTGGAAACCTTGAGCATATCACCTTTGATTCCCTTGAGAAAAAGTTTGTAGAAAGAGAGAAAGATTTCAGGAATATGAAATTCCCTTCATCTTCTGAAGAGGCTGCATAATTTGCACATAGAGAAAGGAGTCATGCTCTAGATCCTTCCAGAGGAGGAGGTGGCTGAAGAGGAAGAGGAAGAAGAAACTCCAGAGGAAGGGGGGGCAAACAATCTGACAAATCCAATCTTCATTGCATACGTTGCAATAAAGACGGGCATGATGCATCCACATGCAGGACACCTTGGGATAAAATTGAGCAGGAAAGAAATCAAGACAAAGGTAAAACTAATGACAAAGACAAAGGTAAAGCACCTAAATCCACTCATTATGTTCTAGCACATTATAACAATGGAGTAACTGAAGACTTGTTTGATGTTTCATTTACTTCATGGAGAGATGATTGGTTGCTAGATTGAGGAGCAACATGTCACATGACATTTAGAAAAGATTTTTTTGAAGAATTTACTGAAAACGTTGATGGAGAAGTATACTTCGCAGATAAATCCAAACTCAAGCCATCAGGGCTTGGCACAGTTAGGCTTAGGTCGCCTGGTCTTCCAGATCATATTCTACATGAGGTTCTATACCTCCCTGAGTTGAGGAGAAACTTGTTGTCCCTGCTCCAAATCCGCCAGCAAGGACACTTTTTTCACTTGTTTGATGGCAAGGTAGAGGTCAGAAAAGCATTAGATCACTCACTTGTCATGGAGGGAATATAAGAAGGAAGACTCTTGAAGCTGAAAGGTTCATCTTCTCATGCTCAAAACTTTGCATTCAGTTCACATCATGATGAAGGTACATTCCCATCAAGTATTTTATGGCATGCTAGATTTGGACACTTAAACTATGAAAGCCTTCGTTTGTTGAAGAAAAATGGTGTTAATGGACTGCCTACAATTCCTAGGAAACCTAAGGAATGTGATGCTTGTATTCTAGGAAAGCATAGAAAACAACCATTTCATGATTCTCACTCCAGAGCACATAGAAAACTTGAGCTTGTTCATTCAGATTTATGTGGCCCTATGCCTATTGCTTCTGCAAATGGAAATAAATACATGATGACATTTATTGATGACTACACCAGAATGTGTTGGATTTACTTATTGAAGAGCAAGTCTGATGCTTTTCAAACATTCAAGAATTTTCATGCATGGATTGAAAATGATGCACAAACTCATATTGGCTCTCTACGTACTGATAATGGAAAAGAATACACTTCAAACGAATTTGAAAATTATCTTCTTCAACATGGAATCAAACATCAAACAACTGTGCCATATAATCCACAACAGAACGGTGTAGCTGAAAGAATGAACAGAACCATTTTAAATATGGTCCGCTCCATGTTATTTTTCAAGAATGTAAAATTGATGTTTTGGGCTGATGCGGTTCTATGTGCTGTTTACATAAAGAATAGGTGTCCTTCAAGTTCAATTAGAAACAAAACTCCTTTTGAAATGTGGCATGGCCACATTCCTTCGGTAAAGCATTTCAGGGTCTTTGGTTCCACCTGTTATGCCTTGATACCCAAGGGACAAAGGAATAAACTTGGTGCTAGAAGTCGAAAATGTATCTTCTTGGGGTATTACAATACCTCCAAAGGATATATTCTCTATGATGAAGCCAATAAGAAGTTTGTAATAGAGGGAGATGTCATATTCCTTGAATCCTCCAAGATAGACAATGTTGTTGAGCGGCAACTTGATCGATTGGATAGATTCACACATGCAAAGTCTTTTCAAGAATTTGATAATCATATTCCACACCTTGAAGGGGGGATTCCTATATTGAATCAAACTGTGGAATAATTTCCTGAAGCACTCTCTCCCCCACATGAAGAAACAACCACAGATGACACATTGAATGATGTGATTGACAGAATTGAGAGATTGAATCTTGACTCAATCCCAACTCAGTCAAATGAGTAGCCTGGGCCATCTCAGAAAGGTCCTCCCAAATGGCTGACAAAGACACTAGAGAATGTTCATCTCGATGAGGTTGGAAAAACAGGAACAAGAAGTTCCACTAAACAAAATGAAGGTGACGTAGATAATTCTGATTCTCTTGTTGATATGGATATTTCTTATAATTGTGAATTGAGTTTGTCTACAGATCATGAACCAACTTCCTTCAAAGAAGCCGATTCTCTTGATAAATGGAATGAAGTGATGCAAAAGGAGTATGATGCCTTGATAAAGAACGACACTTGGAAGCTAGTTGATCCGCCTTTGGGAACAAAACCAATTGGCTATAAGTGGGTCTACAAGAACAAGTATAAAGCAGATGGCTCACTTGAAAAGCACAAGGCCAGGCTTGTGGAAAAAGGTTTTGCACAAAAATAAGGAATTGATTTTGAAGAAACTTTTGCCCCCACAGCAAAATGGACCAACATCCGGACTCTCTTTTCCCTAGCGGCTCAGAATGGATGGAAAGTCCATCATATGGATGTAAAAACCGCCTTTTTGAATGGAGATCTAAAGGAGAAAGTTTTTATGTCCCAGCCAGAAGGATTTGTTTTAAAGGGCCAAGAACACAAAGTTTTCAAGCTTATAAAATCTTTGTATGGCCTCAAGCAAGCACCAGAAGCCTGGTATGAGAAATTAACCGAGCATCTTCTGAAACTTGACTTCAAACATTTTGACCTTGATGATGCAACTTTGTTTGTTAAGAAAGTTGGAAAAAAAGTTGTATATCTTGTGGTGTATGTAGATGATATTTTGATGACAGGGAACAATGAGAGCTATATTGCATCCATGAAGAAAGAATTGAAGAAAGGTTTTGAAATGACTGATTTGGGTTATGTTCATTACTATCTGGGTATTGAAGTAATTCAACATCCTAAATTTATATTTCTTTCTCAAAAGAAGTACATTAGAGATCTTTTGAACAAGTTTGGCATGGATGAATGCAATCCCTTAACCACTCCAAGGGAACAAAACTTGAAGCTCACATCCATTGAAGGGAAGGAATTCGAGGATGCAACTAAGTATAGACAACTTATAGGAAGTCTTATCTACCTGACCACCACCAGACCTAACATTTCATTTGCTGTTGGAATCCTCTCAAGGTTTATGCAAAAACCTTGTGAAGGACATTGGTCTGCTGCAAAAAGAGTTTTAAATTACTTGAAGGGGACTCAAGACTTTGGACTCAAATATACACAGGTAGGCAACTTCAGCTTGATCAGATACTCTGATTTAGACTTTGATGGGGACAAAGAAACAGGGGTGTCTACTACAGGTTACACCATGAGTTTTGGATCAGGAGCTGTCTCATGGAGATCACGCAAATAGTCAGTTCCAACAGATTCCACGACTGAGGCAGAATACGTGGCAGCAGATGAAGCAACAAAGGAAATTGTGTGACTCAGGAAAATACTAGAAGATTTGCAGATGAAACAAATGTATCCCACACCACTCATGATCGACAACAATTTTGCAATAAAGTTGGCCAAGAACCCAAAGTTCCATGATCGAACAAAGCACATCAATACAAAATACCATCTAATTCAACATCATGTTCAGGCTAAAACCATCCATCTACATCATTGTTCCACAAATGAGCAAACCGTTGATATCTTCACCAAAGCACTTGGAAGAGAAAAGTTTGAAAAGTTCAGATCGATGCTTGGACTCACCAACATCCCTTCGGATTAAAGGGGGGAATGTTGACACCTAATCCTAAGGGTTGCGTGAGGATATTTAATATTGTATATAAACTATATTAGGAAATAAGGAAGGCCAAGAGTCATTAGGAAGTGAATCCCAATAGCCTCACCTCCATGTATAAATACATTCACATTCTTCATCTAATACACATTCTGATTTGCAGAGTTACCTCTTGGTTTGACATCGTGCTCCCTACGTTTTGTGATTTTTGTATGTTTTACAATTGTAGTTTCTACTACAAAGAAGCCAACATTAATACTAAACTTTATATTAAGTCATATTAGTAGTGGAAAAGGGAAGAAGGAACATCGATAGGGAAGAGCCTAAGTTGAAATGCAAAAGAGTGGTGTACAGAGGATTCAAATTTGAACATATAACTATAGTGATGATACCCTATGTCATACTCCTTCCCAAGCTACCATACATACACAATTTGGTTCTATAGACGTCATCACTACTAGTTAAATTCAAGTGTTATGTTAGCATAATAAAACATGGTAAGCATGAATATTTACCATTTTTAATTGCATTTTCTTGTATAGTAATAAAACCAAAGAACATATGTAACCAAATCGACCCCCATATTCCCTCTATAACTTTGTTGTGGTTCTATAGTATATAAGGCTCAGATTGTTTGACATCCTTAAAGACAGTGAACGCATGTTTTTCCATGGATGGGTATTTTATTTTAGCTCCGTGTAAATTAGTGGTAATTAATGAAATATGGTATTCACCTCCCTTTTCGTCCTTTTGCATGAGTACTGCAGCAAGAGAATGATCAGATGCAAAAGTATACAATGAGAAATCCTTACTAAAATATGGCTTATGCAATGTTGGGGCAACATAACGCTCATAATTTTATGAACCTTAATATTTTCGAAGGCTTCCTTCTCGACAAAAGGAGATGGGGTCTCAAAATTTCACATTAGCAGCAGTCAATGGTATTGGTTCTATTCATCCTACAAATCACTGTGCTAAAGCCATTGTAGAAAGATCATGTATAATTAAGCATCCTTAGATTACAAGCTCTATTGATTACTAGATATGACTGGAATATTGTATATAGATGGTTCACTCATTCTTATTTTGTCCCTAATCTATGTTTTCACTGAGGCCTCTATACGGTGGGAGAGATGCAGCAAGAAAAGCCACAAGTAGAAATGGGTTTATACCGAATTCATAAAAATAAATCCATGGTGAGTTGATTGTGTTCCATTACGATCGATCTTGGATCTCTATCACATCTTGGGACTTGGGATCTTGGAAGTGAAGGTGGTCTTGTAATATGATCCCATTAATGGGGTAGTCATATGGGCATCAGGACTAAACTAGACAATCGATGGTAAGATAAGTGTGGAAATTTGTTTGCAGGAAACCTAATGTATGGGGATGTCAAATATCCCAATACATAATGCAATAATTTCAAACAAAATTAGGCACTAGATATTAATAAGAAGATGTTTTTTCATCTTATTTTGGCATATCCATAAAAATATTTATGAATTAAAAAATTAAAAAATAAATAATATATAATGCAGAATTGCACCTCCATAAATATTTTTTAACACAATCAAGATAATTCATATATTTTTTAACACATTCAGGATAATTTACAGATATTCTACTATTAATTAATCAAATTAACAATCTATTGTTAATTTACGGACATGACAGTCTACCTGGAACAAACGAAGCGGAAGAGATGAGGATGCCAAGGAGATGAGGACACCAAATTCCTGCAAAAAAAACTAACAAAACACAGTAAAAAAATTAGCATCCAATATTTAATGAAAAAAAAAAATTAATCAACCTCAAAAACTGTAACGGAATCACTTACCCGCTCTACAACCCACTCTCCAACCTAAAAAACTGCAACAGAATCACTTAAAATCTCTCCAACCTACTCTCTAACCTGCTTTGAAAAGGTCAGGTAGCGGCAAACTAAAATCGTAGTAAATCTTTCTATGGGTTTCTATATTTATAAGAAAATTTTCGACCGAACTTTTAAAAGAAGTCTGGCCGAATTTTTTTAACAGTTCGGACGAACTTTTTTTAAAAGTTCGGTCGAACTATTATCTTTGATTTTACTGACTCTAGAAAAAGATTTGGTTAGATACGTTGTCAACATTAATGGCATAACAAGTTTAGAAAATGACGAAAAAAGTTCAGCCGAACTATTTTTAAAAGTTCGGCTGAACATCTGCACAATTGAAATTTTCGAGCAAGTTTCTCACGAAAGTGTAACCCACCTTCGCATTTCCACCCCACCACCATCAGGGTCCTCCAAATGGGCCAGCTCAGCCTCAATCCTATAAAGGGATTCATCTTCCTTTTTCTTCTTATTCTTGGTCCATTGAATATTCCTTTACTTCAGATGAATTATGTTTTCAGCCAATTTCTGAGCAGGTGATCATTCTTCTTTGAGTGAGCAGGTCTGCCAAACCTCCTTGAAAATCATGTGAAACTCCTCATCTCTTAATCACGTGGAATTAAATTTGAATGATGCTCGCAACTTTGGAAAAATACCATCCTCTTCTAAGAAAATAGGTGAATGATTTGATATACCTCCTGATCCTACCCATTTTCTGATCAATGATATTGTATCCATCACTACTTCCTTAATTATAAAATTTTCTAGTTGTCTAGCTAACATGGCATCCCTCATCCAACGATTCCTCCAAGTGGTTTAGAGGCAGACCACTTCAATATCAAAAAAATGTTGGTCTACAACTGTTTCTTAAAGGACCCAGTGAGCGATTCCACCTGAGCATGGCTCCCCTAAGACTCTGCATAACCCAAAGAAAAGTTTAAATCTCCGCTTATTATGATGTTATTGGCTTGAATAAATGACAATCTCATAATATCTTCCCAGTATGCTATTTTATTGTGACATGTCCCATGAACGTTTACATGTCCTTACTTCTTATATGCCCAATTCTTTAGGGATCACATCAGCCACTAGTAAACCTTCCCTTCCCCATACATTCACAAGCTTCATCGTTCTCTAGTTAATTCCAATGGAAATACCACTAGATTTGCCTCTAGCATCTAAGGCATGGAAAAACCATCCCTCTACCATATACTCTAAAAAAGTAACAATTTTCACACTATTCCCCAGTGTTTCCTCTAATAAGATCAAATCCAACCTTTCAGAATAAAATAATCTCTAGAGAGCTACTTTTTTTGCAGGGCTAGCCATCCCTTGATAGTTGAAAGAAATCCACTTCATCGAGAAACAACGACCGGGGTGCAATTTTCTCTAAGAAACCCATCTAAGTATAATTGTCTTCCCTCTGCTACATCCACACCAGCTTTGTGAATGTCTTTCGAAATATTGGATTGTCTACCTCTAGGTGCTTTGGGAATTTTAGAAGGTGATGAAATACCTACACTTGCACCTGACACATTTGGGAATTTTGATAACGACCTCAAATTGTATCTATTTCTCATGTTAGATTCAAATGATATTTACATCGTTGAAGTTTATGAAGAAAGGGACAAAAAAGGGATGATGGGGAAAGGTTTTGAACAACATACAAGGACAAGGCCATAGGAAATGTAATAGCACTCATATTTCATAAGGATAGTAGCACCCCATGATTAATAGAATGACTAGATAAAGAAGTTTTGGGAAAAATACTGAGAGGGGGGGGGGGTGGTGAATCGGTATTCCGACTAGTGATAAAATTTTTACTTTTATTTTCTCAAAACCCATACGCTACTTTACAGAACAAAACTAGCGTATATACACGGATATCCTTAAGGAAACTCGCGTATGCTCAGAGCTCTTATTATGTATTTGATTCTTAAATCATTGCATCATCTATTCATCAGATGTTAAGCAGTAAGCATGTGCAATAAAAACAGAATAAACCATCACACATAAGCAACACACATGAACACCAGGATTTAAGGTGGAAACCCAAGTCGGGAGAAAACCACCGCTATCTTCGTCTCAGTCTTCAATATTTATTATAAAGAAAACATCTTACAACCATGTACTGGTACAGACTCATACCAACACACAGGAACCCATCTTCAGAAGGCTACAACCTTCTCTCGTTTACCAGCCTCTCCTGGAAGGGAGCTACAACCCCCTGCTCTTGTTTACCAGCCTCTCCTGGAAGGGAGCTACTACCCCCTGATATTAGCACCAGCCTCTACTAGCATAAAGCTTCTACTTTCATACTGAAGGATTCAACCCTTAGATCCACTGCAGACCACATTTCATCAATTTTCATACTGGATCAAATAGCTTCAACACAACCCTTCACTTATCAACAAACATACTTTGCCCAATACTTCAAACAGAACATTGAGACCACTGTAACCAGAATATCAGAGATAACCCAGACTTTAGAATAGATATGCAGATGTAAACTCAACCCTAAACATTCATTGAATCAAATATCATACGCTACTTTTCTTTACTGAAGCCGCATACATACGCGCTTTCCTACACACCAACCCGCATATAATTCTGTGTATTTTATTCTTCAGAAAACCCTATACGGGCCTTTCATTAATAGAGACCGCGTATACACGCGCTTTTGCAGAGACCAACTAGCGTATAGATCTGTAAATGGAAAACTTTACAAAATAGATCATATCTATAAACTTACCCAGATTTCTTCATTATCTTCAGCAGACTTTGCGCCAGATCTTCACCATTTCTTCTGCTGCAGATCATCCTAGAGATTTTTCATCATCACAAGATCTAGAGATCTTGAACCATCCTCAGATCCATGGGTGCATCAAAGATCCAGATCTATCAATTAAGAACAGAGTTCATTCATGCAGATAATCCTTAGAGATATTTATTCATCAACAACCCTTACTCATGCACACCCTTGCACAATGATCTTCTTCTCCTTATATAGATTTAGCCTTTATCAATACCATGAGTCAAAACCACACAACTTCTGATGGTATTCCTAGATGGGATCAAATAGATAATCCAGCGCTCAATACAGTGGGCCAATACCATGGTAATGCCCCTAGGTATCATAGTTTTTAGAGCGCAAAAGGCATACGCGACTTTGAGCCTGCGTATTCGCATGTATACGCAACTTCGCCTCATAAAAACTGCGTATATGCTAACCCTGAATGTATACGCGAGTTCCCTTCACAAAAGTAGAGTATATACGTTGTGACATATTATATTTATCATTTTTCTGGCACTTATTAGAATTGTTCTCTTTGTCACATCTGAACTAATCTGTAGATACATCATTCTTACATCTTTAGCACATAGGTTGCTTATCATAGGCGAATCATCAAGTAGGTTTCCATCAGGGCCAACTTCATCAAGTAGGTTTCCATCAAGGAAAACACATTGCATCATATTGCCAACAAGAAGAGTAATGATATGGATTCAAATAAATAATAGAATCAGAGGATGGGATAGAGAGATTGGTACCTGGGAGGGGAACTGATGGAGATGCTCGTGCACGAGTTAACATAATAGTAGACCGACTTTGTTCAGATGCTCGACGATCTTCCTCCCTACCCGTCGGCCTTTGTCCGTCAAACCAAGCTAAACTGAGGTGTCTACAACATAGAGGTAAAAACATGTATATCCCCATTTACTAAACCATCCCAACCTGAACTATCTCCAACATATTTCGGCTTGGAAAGTAGGGGTCAATCATTAAAGATATAACCCACTTCATGACACCTCCTCAACCGAAATGACACACCCTCATAATCCAGCTTCTGAAATTTAGAATAACCCCTCCGATGAATAAATAGACTCTCCACCAAGATCTTCCTGGTGTTAATATGTACGAGAATGTGAGAAAAATCCATTTTACCTATCTCATGGAATGACTTATCATAATCCAATAAAGTCCCTAAATCATCCCTGATTCTTCTGAAGATATCTTCCATCCAGAATTGGAGGGGTAATCTAGGAAGCCTTACCCATATCAGTACTACCCCCAATTACTCCCTCTCAGGTTCGAAAAGGGTAGACCATATTTTCATCATTATGGGTGCCATTTCAATGTGCCATTATTTGGTGAGAACCCATGATGCATGCTCGGCCCTTGTGAAGGAAATGGAAAATCAACCTCTGGTCATCATGACCACTGACGACATTACATCAAATACTTGGCCCCAAACCTCCATGAACCATTTCTTCAAACGTTGTTCCTAGATGCGCATTGTTGTAGACTGTTTTCAGGGCACCATTTTCAATTGGTGCGAAGCTGTGCTGGCCAATGTAAAAAGCCAACTAACTAGAGCGAAAAATGGCAAACTAAATAACTTTGGATATGGATCCATCATGGTCACTTTTTCTCTAGAGAGGGTACCCATGCTAGCTCCGCATAGTATTCCTGTTGATGCTGGTCGACCCCGAGAACCTAGGATGGTTCGTTGGGTTGCATTGATGGCCCGTCACGGTATTGAGGGCGCTGAGATTGTTCGATTTCCTCCTTCATATTTTCCTTGGCTCGACCGCCAACTTTTTGTCATCGAGGACTTTCCATACGCCGGGATAGATTTCCGCGGCGACCGGGAGATGACTCTCCCAGCAGGGGAACAGTGGGATGAATCAGGTAAAATCATTTTCAACAAGTTCTAAATTCTATTTTTTTTAATTTTTTATCGTCTTGACAATTAATAACCAAAAGTTTTTTGAATGCATATGTGGGCCCACGGTGACCAGCCCATCTCCAGCCTTATGACAGAAGACAACCAGTCGTAGCTACACCAGCCCCAGTAGGCCAATCAGTAGAAATCTTGTCTGATTTAGAGCATCATCTAGAGCGTCTGACTCTAGATATTCTAGAGACGGACATAGATGAGATCCCACTCAGATTGCAGAGATATGTGATTGGTGTTCCAGGACCTTTTAGGAGGTTCCTATGTAGGGTGGCTCGGGTAGTGGTTTCTTATCGTGATCACCATCAGTGATGGGATGATCGTGTTGTAGACTCATATTTTTGACCTTTGCGTTATCATTTTTCCGATCATAAGGTGTTTCCAACCTATGATCGAGGATGATGTATATTTTTTTAAAACACTTCTATACTATGATATATCACTATTTACCGGATATCTGTGTACATATTATGGATGTTGTTTGTTTTACTGTTTTGATTATTGCAAATGTCGATTTATCATACTAGAAGCAACTATGTCTGCTAATGTATTTAAATGTCTTGGAATATGTTGATATTCAATGTAATAAAATTCACGTTCCAAGAGAAGAACTCTTAAAAATAACCGTAATAACACTGGATTTCTAATGGCATAAACCTTGTTAAGCTGTAATACAACAAGTTCAGAATCCAACCTAACAATCAAACTCCGAATTCCAAATGATATGGATTCAGATAATAACTCAATCACTGCACTATACTCGGCAATGTTATTCATTGTTTGACCAAGGATTACGCCATGAATGTATACTAACTCGTCAGAGGGTGAATAGATAACCCAAGCTATGGAAGAAATGTTCCGTGTACTACGACAAGCACCATCAGAAAAACCAATGTAGGTTTGAAGAGACGTCGACAACTGCAATATCAGGAGTAAAACTCAGATAAGCAGGAATAGTGATAAAAACACACTTCTAATCTAAGACACACCAGCAGTAAAGAAATCTAATCTAATAAAAAATCTCCACACCAAGTTTAAGCATAATATCTCTTCAAATAAATTCCATTTCTGGGTTTATCTAAAGGGACACCGTCAAAATCTATCAGCTCATAGGCCCCTTTTGCCAGCTTTCGCTTAACAATGAAAGGACCATGCCATATGGGCACGAATTTTCCAGTTCCTAGCTTATCTTTGGCTTGATCATAAACTAAGACTAGGTCTCCTTCTAAAAAAATTTGAGGGTTAACACTTCTATCATTCTGAGCTTTTATTCGTTTAACATGAGCTTCGTTTTCTATTGCAGCATTTCGTCGATTCTCATCCAGCTGAGCCAAGTATAAGAAACGTTTCTCCTCCTCAGACGTAGCTGGGAGTAATTCTATGGCTAATTTCAGTGATGGAATTTCGCATTCAATCGGAAACACAACTTCCAAACTGTAAACGAGTTGAAAAGGAGTGAAACCAGTTGATGTTTTTACTGAGGTTCGATACGCCCAAAGTGCTGAAAATAACATGGAATTCCAATTCGTTTTGTGAATACCAATAATTCGTCTAATCATGGTGACTAAAACTTTATTTATGGCTTCAACCAGACCGTTGGCTTGCGGATAATATGGAGTGGAACTATCGTGGCGCAAGCCAAGTTGATTTGTCAGTTCAGTCATCATGACATTCCGAAAATGACTTCCATGATCTGTAATAATGGCTTGAGGAACACCGAACCTAGCAATTATGTGATTAAATACGAAAGTTGCAGCAGTCTTGCCGTCAGCCAAAAATGTAGGCATTGCCTCGGCCCACTTAGTAAAATAATCTACTGCTAAGATAATATATGCATGCCCCCCGGCCGAGTGAGGGTTACATGTAATAAATTCGATACCCCCTCATTTTGCGAAAGGACCAACAACAATTATGGGATGAAGAGGAGCGGGTGGCGCATGCATCTTACGATAAAAAAGTTGACAATTGTGGCATTTCCGGACTACATAAATACAATATTTGAATAACGATGGCCAGAAATAACCAACACGCAATATCTTTTGGGCTGTGGCATACCCAGACATATCACTGCCACATGCTCCAGAATGGCAGTCATTGAAATGTCAATTGGAACCGTTCGAGAGATATTTTCCAAATTTGACTCCGAATCAAGATTTTGCAATGGATTCTGGGGTTCTTTGACATATTCAGCAGTAAAAATTGAAGTGAAATGATCTTCAAAATGATCTAGTTCAGGTAAAAACAAAGATCGATGATGTAGATCTTCCCATGGTAAATCATCAACGGACAAAAATTCACAAATCTGCTCATCAGTATGAACAAGATCAGGAAATGTCGTTGTGGCTGAACTGGATATAGAAAATGATTCCTCATGGATCCCATCCATTGGATCAATTTCGAATGAAGAGGGGTCGGAAAGTGACTGTACAGCCTGATACGCACTTTCAAATGGACTCAAAGGCATCATGCCATCAATTGAATCTAACTCGGAGTCGGAAGGTACGATACAAGGATCATCAAACATAACAGTGTCTAACGAAATCATGTGAATAGTTGCGGTAGGAGGCGATAAATTAGGAGGAGGGAAGGAAAAAGTTCCTAGTAAACCAGAATATTTCATCAAACCTACTCCAACATCCTTATAAGGGATAGCCGCTTTACCAATGTGCTGGATTGTTTCTGTAGATGCTGGGTCGGAAGAAAAATAAGTTAACTGATCTATTGTAACGATCCTTCCTTGATATGGAAATTTTATGAGTCTAAAGACCAAAGAAACAACAAAATTCATAGCATAAGACCAACTACAACCCAGAAGAAGGTTGTAATCTAGAGGGGCATCAACCACTTCCACATCTATATTTACAATTTTACCTTCGACCGCTATGGCTAAATTCTGCAAAATACCAAAAGGGTGGAAACCTCGACCATCAAAAGCCTTAAGAATCATCGGAGATTGGTTGAGTGTAGGATAACCAAGCGATTTCCAACACTGAATTGACATAATACACGTTGAAGCTCCCTCATCAATCACAGTCTGAAAGATCAGTCTGTTTTTGACTAACACCGGAATTTGGAAAGCCATCTGGTGAGGTAGGCGAGGTGTACTATTTTCTAAATCGAAGATTATAAGGTTAGAATCCTGAATATCTATAGCTCCTATAGCAGACAAAAGAAATTTACGCTGTACTGGGCATGATTGTAGCACTTCCAAAGCCGACATTGCTGAAGGGGAAATAGCTAAGTCTTCAACAATGTTGTAATTCTGAGCAGCTCTCGCATGTGGATTGAAAGATGATTTACGAAGAAAACCTTTAGCAGGTAGTTTGATTATTAAGTCTGGATTTTGTTTCTCGATCTGTAGCAGACCAGAAACAAGAGGAGGTGTAGTTGATGTATTTGCATTAGAAGATTCTGCTTCTTTACCATCAACAGGATTCTTAGCACCATAATCTTGCGATCGCGTCGCAATCCTTACATGAGACATGATCAAAATTGGCTCTTCTGAAGCAGTCGAGGTGGAACCGACCATCTTGCTATCTTGAGTCAAAAAAGGATCCTTCAAGACAGCAGGTTGTTGTGAACCTTTAACGAATTTTGCAACCTCTGCTCGATGTGGGAATTCCTTAGTAAAATGATCCTCGTCACAAATGTAACAAGGATAGCGAGGTTTGCGCTTTTTGTCATTGGATTCATTTTTATCGGTTTTCTCTTTTAAATTCTTTTTGTTTTTATTCTTCCCATTCTTTTTACCACTGGATTTAGATTTAGCCGTAGATGTCTCTACGACATGAATGTCGGCAGAAATTTCGAGGGAAGATTCTCCTTTCGGGGAATCTGGTAAAGTTATAATAGGAGAATAATTCTTTGAAGATTTCTTCTTACTTTTAGTATTGACTGTACCAATCATACCATCAGCGGCATGAGACCCTGAAGGAGCAGCAACTATTTGACCTTGATTCGGAAGGTCAGGGATTTTTTCGTATAAAGTACCTGACTGCGTATAAACGAGGTCAAGATACTGAGCTTGAGCAATTAATTGCTCTTTTGTAACAACACTAGCCTTAGCTACATCTTCAGTGATCTTGGGCAACAATGACTTAACAAACCATTATGCCAAAATTTGATCCGGAATGTAAAATTTCACCAAACGCCTTCTACGTCGCCATTCATGAATATGATCAGAAATATATGTAGACGTAGATTGTTTTAGTGAAGTTAATAATTCCGTGCCATTTTCGTATCTGACAGGCAAGTGAAAATGAGTCAAGAAGGCAGTTTCTAACTGACTGAAATTATTAAATGAGCCTCGTGGTAACTCAATGTACCATTTGGCAGCAAGACCAATAAGATTTCTTTGGAAAAGACGTAAGTGAATCGAATCATCAATAATTGAATTAGACGCACACCAGAGGTGATAAATCATGACATGATTTGATGGATCCTCTCCTGACTTATCTTCGAATTTCGGTATATCACTGGGCAAATTATGCAACATTGGCGGCCAATATGGATAATAGAAAATCGGATCATTCGTAAGGTGCATCAAATCAAGTAAATCCAAAGTTGCGATAAATGGTAACTGACAGTTAGGGTCACGAAAACCTTGAGTAGCCAAAGCAGTTCCAGGAGGTGGATACCCTAGATAACTGGGAATCGGATTTTTTTTAGGAATTGTGTAACCTCCCGGAAAACTAGGATTAACCAGACCAAACTGGGGTTGTTGAGGCTACTGATAAGTATAGCTAGGGTACGGTTGATACTAATAACTTGGATTTTGTGAACCGGGACCGAATTGAGAATATCCCTGGTACGGTTGAAATGTGAATTGCAGTTGACTTGTGATGACTATACTTGTACCAGCTTGTCCTGCAGGCATCTGAACCGAAGTCTGAACTGAAGGCCCTGACTGGGGTACAAAGACTTGAGGGATTTGAACAGATGCAGGGATAGATGAACTCGGAGTTACAGATACTCCAGAAACAAGTGTTACAGGTTGAACAGACGTTGCAGCAGTTGCAGCAGTTTGAGGCGGAGTCTGAGGTGTACTAGGCGCAGACTGTTGAACAGAACTAGGTGCAGGAGTTTGAATAGTAGGCTGGACAAGTTGCTGGGTTGGACCAGAAACCAAAGGCTGTCCAGCTTGAAAAGGCAACTACACATTAGGCTGCATAGGCTGTTGATACTGGGACAGATCCCACACCATATTCATTCCGGGGTATTGTCCCGCAGAAGGTTGAACATAAGGACCATAACCTGGTTGAACATAGGGTTGATAAGTAAGTCGTAAATTTCTGGCTCCTTGAATAGATGACTGACCAGAAGGCTGTTGGTAGCCTTGAATTGGTTACTGACCTTGAGGTTGATAACCTTGAGGCGCGTACTGAAGCTGGGGTTGATAAGGACCCTAGGGAGCATATTGAGCTTGGGGTTGACCCTGGGGTATGTACTGTCCTGAAGGTTGATATCCTTGAGGTGTGTACTGTCCTTGGGGTTGTCCCCCAAAATAATATGATTCCACAGTTTGTCCTGGGAAAAAGCTACCTTGAGGTTGACCCCCAGGTGGTAACTGAATTCCTGAAGGTTTCCCCCCAGGCGGTAACTGACTACCTTGAGGTTGCCCCCCAGATGGTAACGGATTTCCCTGAGATTTCCCTCCAGGCGCTAACTGACTGCCTTGAGGTTGCAGATTTATAATATTAACAGACATCATAAAGATTTTCTCTGTGTTCAACGTTTCAGTTTTAATTCCACTTAAACCAGATGATAACACGCTTTCAATCGGTTGAGGAGCTGCCCCCAAGAAAGTACCAGACAGAGCCTGATATCTCGAAGGAACACAAGGACCACCATGTAAAAATGCTTCTGGTGTCTGGGAAAACATGAATGACTCTCCTGCCATAATGGATGACGGATAGTAACCTTTGGGTGTCAGATGAAATGGAACTCAGGGTGGAGAAAAAGCAAGACCCGAATTCTCTAAAAAATTCGTTAAGGATAAATACCAAGCAGTAGTTCGAATAGGGCTGTAGAAAATTGATTCACGTTCCCTAAGATTTAAAGACTGAGGGGATTCGGGAAGAGATAACTCTTCGGCTGGATTAGTAAGTTCTTCAATAGAGATTAGTCCAGATGGAAGATCGTCAGTGACGATATTTCTTACCCTAGGTGAACCAGGATCGCTAGAAGTTGGCGTAATAAATCTTGAGGATGTTTCCAAAACAGAAGGTTGAGTTTCAGGTTCAAAGATTTCAGGTTCGTCAGCTAATTCACTGGAAGGAGAAATACTACCAGTAACTTCAGAAACTGAAATCGGCTCTTGAATGTGTTCTGTTATGGGTGTTTGATAATCAGGATGAACCACTATAGATGAAGTTCCAACTTCTGTTGATTTAATCCTACCGCTACTAGATGATACCAGAGCACGAAGCCCTTCAAGCTGACTTGGTGTATATTCAGGGGGTTTCCCTTGTAGTCTCTGGGATTGACTTGGCAATTCCGCCACGATTAAATATTTAACTGATCACACGCAAACAAAGAAAATTTCAATGAAAACACCTAAAGTCTCTAAAGAAACAAACAGCTGAATGACACGCTTAAAAATATAAGAGTTCAAATCACACACAAACAGTAACTTCCCGTACTAAAAACACTAGTTGGTGATGAAATCCAACTTAGTAGAAACTCAATACAGAAAGGGCGGTTGGAACAGTTACCTCGACAACCTGCTTAATGAAACAAACTGGCACAAGTTTCCTCACAAAACCATCTCGTGTGAAGAGAACCCCCTAGAGAGTCCAAGTGAGTTTAGTCGACGTCTGCTCCAGGTATAGTGAGATCTTTCCTTCACCGTCACCTTAGGAAATAATCTTAAGTTTGTGGATACTAAGGTTACCAACAGTAACAAATATAACTAGGGGAACAATCTACGATCCGATCCCACGCACAAGGGCAGAGTAACAAAGCTCAATCCCCTTGAAGGTTACTCGACATGGTTAATCCGAGGTTTACTGACAAGTGACCCCAGGCTCCTCGAAAATGGTTAATTCGAGGTTTACCGTTTGTAATGCGCGCAAAATCTTCTATCTTCCCCAATGAAACAGAATTTATTGTCTCAAAGGTTCGGATATGATCTCGTGATTGACTTCTTTAAGAGAAGCTTCCCAGATTATACAAATTACAATTGGATTTATTTCCTACTACAAGATTTGTCTACTTGTTTGTTTTTACTATCTTGGAGAGTTAATTACTCCCTACTCCAAGATACTAGCCTAAGCTATGTTGGTGATAAGAGCCCTAGAAAATAAAAATATTGCTAGATGAATTTTAATTAAGCGTTACTTTTAAGAGTTGTTTCTTAAGTCAATGGGTGCGGAAGTGAAACTCTGATGGTGTGAAGACTCGACTTCCAAAAAACACTAAAAATGCACCTAAAAATGATAATCAGATCGTTTCCTTTCAATGAAATTCTAATTAAGAAAGAGTTGGAGAATGCAATTCTTTTAATAAACAATTCCTTCTTTAAACATAAAGAACAATTGAAAGAAAATATTTTTGTCTTTTCAACAATAACTCAAAATGAAACAAATTATCAAAGCTCATAAGAAAATCCTTTCACTTTCAAAAACTTGAAGCTACAAAACAAGTTTCCTTCAAAAGAGATCTACAAACTTTTAAAAGCACTCAAAACTACAAAACTAATTCTGAGATCTACAAACTTTAATAGTCTAATTGAATAAAAGCTTTAAGATTTTTTTTTGAAGAATGTTTTACTTAGTTATTCATCAAACTAAGGATCTATTCGTTCAGAATAACAAATGGATCAAAAACACTCAAATATGTTTTTTTATAAAAAATGAAATTCAGAAACCAATAACAAAGTTTCTTTTCGAAGATTTGGAAAGAAACAGGTAGCTCTATTTCTTAATAAAGGATGATTTCTCAATCAGGTCAGATTCAGCAAAAAGACAAAAGACCAATATAATCTCAGGTACTTCAAATAGTCAATGCTTCGAATCGCTACAAAGACCAAGTGAAAAACAATCCAAAACGCAAAACTTCTAGAAAATCATCAAAACACCAATACTGCTAAGATTCATTCACAGAAAGCTTTTGACAGAAACAATCATCAATCTAGGCAGAAACCAAAAACTCTAAATCAAAATAAAGATAAAATAAAGAAAGAAATCTAAATTTTTTCAAAATTTTAACAGGGTTCGTAGGCTTGCAGAAGTAACAGGTGCGGTACCGCACTGTTTACTAAAGAAAAAATGCGAAACTGCTCGCACTGTGAAAAGAAGGCAAAGTGCGGTCCCAGGAAAAATTAGAGAAAAACATAAAAGATCTCAAAATTTTCAAAAATAGAGAAAACCCAAGCTACCCAGGCAGATGTCTATCAATCAAAAACTAGGAAAACGTTTCCTCAAATCAAAATAAAAGAGAACCAAAAACAACAAGTTCTTTCCCCAGTGGAGTCGCCAATTTGTTGTGTGGATTAATCCGTCTTGCAGACAAGACCGATCTCCCTAGTACTAAAAGTATCTAGCAACAAACAACCAAATAAACTAATCTTTCTCTAAGCATATATGATTTACAAAAAGCTCTATAGAGGTGTAAAAGACTTACCGTATGTCCAGTGTTGGCAATATGATGCAGAGTGTTTTCCTTGATGGCAACCCACTTGATAGAGTGTTGTCCTTGAATGGCAACCCACTTGATGAACATGATGGAAACCTACTTGATGAAATTGTTAAATGATGTAAATCTGATGTATCTACAGAAAGTACAGAAGGTAATGAAGAAAGGAATTCAATATGTGCTAGATCTATGATGAAAAGAGTATGTCTCAAGGAATACGCGGTTTTGTCTAGGAGAAGTCGCGTATGCACGCGGGTAATAACGTGCCAAGTCGCGTATGGGAAAAAGCGCTCATAAAGTGCAAAACCAGGGGTAACCACCATGGTATTGACCCATTGTATTGGGTAATGATTCGTCTAAATGACCCCATCCAGGAATACCATCGAAAGTAATGTGGTTTTGGCTCATGGTATTGAAAAAGGGTAAACCTATATAAAGAGAAGAAATTCATTGTGCAAATCATGAGTGTGGGTGCAAGATGTCTGAGCTTGAATGAATACTTCTCTCTGAAGTATATCTGAATGGAAAGGGTTATATATGAATGATAGATCTGACTGCATGAAGCACCTATGAAGAAAATGATGAAGAAGGGAATCTAGATCTGAAATGTATTTGCTACATCTGTTTATGGAATGATTAGATCTGAGATGAGGCGAACATCTGGCTGACGTAAAGGGTAAAATCTGTGTGATGTGTCTGTTCTGAAGAATTGCAATGACCTAAATTTCTGAAGAACCATACGCTAGTTTGCCGCATAAGAAGCGCGTATATACGCGGCTTCGCTGAAGAGAAAGCGCGTATGCACAGTGAAATTAACTCTATAATATGTACAGAAGTATACATGGGTTTGTATGGTAGAAGGCGCGTATATACGCGGAATTAGTGGAAGAAAAGCGCGTATGCAAACTAGGGTTTGCTGAAGCATGGGATATGAAATGTCTAATCTGTTCTGCTGAGTTACTGCTCTGTATTCTATAGTTCTGAGATGTCTATATCAGTTTGGTTGTATGATTGAGCTTAAATGTGAGGAGTGGGTCCAGTCTGAAAATTTGATGAAACAAGGCCTGAAAGTTGTGCTCTATTGAAGTTGGTTGGATCCAGTGTGAAAATTGATGAAACGTGGTCCATGGTGGTGCTGAGGGTCGTAGCCTTCAGTCAGGGGGTTGTAGCTCCCTTCTAGGTGAGGCTGGTAAACGAGATCAGGGGATCGTAGCTCCCTTCCAAGAGAGGCTGGTAAACGAGTCAGGGGGTTGGAGCTCCCTTCCAGGAGAGGCTGGTAAACTAGCGCAGGTAGGTGCCTGCATGCTGGTAGGAGTCTGCGCCAGCACATATGTTGTAAGATGTTTTCTCTATAATAAAATATTGAAGGCTGAGCAACTGCAGCGGTGGTTTTCTCCTGACTTGGGTTTCCACCTAAAATCCTGGTGTTCATGTGTGATGCTTATGTGTGATGGTTTATTTTGTTCTTACTGCACATGCTTACTGTTTATAGAACATCTAATGAATGAATGATGGAATGATATAAGTGAAGAATTAATGGCATAATTAGATCTCTGTGTATACACGAGTTTTATGAAGGATATCCGCGTGTATACGCTAGTTGTCTTCAGAAAAGTCGTGTATGGGTTTTAGAGCATGGAAAAGTAAAAATTTTTAGTTTTCCCCAAATACTGATTCACCCCCCCCTCTCAGTATTTTTCCCAACAATTGGTATCAGAGCAGGTCTTTCTGCAGAAGCTTGATCGCTTGAAGGAGATCCGTCGCAATGGGAAGTCATGAAGGAGTAATGTCTCTAAAACCACCTCTATTCAATGGAAGCAATCTGATATTCTAGAAGGTACGAACAAAAGCATATCTGCAAAGTCTTGGTGCAGAAGTATGGGCAATCATGGAAGAGGGCTATCAATATCCGGCAAGTATTCCTACTGATGCGGCTGAAAGAAAGAAGTATGAAATCAATGCCAAAGTAGTGAATGTCTTATTAGGAAGCATGTCTGAACTAGAATTTGCTAAAGTGATGCAGCTAAATTCAGCAAAAGAAATATGGGACAAAATCATTCTGAGCTATGAAGGAGATACAAAGGTAAAAAGTGCAAAACTCCAAACTCTCATAATTGAATATGAAAATTTAAGGATGCATAGTGATGAAAGTATTGCCAGTTTCTTTTTACGTCTAGATGATATTGTAAATCGAATGAGAAATTTGGGTGAAACCATGGCCGATACTACTCTGGTGGAAAAAGTCTTAAGATCTTTGACTTCAAAATTTGACTCTAAAGTTTCAGCTATTGAAGAAAGGCAAGATCTACAAACTCTTACTGTTGTTCAATTACATGGTATCCTGACTGCCTTTGAAATGAGACAAGGAGGTCCTTCTCAAATCAAAGAAGTTGCTTTTAAGGCGTCTGCAAAAGGAAAAGAAAAGGAAGTTGTCAAGGAATCCAGCTATATATCTGAAGAAGAAGAAGAAGCAAATTTTGTGAGAAGACTCCAACTAGGAACCGAAAGGTTCAAAGGTAAGCTTCCTTTCAAATGTTTTTATTGTGGAAGAGTTGGTCATTATGCTGCAAAGTGTCCTTATAAAGAAACATCTGCTAAAGGAAAAGAAGTAGCAAGAAGGAATAAGAATCGATCTAGCACAAGAAAAAGCTACTATATTAATGAAGACAGTGATGGGTTATCTGATAGTGAGGAAGAATGTGAACAAGATATTAAACTACTCATGGCAAAAGAATCTAGAGAAGAAAAGGATACTTTTGTGGATTCTCTAGAAGACAATGATTTTCTTGAAGAAAACAATCAACTCAAAGTAAGCCTAGAAGAAAGGAACATAATCATAGAGACTCTTGAAAGTCAGCTTGAAGCAAAGGAAAAACGCATTGAGGAATTGGAGTGTGATGTAGTAAGTCTAAGGAAAGATAATGAGAAAGTAAAAACTCTCAATCTTAGATTTGCTAAAGGTTCAGAAACCTTATATGAGATTATCAAGATACAACGGTCTCCTCTTATAAAAACAGGTCTTGGATATACTAGGGAATCTTCCTAGACTTCAGCACCAAATTATCTGAAAGCAGCCACAGCTGGTTCACTACATTCAGCCACTTAGCAAGGGAACAAAGGATCTTTCCAGGTAAAGCATGATCATCTCAATTCAAGGAACACTAACAGGGAGATATTTCAAAGAAGCTACAACCAACAGGTAAATTCAAATAGAAGATTTCATGATCGTAGAAATTTCTACTTCAATGGACAATGTTTCTCATGTCACAATTTTGGTCATAAAGCTGCTCAATGTGTTGCATATAAAACCATCATGACAAGAGAAGCAAGAAAGAAAAGGATGAATATTGAACCAAAGGGGAACACCTATAACAACTTTTCTCCTCTGCAAAATGAAGTTGAATGCACTTATTGCAATAACTTTGGTCATGAAGAATATGAATGCAGGAGCAAGGTCCAGCCAAAAGAACATGTTCCCTCAAGCTCTAAAGTGTGGAAAAAGAAAGAAATACCGGTTGAAAATTGTGGGATAGCGTTATTTGCAGAAGGTGAAGAAAATCAATGGTACATTGATAGTGGGTGCTCAAGACACATGACAAGTGACAAAAGAAAACTTCTTGCATATAATGCTCTAGAAAAGGAAAAGAAAGTTAGATTTGGAAATGATACTCCTGCTGTAATTAAAGGAAAAGGGTCAGTTTTTCTAAAAGAAAAGGTGAAGGCTAATGATGTCATGTATGTGTATGGATTAAGGCATAACCTGTTAAGTGTAAGTCAAATGTGTGATCAAGGAACAAAAGTGGTCTTTAGTTCAAAATAATGTGTGGTTCATGATCTTGATACATGTAAAATTATTATAAAAGGGAAAAGAAATCCAAGCAACCTGTATGTACTAAACTGCAAAGATCAATGTTACTTGAGCAAGTCTTCAGAAAATTGGCTATGGCATAGAAGGCTGGGGCATCTGAGCTTCTCTCAAATCAACAAAGCAAGCAGACTTCAAGCTGTTCGTGGTCTTCCCAATATTAATCTACCAGAAAGTATCATATGCAAATTTTGTCAATTCGGTAAGCAGACCAGAGTACGATTTAATGCCAAAGAAGGATCATCAAGTGAGCCTCTTGAACTCATTCATACTGACATATGTGGACCTATGAGGTAAAAGTCACCACGTGGTGAACAATACTATATCTTATTTAGTAATGATTACTCTAGAATGTGTTGGATTGGGTTGATTAAACACAAAGATGAAGCATTTGAGAAATTTCAGATCTCAAAGCACTGGTTGAAAATGAATTAGATCTAAAAATCAAGTGTCTTAGATTTGATCGAGGAGGAGAATATACATCAAATGAATTCCTTGAATTTTGTGAACAACATGGCATAAAAAGACAATTCTCTGTAGCAGGTACTCCACAACAAAATGGCGTAGCAGAAAGAATGAATAGAACAATTCAACAAATGGCTAGAGCTATGCTCGATGATTCTGGAACTCCTGACAAGTTCTGGGGAGAAGCAGCACATACAGCAGCTAACATTCTCAACAAGGCTCATGTTCGGGTAAATAGTGACAAAACTCCATATGAACTCTGGTATGGTAATTCTCCCTCCGTGAAGCATTTTAGAGTTTTTGGAAGTAAATGCTTTATCAAAAATAATTATGAAAAGCTTGGCAAGTTTGAACCTAGATCAGATGAAGGGATATTTCTTGGTTACTCATCTACAAGCAAAGCATACAAATGTTACAATAAAAGGCTTCGAAAGATTGTTGAATGTATTGATGTTGTTATTGATGAGTCTCCTGCAGCTCCTAAAGAAGAAAAACAAACAACAAAAGAAGATGATGGTGACTTATGTCCTTATACATCAAATAGAAATGATATAGACAGTGGATCCAATGAAGAACCTGAAGATGATCTATCTGAAAAAGCTCCATCCAGATATGTTCAAAAGAATCATCCTGAATCTCAAATTTTGGGAGACAAGGAATCAGGTGTACGAACAAGGAGAACTTTTGTGGGATCTTCCAGTCATCTCGCACTTCTATCCACAATTGAACCACACAATGTCAATCAAGCTAGCAAAGATGAATGTTGGAAGCAAGCCATGAATGAAGAGCTTGATCAAATTGAAAAGAATGACACTTGGGAATTGGTACCAAGACCACATGATAAAAATGTCATTGGAACTAAATGGATTTTCAAGAAAAAGTTAAATGAGAATGGGGATGTTGTAAGAAACAAAGCTAGACTGGTTTGCAAAGGGTATACTCAACAAGAAGGTATAGACTTTGAAGAAACATTTGCTCCTGTAGCTAGACTTGAAGCCATAAGAATGTTTCTTGCTTTTTCAATTTATCAACAAATCAAAGTTTATCAAATGGATGTTAAATCTGCTTTTCTTAATGGTGATCTAGAAGAAGAAGTATATATAGAACAACCGGAAGGATTCATTTTGGGAAATGATGAAAATCTTGTTTGTAGACTTAAAAAGGCTCTATATAGTCTCAAACAAGCTCCAAGGGCATGGTATTATCGTCTTGACAAATATCTTCATCAACAAGGATTTTCAAAGGGGTCTGCTGATAGCAACTTATACACAAAAATTGAAAATGATAAACTATTGATTGTGGTTGTATATGTTGATGACATCATTTTTGGGAGTAATGAAGAATCTATGAGTCAAAATTTTGCTTCTGTCATGCAGCAAGAATTTGAAATGTCCTTACTTGGAGAACTAACATTCTTTCTTGGCTTGCAAGTGCATCAAACTGCAGATGGTATATTCTTATCACAAGCAAAATATCTTAAGCAAATTCTGAAGAAGTATGGCATGGAAGAATGCAAACCCGTAAGTACACCAATGATAACCGGATGTAACCTCAGTTCTCCTGATGATTCTCCCGCGGTGAATCAACCAGAATACAGATCAATGATAGGTAGCCTACTTTATCTCACTGGGAATAGACCAGGCATTATGCATGGGGTTGGGATTGTTGGACGATTCCAAGCCAATCCAAAAGAGTCTCACCTTCGTGTCACGTCAAAAGAATATTCAAATATCTACAAGGAACTCAAGACTTTGGTCTATGGTATCCAAAGAATGTTGATCTTACTCTTCATGCTTACACCGATGCAGAGATTGGGCAGGAAATGTTGATGATCGGAAAAGCACGAGTGGTGGTGCATTCTATATGGGACCCCGATTGGTATCTTGGCTCAGCAAGAAGCAAAATTCTATTGCATTATCTACAGCAGAAGCAGAATATGTGGCTGTCGCATCTTGTTGCACTCAAATCCTTTGGATAATGCAAACCTTGCAAGATTTTCAAATCAAATGTACACCTCCTATCCCCATTAAGTGTGATAATACAAGTGCCATCAATATCTCAAAGAATCCGGTTATGCATTCAAAGACCAAGCACATTCCCATCAAGTATCACTTCTTACGTGAACAAGTGCATGAACAAAAGGTGAAGTTGGAGTATGTTCCTTCCAAGGAACAAGTTGCTGATATCTTTACCAAACCTCTGTCCAGGGAAGCATTCGAGTATCTAAGACAGAAACTAGGAGTTGTCTCTGCCAGTCAAAAGAACAAATCTGCTTAAATTCAGAAGATTAATTTGAATACGCGGCTTTGATGAAACACAGTCACGTATATACGCGAGTATATTAACATACATCCGCGTATGAATAATTGCTGACAATTTTTGGTTGGGGGTCAGCATTTTTCAGTACTGTTTGGTTATTCTGGTTATATTTGTTTCTAACAGAGCATCTGATATGAAGAAGACAGGTACAGGAAGGACAAGTTTAGGGGGAGATGAAGGAATGTGAAAATTTCTTTGCTTCACTTTACATATGCGGGTTCTGTGAACAATAGTTGCGTATACACGCGAGTTACAGCAGACACAATCGTGTATGCATTGATGATAAGAGAATTTATATGATAGCTGAAGATCTGGAGCAGAGGTTCAGGGGGAGCATCGTCCGATCGCTAATGATTGTAATCGTTAAGATTATTTTGGTTATACTCATGCTAATGAAATGGTGTTCAAAGTTGCAGCGTTTGGAAGAGCCTTTGGTCATATGGAAAGGATGTTTGGATGCACATTTTCGTGGGGAGCCCTAGTTTGCCGAGTATAATGCATTGTTGGCATTATGATAGTTCTCGTATATGATCTCTCTTGAGGTCTTTCCGGCATTGGACATGACATGTCATATTTGTAGTTTAAGTCATATTTGTAATTTGATGAAAAAGGTCATGTTGAGACCTATCATGTAAAATTGTAATATTCAGTCATGTAAGGACTTGTTCATTTTGTAAACCCACTTTGTTGGGTAGTTGAGTCAAAATATGTAAACCCACTTGGTTGGGTAGCTGAGTCTCCTATGTAAATCCACTTGGTCGGATCTTTGATGTAAGTATGAGTCTTTGGTGATGAATATGTCACAGAGTCACAATTCATTGAAAAATATGTTTGAAGATTCAAGATGAGCCTTGGGGGAGCTTGGTCACCGTTGTACATCAGATCCGCGAATGCTTCCTTCTACATGAGGAGAAAACTCGTGCCGGTAAAAGAAACCCGCCTTTGCCCTTGATGTCAAAGGGGGAGAGTGACATGGTGTTTGAATGAAGAGAAAGAATGGTGTCAAAAATGGGGAATGTGACATGGTGTCATTATTTTCTTAATGTACCTATCTGTTGTGGTAACCAAACACCATCGTGGTTGCCATCAAGTCCAAAGGGGGAGATTGTTGGCAATATGATGCAGTGTTGTCCTTGATGGCAACCCACTGAATGAAGATGATGGCAACCTACTTGACGAAGTTGTTCTTGACTTGATGAACTTGTTAAATGATGTAAATCTTATGTATCTACGTAAAAGTACAAGGTAATGAAGAAAGGAATTCAATATGTGCTAGATCTATGATGAAAAGAGTATGTCTCAAGGAATACGCGCTGCTGGTTCAGGTAGGTTGCGTATGCACGCGGGTAATAACGTGCCAAGTCGCATATGGGCAAAAGCGCTCATAAAGTGCAAACCAGGGGTAACCACCATGGTATTGACCCATTGTATTGGGTAATGATTCGTCTAAATGACCCCGTCTAGGAATACCATCGGAAGTAATGTGAAAGCCAATTATGGTATTGAAAAAAAGGGTAAACCTATATAAAGAGAAGAAATTCATTTTGCAAATCATGAGTGTGGGAGTAAGATGTCTGATCTTGAATGAAGACTTCTCTGTGAATTATATCTGTATGGAAAGGGTTATAGATGAATGATAGATCTCGAATTCACGAAGCACCAATGAAGAAATGATGAAGAAGGGAATCTAGATCTGGAATGTATTTGTATCTGCTAGATCTGTTTACGGAATGATTAGATCTGAGATGAGGCGAACATCTGTCTGAAGTAAAGGGTAAAATCTGAGTGATGTGTCTGTTCTGAAGAATTGCAATGACCTAAATGTCTGAAGAACCACGCTACTTCGCCGCGGAGGAAGCGCGTATATACGCCGCTTCAGCGAAGAGAAAGCGCGTATGCGCAATAAAATATACACTGAGGTATACGCTGGTTTGTGTGGACGGAAGCGCGTATATACGCGACATCAGTGAAGAGAAAGCGCGTATGCAAACTAGGGTTTGCTGAAGCAAGGGGTATGAAAGCGTCTAATCTATTCTCGCCGAGTTAATGCTTCCGTATTCCCAAGGGGCTTCCGAGATGTCTATCGCTTTGGTCGTATGATTGAGCTTAAATGTGAGGAGTGGGTCTAGTTGGAGTGGGTCCAGTTTGAAAATATGATGAAATGTGGCCTGCAAGTTGTGTTCTATTGAAGTTGTTGGATCCAGAGTGAAAATTGATGAAACGTGGTCCAAGGTGGTGCTGAGGGTTGTAGCCTTCAGTCAGGGGGTTGTAGCTCCCTTCCAGGTGAGGCTGGTAAACGAGATCGGGGGGTCGTAGCTCCCTTCCAGGAGAGGCCGGTAAACGAGTCAGGGGGTTGGAGCTCCCTTCCAGGAGAGGCTGGTAAACGAGCGCAGGTGGGTGCCTGCGTGCTGGTCAAGTCTGCGCCAGCACATATGTTGTAATATGTTTTCTCTATAATAAAATATTGAAGGCTGAGCAACTGCAGCGGTGGTTTTCTCCCGACTTGGGTTTCCACCTAAAAATCCTGGTGTTCATGTGTGATGCTTATGTGTGATGGTTTATTTTGTTCTTACTGCACATGTTTACTGTTTATAGAACATCTAATGAATGAATGATGGAATGATATAAGTGAAGAATTAATGGCATAATTAGATCTTTGTGTATACGCGAGTTTTATAAAGGATATTCACGTGTATACGCTAGTTGTCTTCAGAAAATTCGCGTATGGGTTTTAGAGCATGGAAAAGTAAAAAGTTTTAGTTTTCCCTAAATACTGATTCACCCCCCCCTCTCAGTATTTTTCCCAACACAATTTGGAGCGAGGAGCATTAGGCAAATATTTATGAAGGACCCTAGACTGAGAATATATCAATTCAAGATGCTGGGCCCTAAAAATGGCCTGCTCCTCGGAAAATACCTCGGACAGGGACACTTCCTTAGAAATATCTGACTGCAAAGATTTCAGAAACCATTCCAAAAGGAATTCTCCTGGAATATGAGCTTTAATAAGCCTCTTCCTTCTCCACCATTCCTGAATATGATCAGAAATGTGGGTTGCATCGTCCTGTTTAAAATTAGCTAGGAGTTCAGTCCCGGCATCATAACGGAAAGGAAACTGGAAATGATTTAGAAATGTTGTAGCCGGATCTCCAAACGTAGCAAAACTGCCCCTAGTTAACTCAATATACCACTTGGCAGCGTTTCCAGTTAAGGTGCGTTGAAACAATCTCAACCTAATCGAATTGTCGATCAAGGAGTTAGAAGAACACCATAAATGGAAGGTGGTGATATGGTCAGCCGGGTCGTCTCCATTCTTGCCTTCAAATTTTGGAATGTCTAAAGGTAGTTTGGTAGGAACCGAAGGCCACCCCAGACTATATCGGATCGGATCATTCGTCAATTTCGACAAATCTGGCAAGTTCAACGTTGCCAGAAAAGGTAAACGAGGCGGAGCCTGAGGATTCCATCCTTGATGGGATGAATTCCCAACATTCTGAAAAGAGTACCCTGGATTTGATGAGGTACCAGGTTGCCAAAAAGGACTCGTAGAAAATTTTGGGCCAAAAGACCCAACATTTGGAGAAGGACCCCCTCCCAACGTAGAGTTACCAAAGACCGGACCAGTTCCCCCTCCTGAAGTATTGAATGAAGAAGAAAGCCCCTGATAGGGGTTCCATGCATTAGAAAGAGGGGAAAAATTCTGATAAGCACTCGACGAAGGGAAAGAAACATTCCCTTGTTGACCGGCGTAAAACTGATTCCCTTCCCCCACTGTTGTAAATATAGGGTTCCAACCTGTAAAAGTAGTCGAACTCTGACCTCCAGACCAAGGGTTAAAACTTTGAGTCTGAGAAGTAAAAGGAAAAGACCCTAAAGAAGGATTTGAACTAGGAATATGCCCAGTTCCGAAGGGGAACCCTTGAAAAGAAGCTGACCGACTAGCCATGGAAGACATGGGTGCAGATGCAGCTGCAGCAGCGGAAAAGGAAAAAGGAGGAATCCCACTAGTGGGCATTCCAAAAGAAAAGGGACCAGATTGAGAAGCATGTGCTTGGGTGAAACCAGAGCCAAACACAGTAGTACTAGAAGCAATCGTAGATATAGCAATAGTGACCCCTCCTTCAACTGAAGTAGGAGTCTGAATGCCTGCAACACTCACAGCAGAAGCCGCGTTCCCAGTCGTGGCCATCGAAAGGTATGAATAAAAAAGAGGATCTTCTGGTATTGCATACTCAGGTCCGATGTACTCAACAACAAACTGATAATCAGGAGGAAAAGGAGATGGAAGTGACTGAGGAGACTCAGGTACTTCCTCTACTTCTATTCCTAACTCTCCCGGAAACAAGACTCTTGAGGTGAGAGGAACGCTCCTCTCGGAACCAACACCAGAACCAACTATTAGACCTTCAAGCCCTTGTGGAGAATCACTCTCCACTGCGTCAAATGCCACAGGGTGATATTCACTTGCTATGTTACTCCTACGCCTTCTTGAAGAAGGCTCTGCACTCTCGAGAGATAACCCCTGAATTCTCCTCGATTAACGAGGCGCTTGATCAGCCACTTTAACAAATTTTAATTATTCTCAAAAAAGTATAAATCTAAGCAAGCTAGGAACAAAGAGCACTCACTACAAAAAATCCCTAAGATACAGCCAAGCAAGTAGCCTTCAGGTATTTCCGCTTCAGGTGATTAGGACCGGACACCAAAATACGAGAAAGCGAAAAATAGGACCTCCCGAAAGTAGTCTGGGATAATTACAGCCCAGGCCTACTGGCGAAGGTAATAGAAACAGTTACACCGACCTCCTAACAACAGCCTTTGCTGGCACAAGTACCGAAGCTTCGCAAGGGCACCCCCTAGAAGTACTGCTGGAAGTGATACGACGTCTGCCTCAGGTACCACTGGTATTCCCCCCCGCAGTCACCTGTGTGGAACCTAGGAATGGCAACTATGGGCACCAATCTGTGTCAGAAGCCGGGCGAAACGGTCTTGAGGCAAGATCAAGCAAATCCGAGAGGGGGTATCTCTCTTCTCAGCCTTCACTTCCCCTCGCACTTGACTCTCTGGAGGAGAGCTTTCCCGGTCGACCTAACGGAGTTGGATTTCGCTTAATTAATAAACTTTTATGTTTTAGTTTGAGCGGCCTTGGAGAGTTAACTCTCCACTCACCTAATCCAAGGCCCTAAAACCTAGCTAGTTGGTGTATGACACTTAAATAAAAAACTTGCTAGTTGTTTTTAAATTATAGCGCTTATTTTAATTGGTTGTTATATTAGGTCAATGGGATATGGAAATGAAACTTGTGGTGTTTTATGAAGCAGAAAAGAAATTAATGAAAACCAAACTACATGCAAATGCAGTAATTGCCTTTCGATGAAAAGAAATTTCTTCACAGGTTCTACGAGACTATATTTTTTCTTTTCAGATAACAAAATTCACACTCGCAAAAATTATGAAAAATACTAATTTCTTAAGTGAACCTAATGCAAATTACTAAGAGCATGCAAATTCTAAGATGCAAAATCTAACAAAGAAAAGAGAAATTTCCCAAGAATCCTTCAATTTTATCAGCTTTTGGTTGTCCACAAAACCAGTTCCCAAAATCAGAAACTCTCAGTATAAAGACACCAAAATATGCTTGAAACAAGAGGAAGAAACCAATGACAATTCCCTTCCCAAATCAAGTCAGAAACCAAAGGCAAGAAATCTCAACAAAGCTTCAAAAGATGTAACAAAACGAAAACAAAAATGCAAAACAAAAGCAAATGACAAAACAAAATGTTTTTTGAGCTTTTGAATTTATAAAAATAAGAGCTCGAAGAGACCAAGAAAACTATCCAATTACCAAGCCAAACAACTCTGAATTTCAAGCAAAAATTCAAAAACACTCCAAATCTTATAGTGCCACTTGGTAGCAAGATTTATATGAGCAAAAGAAGGCAAGAAACTCAGTAACTCAGCCCAGAATAATAGTACAACCTTGCAGCAAACAAAAACTTCAAAGAACCAAGAAAGACTCTTCAAAAATTGCAACAAGATCTAGTCAAATGAACTCAAGAAAACCAACCAAAAAATGGGCAAAAATCGAAGCGCAAGGAAAAACATAAAATGAGGAAAGAGTATATGAGCAGAAGCTCTCTGTTCTGATTAAGCAAAACAACCAAGAATCCCCAGAAAGAGATCTTAGTACTCGAACCAGAAATGCAAGCGCTAAAAAACAAGATTTGCCTAATAAGACAGTCTTCAACCAAACAAGAGAGAAAAATACCAATAACCACTATCAACACAATCCAGAGACTATAAAGACACTGCAAGAACAGGTCTCCATAGGCAGACAAGACCAAAAAGTCAAGAAATCAAAAATTTCAAAATTTGCCCAGGCATACGCTACTTGGTAGTTTTGCAACAGGCGTGCATACGCGGCTGTGTCAAAGGAAACCCGCGTATACACGACTTCCTTTAACAAAAACTGCGTTAATACGCGACTGTGTATAGAAAAAATTGCGTATGGAAAGGTAAATAATGAAAAACAAAAATGACCAAGCCTGGATAAAGAACTAGGTCTTCAGTCTGACTGAGAAAAAGTTAACTGGATTGGAAATAATGATTAAAACTGTTGGAAACTTTTAAAACCACTGAAACCACCCAACAGGGGAATCACAAGAATGCGATCCCCAGTGGAGTCGCCAGTTCTGTTTCGGGAAATAACTCCCTAGAGGTTTGTTGAGTCAAAACCTCCACAGATCAGGGCATGCTATTCAAGAAGGACTCACACAACCACACTTGTATGCTAAAAACTAGATAACATCGATAGTAGAACTCACCCGTAATCCTACGTTTGATGTAGATCCCGCGGGTCCAAACCCCCAACAATCCTTCTTCCTCTTGAACCTGAAAACCAAGAAGAAACGTGCACGGAAATCTAGTTGTACAGCATATATTTATCCTAAATGTCAGTGAAATCCATGTGAAACATCATATAAACAATAATAAATGCTTAAATAATAATCTTTTCACATATGCAAGCAGATATTAACACGTGAATTCAGGAACAAGATGGTTCTTCTTCATTACGAACAGCATGTACAGTAATAAAAAGTGAAGAGATCACCTGAATCCTTCCACGATCTTCAAAAAGACCGTCGTCCAAATCCATCCCGCCCTTTCCTCGCTAGGATACTTTCAAGACTTGTGCACACGAGATGACATATAAACTGATGAACATCTCCAGGAAAAAAGGGTTTCCTGTAAAAATCTAGGAAAGTGCAGGAGGCACGAGAAATCAGACTTGAATTGGGATTCCAATAGAGTATAATATCTATAATTTCTCTCTCCCTTAGGCCATGCACATGAGGCGCTTTTATACTCCCTCAAAGTAGTTTCAATCAGTTGGAAACAGTTGGCCACATGCTGGGGTGGTTGAACTACTGAAGTAACCATCAACCCAGCCCGAAAATAGGGAATTTTTATATATATTTTTAATGATTTTAATGGCATACGCAGAAAAGTGTGTATGGACTCGCGTATACACGCGGAAAAGTCTGGGCATACCCGCGTATGGGATTTTTAACACTATTTTTTATGAATTTTGTTCAAGTCTGTGGGAATGGGTGCCCAAGGCCAACGAGATAATCATGAATCACATGAGGGTGAAAAATGATGCTATAACAACCTAACCCCATTTTTAATACCACCCCATTTAATACTACCCATTCATAATGTCTATCATTCATAATCTTGCCCCCACAAAATTTTTCCCAAACAAAAAAAATATATATAATTTTTTTTTTGCAGAATTGAGTATATTTCCAGCAAAGTTTTTTTTCAAAAGAAAATTTCCAGCAAAGTAATTCTTTTTTCCCTTAAAAAAAATGCATTCTCTCATATCTATTGTAGGGGTGGTTCTCCCCGGCAAGGAGAACTATCTTGAATGGTCTCAAAAAATCAGGCACACTCTCATTTTTAATGAGTTGTGGAAAGGAATTTGTGAAGGACAAGAAGGAAATCCACCAGAAAAGCCCACTTCAGACAAGGAGCTCGCCATTTGGGAAAACAAGAACTGCAAGGCCTATGCCTTGATTGCATCTTTCGTAAATCAAGAGGTGAGTCGCCATATTTCACCATTTTCAAATGCCTATGAAGCCTTGAGCAAGCTAAAAGAACTCTATGACTCACATTCAAAACTAGAAATTATTCAATTGATGATTAAGTTGTTCAGTCTTGAAATGAAGAATGATGATCCCCTTGCTTTAGCTTCAGAAGTAAGATCTATCATGCATCACATTGACAACACTGGTGTAAAATTTGACATATCTCTCATAGCATATTTTAAGGCATTATATCTGACTTACTCACATTATCTTGAGTCATTGCAAGAAAGTGGAAACCTTGAGCATATCACCTTTAATTCCCTTGAGAAAAAGTTTGCAGAAAGAGAGAAAGATTTCAGGAATATGAAATTCCCTTCATCTTCTGAAGAGGCTGCATAATTTGCACATAGAGAAAGGAGTCATGCTCCAGATCCTTCCAGAGGAGGAGGTGGATGAAGAGGAAGAGGAAGAAGAAACTCCAGAGGAAGGGGGGGCAAACAATCTGACAAATCCAATCTTCATTGCATACGTTGCAATAAAGACGGGCATGATGCATCCACATGCAAGACACCTTGGGATAAAATTGAGCAGCAAAGAAATCAAGACAAAGGTAAAACTAATGACAAAGACAAAGGTAAAGCACCTAAATCCACTCATTATGTTCTAGCACATTGTAACAATGGAGTAACTGAAGACTTGTTTGATGTTTCATTTACTTCATGGAGAGATGATTGGTTGCTATATTGAGGAGCAACATGTCACATGACATTTAGAAAAGATTTTTTTGAAGAATTTACTGAAAAAGTTGATGGAGTAGTATACTTCGCAGATAAATCCAAACTCAAGCCATCAGGGCTTGGCACAGTTAGGCTTAGGTTGCCTGGTCTTCCAGATCATATTCTACATGAGGTTCTATACCTCCCTGAGTTGAGGAGAAACTTGTTGTCCCTGGTCAAAATCCGCCAGCAAGGACACTTTTTTCACTTGTTTTATGGCAAGGTAGAGGTCAGAAAAGCATTAGATCACTCACTTGTCATGGAGGGAATATAAGAAGGAAGACTCTTGAAGCTGAAAGGTTCATCTTCTCATGCTTAAAACTTTGCATTCAGTTCACATCATGATGAAGGTACATTCCCATCAATTATTTTATGGCATGCCAGATTTCGACACTTAAGCTATGAAAGCCTTCGTTTGTTGAAGAAAAATGGTGTTAATGGACTGCCTACAATTCCTAGGAAACCTGAGGAATGTGATGCTTGTATTCTAGGAAAGCATAGAAAACAACCATTTCATGATTCACACTCCAGAGCACATAGAAAACTTGAGCTTATTCACTCAGATTTATGTGGCCCTATGCCTTTTGCTTCTACAAATGGAAATAAATATATGATGACATTTATTGATGACTACACCAGAATGTGTTGGATTTACTTATTGAAGAACAAGTCTGATGCTTTTCAAACATTCAAGATTTTTCATGCATGGATTGAAATTGTTGTAAAAACTCATATTGGCTCTCTACGTACTGATAATGGAAAAGAATACACTTCAAATGAATTTGAAAATTATCTTCTTCAACATGGGATCAAACATCAAACAACTGTGCCGTATAATCCCCAACAGAATGGTGTAGCTAAAAGATGAACAGAACTATTTTAAATATGGTTCGCTCCATGTTATTTTTCAAGAATGTAAAATTGATGTTTTGGGCTGATGCAGTTCTATTTGTTGTTTACATAAAGAATAGGTGTCCTTCAAGTTCAATTAGAAACAAAAATCCTTTTGAAATGTGGCATGGCCACATTCCTTCGGTAAAGCATTTCAGGGTCCTTGGTTCCACCTGTTATGCCTCGATACCCAAGGGACAAAGGAATAAACTTGGTGCTAGAAGTCGAAAATGTATCTTCTTGGGGTATTACAATACCTCCAAAGGATATTGTCTCTATGATGAAGCCAATAAGAAGTTTGTAATAGCAAGAGATGTCATATTCCTTGAATCCTCCAAGATAGACAATGTTGTTGAGCGGAAAATTGATCGATTGGATAGATTCACACATGCAAAGTCTTTTCAAGAATTTGATAATCATATTCCACACCTTGAAGGGGGGATTCCTATATTGAATCAAACTGTGGAATAATTTCCTGAAGCACTCTCTCCCCCACATGAAGAAACAACCACAGATGACACATTGAATGATGTGATTGACAGAATTGAGAGATTGAATCTTGACTCAATCCCAACTCAGTCAAATGAGCAGCCTGGGCCATCTCAGAAAGGTCCTCCAAAATGGCTGACAAAGACACTAGAGAATGTTCATCTCGATGAGGTTGGAAAAATAGGAACAAGAAGTTCCACTAAAAAAAATGAAGGTGACGTAGATAATTCTGATTCTCTTGTTGATATGGATATTGCTTATAATTGTGAATTGAGTTTGTCTACAGATCATGAACCAACTTCCTTCAAAGAAGCCGATTCTCTTGATAAATGGAATGAAGCGATGCAAAAGGAGTATGATGCCTTGATAAAGAATGGCACTTGGAAGCTAGTTGATCTGCCTTTGGGAACAAAACCAATTGGCTATAAGTGGGTCTACAAGAACAAGTATAAAGCAGATGGCTCACTTGACAAGCACAAGGCCAGGCTTGTGGAAAAAGGTTTTGCACAAAAAGAAGGAATTGATTTTGAAGAAACTTTTGCCCCCACAGCAAAATGGGCCACCATCTAGACTCTCTTTGCCCTAGCAGCTCAGAATGGATGGAAAGTCCATCATATGGATGTAAAAACCGCCTTTTTGGATGGAGATCTAAAGGAGAAAGTTTTTATGTCCCAGCCAGAAGGATTTGTTGTAAAGGGCCAAGAACACAAAGTTTGCAAGCTTATAAAATCTTTGTATGGCCTCAAGCAAGCACCACAAGCCTGGTATGAGAAATTAACCGAGCATCTTCTGAAACTTGACTTCAAACATTTTGACTTTGATGATGCAACTTTTTTTGTTAAGAAATTTGGAAAAAAAGTTGTATATCTTGTGGTGTATGTAGATGAGCTTTTGATGACAGGGAAGAATGAGAGCTATATTGCATCCATGAAGAAAGAATTGAAGAAAGGTTTTGAAATGACTGATTTGGGTTATGTTCATTACTATCTGGGTATTGAAGTAATTCAACATCCTAAATTAATATTTCTTTCTCAAAAGAAGTACATTAGAGATCTTTTGAACAAGTTTGGCATGGATGAATGCAATCCCTTAACCACTCCAAGGGAACAAAACTTGAAGCTCACATCCATTGAAGGGAAGGAATTCGAGGATGCAACTAAGTATAGACAACTTATAGGAAGTCTTATCTACCTGACCACTGCCAGACCTAACATTTCATTTGCTGTTGGAATCCTCTCAAGGTTTATGCAAAAACCTTGTGAAGGACATTGGTCTGCTGCGAAAAGAGTTTTAAATTACTTGAAGGGGACTCAAGACTTTGGACTCAAATATACACAGGTAGGCAACTTCAGCTTGATCAGATACTCTGATTCAGACTTTGATGGGGACAAAGAAACAGGGGTGTCTACTACAGGTTACACCATGAGTCTTGGATCAGGAGCTGTCTCATGGAGATCACGCAAATAGTCAGTTCCAACAGATTCCACGACCGAGGCAGAATACGTGGCAGCAGATGAAGCAACAAAGGAAATTGTGTGACTTAGGAAAATCCTAGAAGATTTTCAGATGAAACAAATGTATCCCACACCACTCATGATCAACAACACTTTTGCAATAAAGTTGGCCAAGAACCCAAAGTTCCATGATCGATCAAAGCACATCAATACAAAATACCATCTAATTCAACATCATGTTTAGGCCAAAACCATCCATCTACATCATTGTTCCACAAATGAGCAAACCGTTGATATCTTCACCAAAGCACTTGGAAGAGAAAAGTTTGAAAAGTTCAGATCGATGCTTGGACTCACCAACATCCCTTCGGATTAAAGGGGGGAATGTTGACACCTAATCCTAAGGGTTGCGTGAGGATATTTAATATTGTATATAAACTATATTAGGAAATAAGGAAGGCCAAGAGTCATTAGGAAGTGAATCCCAATAGCCTCACCTCCATGTATAAATACATTCACATTCTTCATCTAATACACATTCTGATTTGCAGAGTTACCTCTTGGTTTGACATCATGCTCCCTACGTTTTGTGATTTTTGTATGTTTTACAATTGTATTTTCTAATACAAAGAAGCCAACATTAATACTAAACTTGATATTAAGGCATATTAGTAGTGAAAAAGGGAAGAAGGAACATTGATAGGGAAGAGCCTAAGTTGAAATGCAAAAGAGTGGTGTACAGAGGATTCAAATTTGAACATATAACTATAGTGATGATACACTATGTCATACTCCTTCCCAAGCTACCATACATACACAATTTGGTTCTATAGACGTCATCACTACTAGTTAAATTCAAGTGTTATGTTAGCATAATAAAACATGGTAAGCATGAATATTTACCATTTTTAATTTCATTTTCTTGTATAGTAATAAAACCAAAGAAAATATGTAACCAAATCGACCCCCATATTCCCTCTATAACTTTGTTGTGGTTCTATAGTATATAAGGCTCAGATTGTTTGACATCCTTAAAGACAGTGAACGCATGTTTTTCCATGGATGGGTATTTTAGTTTAGCTCCTTGTAGATTAGTGGTAATTAATGAAATATGGTATTCACCTCCCTTTTCATCCTTTTGCATGAGTACTGCAGCAAGAGAATGATCAGATGCAAAAGTATACAATGAGAAATCCTTACTAAATTATGGTTTATGCAATGTTGGGGCAACATAACGCTCATAATTTTATGAACCTTAATATTTTCGAAGGCTTCCTTCTCGACAAAAGGAGATGGGGTCTCAAAATTTCACATTAGTAGCAGTCAATGGTATTGGTTCTATTCATCCTACAAATCACTGTGCTAAAGCCATTGTAGAAATATCATGTATAATTAAGCATCCTTAGATTACAAGCTCTATTGATTACTAGATATGACTGGAATATTGTATATAGATGGTTCACTCATTCTTATTTTGTCCCTAATTGATGTTTTCACTGAGGCCTCTATACGGTGGGAGAGATGCAGCAAGAAAAGCCACAAGTAGAAATGGGTTTATACCGAATTCATAAAAATAAATCCATGGTGAGTTGATTGTGTTCCATTACGATCGATCTTGGATCTCTATCACATCTTGGGACTTGGGATCTTGGAAGTGAAGGTGGTCTTGTAATATGATCCCATTAATGGGGTAGTCATATGGGCATCAGGACTAAACTAGACAATCGATGGTAAGATAAGTGTGGAAATTTGTTTGCAGGAAACCTAATGTATGGGGATGTCAAATATCCCAATACATAATGCAATAATTTCAAACAAAATTAGGCACTAGATATTAATAAGAAGATGTTTTTTCATCTTAGTTTGGCATATCCATAAAAATATCTATGAATTAAAAAATTAAAAAATAAATAATATATAATGCAGAATTGCACCTCCATAAATATTTTTTAACACAATCAAGATAATTCATATATATTTTTAACACATTCAGGATAATTTACGGATATTCTACTATTAATTAATCAAATTAACAATCTATTGTTAATTTACAAAAATGACAGTCTACCTGGAACAAACGAAGCGGAAGAGATGAGGACGCCAAGGAGATGAGGACACCAAATTCCTGCAAAAAAAACTAACAAAACACAGTAAAAAAATTAGCATCCAATATTTAATGAAAAAAAAAAATTAATCAACCTCAAAAACTGTAACGGAATCACTTACCCGCTCTACAACCCACTCTCCAACCTAAAAAACTGCAACAGAATCACTTAAAATCTCTCCAACCTACTCTCTAACCTGCTTTGAAACGGTCAGGTAGCGGTAAAATAAAATCGTAGTAAATATTTCTACGGGTTTCTATATTTATAAGAAAATTTTCGACCGAACTTTTAAAAGAAGTCTGGCCGAAATTTTTTAACAATTCGGACAAACTTTTTTTAAAAGTTCGGTCGAACTATTATCTTTGATTTTACTGACTCTAGAAAAAGATTTGGTTAGATACGTTGTCAACATTAATGGCATAACAAGTTCAGAAAATGACGAAAAAAGTTCAGCCGAACTATTTTTAAAAGTTCGGCTGAACATCTGCACAAGTGAAATTTTCGAGCAAGTTTCTCACGAAAGTGTAACCCACCTTCGCATTTCCACCCCACCACCATCAGGGTCCTCCAAATGGGCCAGCTCAGCCTCAATCCTATAAAGGGATTCATCTTCCTTTTTCTTCTTATTCTTGGTCCATTGAATATTCCTCTACTTCAGACGAATTATGTTTTCGGCCAATTTCTGAGCAGGTGATCATTCTTCTTTGAGTGAGCAGGCCTGCCAAACCTCCTTGAAAATCCTGTGAAACTCCTCATATCTTAAGCATGTGGAATTAAATTTGAATGATGCTCGCAACTTTGGCAAAATACCATCCTCTTCTAAGAAAATAGGTGAATGATTTGATATACCTCCTGATCCTACCCATTTTCTGATCAATGATATCGTATCCATCACTACTTCCTTAATTATAAAATTTTCTAGTTGTCTAGCTAACATGGCATCCCTCATCCAACGATTCCTCCAAGTGGTTTAGAGGCAGACCACTTCAATATCAAAAAAATTTTGGTCTACAACTATTTCTTAAAGGACCCAGTGAGCGATTCCACCTGAGCATGGCTCCCCTAAGACTCTGCATAACCCAAAGAAAAGTTTAAATCTCCGCTTATTATGATGTTATTGGCTTGAATAAATGACAATCTCATAATATCTTCCCAATATGCTATTTTATTGTGACATGTCCCATGAACGTTTACATGTCCTTACTTCTTATATGCCCAATTCTTTAGGGATCACATCAGCCACTAGTAAACCTTCCCTTCCCCATACATTCACAAGCTTCATCGTTCTCTAGTTAATTCCAATGGAAATACCACCAGATTTGCCTCTAGCATCTAAGGCATGGAAAAACCATCCCTTTACCATATATTCTAAAAAAGTAACAATTTTCACACTATTCCCTAGTGTTTCCTCTAATAAGATCAAATCCAACCTTTCAGAATAAAATAATCTCTAGAGAGCTACTTTTTTTGCAGGGCTAGCCATCCCTCGATAGTTGAAAGAAATCCACTTCATCGAGAAACAACGATCGGGGTGCAATTTTCTCTAAGAAACCCATCTAAGTATAATTGTCTTCCCTCTGCTACATCCACACCAGCTTTGTGAATGTATTTCGAAATATTGGATTGTCTACCTCTAGGTGCTTTGGGAATTTTAGAAGGTGATGAAATACCTATACTTGCACCCGACACATTTGGGAATTTTGATAACGACCTCAAATTGTATCTATTTATCATGTTAGATTCAAATGATATTTACATCGTTGAAGTTTATGAAGAAAGGGACAAAAAAGGGATGATGGGGAAAGGTTCTGAACAACATACAAGGACAAGGCCATAGGAAATGTAATAGCACTCATATTTCATAAGGATAGTAGCACCCCATGATTAATAGAATGACTAGATAAAGAAGTTTTGGGAAAAATACTGAGAGGGGGAGGGGGGGGGGGGGGCGTGGTGAATCAATATTTAGAGCTAACTGATAAACTTTTTACTTTTATTTTCTCAAAACCCATACGCTAATTTACAGAACAAAACTAGCGTATATACGCGGATATCCTTAAGGAAACTCGCGTATGCTCAGAGCTCTTATTATGTATTTGATTCTTAAATCATTGCATCATCTATTCATCAGATGTTAAGCAGTAAGCATGTGCAATAAAAACAGAATAAACCATCACACATAAGCAACACACATGAACACCAGGATTTAAGGTGGAAACCCAAGTCGGGAGAAAACCACCGCTGTCGTCGTCTCATTCTTCAATATTTATTATAAAGAAAACATATTACAACCATGTACTGGCGCAGACTCATACCAACACGCAGGAACCCATCTTCAGAAGGCTACAACCTTCTCTCGTTTACCAGCCTCTCCTGGAAGGGAGCTACAACCCCCTGCTCTTGTTTACCAGCCTCTCCTGGAAGGGAGCTACTACCCCCTTATATTAGCACCAGCCTCTACTAGCAGAAAGCTTCTACTTTCATACTAAAGGCTTCAACCCTTAGATCCACTGCAGACCACATTTCATCAATTTTCATACTGGATCAAACAGCTTCAACACAACCCTTCACTTATCAACAAACATGCTTTGCCCAATACTTCAAATAGAACAGTGAGACCACTGTAACCAGAATATCAGAGATAACCCAGACTTTAGAATAGATATGCAGATGTAAACTCAACCCTGAAAATTCATTGAATCAAATATCATACGCTACTTTTCTTTACTGAAGCCGCATACATACGCGCTTTCCTACACACCAACCCGCATATAATTCTGTGTATTTTATTCTTCAGAAAACCCTATACGTGCCTTTCATTAATAGAGACCGCGTATACACACGCTTTTGCAGAGACCAACTAGCGTATAGATCTGTAAATGGAAAACTTTACAAAACAGATTAGATCTATAAACTTACCCAGATTTCTTCATTATCTTCAGCAGACTTTGCGCCAGATCTTCACCATTTCTTCTGCTGCAGATCATCCTAGAGATTTTTCATCATCACAAGATCTAGAGATCTTGAACCATCCTCAGATCCATGGGTGCATCAAAGATCCAGATCTATCAATTAAGAACAGAGTTCAATCATGCAGATAATCCTTAGAGATATTTATTCATCAACAACCCTTACTCATGCACACCCTTGCACAATGATCTTCTTCTCCTTATATAGATTTAGCCTTTATCAATACCATGAGTCAAAACCACACAACTTCCAATGGTATTCCTAGATGGGATCAAATAGATAATCCAGCGCTCAATACAGTGGGCCAATACCATGGTAATGCCCCTAGGTATCATAGTTTTTAGAGCGCAAAAGGCATACGCGACTTTGAGCGTGCGTATTCGCATGTATACGCAACTTCGCCTCATAAAAACTGCGTATATGCTAACCCTAAATGTATACGCGGGTTCCCTTCACAAAAGTAGAGTATATACGTTGTGACATATTATATTTATCATTTTTCTGGCACTTATTAGAATTTTTCTCTTTGTCACATCTGAACTGATCTGTAGATACATCATTCTTACATCTTTAGCACATAGGTTGCTTATCATAGGCGAATCATCAAGTAGGTTTCCATCAGGGCTAACTCCATCAAGTAGGTTGCCATCAAGGAAAAGACATTGCATCATATTGCCAACAAGAAGAGTAATGATATGGATTCAAATAAATAATAGAATCAGAGGATGGGATAGAGAGATTGGTACCTGGGAGGGGAACTGATGGAGATGCTCGTGCACGAGTTAACATAACAGTAGACTGACTTTGTCTAGATGCTTGACGATCTTCCTCCCTACCCGTCGTCTTTGTCTGTCAAACCAAGCTAAACTGAGGTGTCTACAACATAGAGGTCAAAACATGTATATCCCCATTTACTAAACCATCCCAACCTGAACTATCTCCAACATATTTCGGCTTGGAAAGTAGGGGTCAATCATTAAAGATATAACCCACTTCATGACACCTCCTCAACCGAAATGACACACCCTCATAATCCAGCTTCTGAAATTTAGAATAACCCCTCCGATGAATAAATAGACTCTCCACCAAGATCTTCCTGGTGTTAATATGTACGAGAATGTGAGAAAAATCCATTTTACCTATCTCATGGAATGAATTATCATAATCCAATAAAGTCCCTAAATCATCCCTGATTCTTCTGAAGATATCTTCCGTCCAGAATTGGAGGGGTAATCTAGGAAGCCTTACCCATATCAGTACTACCCCCAATTACTCCCTCTCAGGTTCGAAAAGGGTAGACCATATTTTCATCATTATGGGTGCCATTTCAATGTGCCATTATTTGGTGAGAATCCATGATGCATGCTCGGCCCTTGTGAAGGGAATGGAAAATCAACCTCTGGTCATCATGACCACTGACGACATTACATCAAATACTTGGCCCCAAACCTCCATGAACCATTTCTTCAAACGTACGAATGAGTAATTTCTCCCTTTTACTCTACTAACCAGAATGCATTCCGCAGTATCCATAACTTAATCCATCTTAACACCTTCCCCTAGGACCAACAAACACCCTCCTTCTTTAACCTTTGTACTCTTAGATTTATTCTCCCTTTGCTTATATAGGCCTTCATCTAATGAATATGAGGCATGTGAAGGATTAAATTTAGAACTTCTAACCCTAATGTCCTACCGATATGACTCATGTTCACTTTGGGGAATTCCAGCAAAATAACCAGAAGAATATACCATGGTTGAGTTACCAGATCCTGCGATTACTCTGTCGGCCTGAATTTCTTCACCCCTCATTGGTTGGCTTCCATATGACATAAGAATATATGATGAAGAGGCCTTGCATACTGTTGTGACCAGCAACAACCCCCCTTCTTATTTAGTATTATCACTAATACTAAATAAGTGGGGACCCTTAGTCAAAAAATTTAAAAAAAATCGATTAGTGCTTGTGTTTCCTTTTTTCAATAAAACTTACTATCATAAACTTAGGAGAATATCCCTTTAAAAATATTTAAAAAGCTTAAGTTTTATGATAAGATAGGATAAAGTCATTCTTTAAGAAATATCGCATCGCAAAAAGGAAATGAATACCCCTTTACCAGCAGAATTCTAAGATTGCGAGATCGCGATGCGAAACTACGCACTAAAAGAATATTTATCGCATCGCATACTTCAAATGTAATACGTTACGATGAAAAACCTCAAATTACTGATGTGCGATGACACGTATCGCAAATCGCGTTTCACAGAAAAACACATTAACGGAAAATTTTCATTTGATACGCTCTGGCAGTTTTGCGATATTGCGATCCAACGATTTTGCTATTTTGCGACATTGCACTATTGTTATATTATAATTCCACAAGATTGCGATCTACGATATTGCGAAGCAAATCGCAGATCGCCTTATCACAGATATTTAAGGCTCATTATACGAAAAAATCTTTCCATAAACCGAGACCTGGTTATGCACTTTAATGTTAATCAATGAATTGGTTGTCAATCATTAATAAAATATGGTTTCGTTCTGATCGAAGATCTATTTCACGTAAGGTGGTATATTTTATATGTCTTCAGCATTTAAAACTTTCCCATCACCTTTTTCCTATCATTATTCTCACTTAATTCGTAAACTGCAGGAGCGAAGAACAGAGGACTATACAAAGCAATATTCAGGGTATAATGGGAAATAAAGACAAGGCTCTGAGTTCTAAAGACAAAGAAATGACTCCCTTGTATACAGACACCGCTTGTAACAAAGACGCTGGTATTACTACTTGGGAGGGCATGTATAATCTACTTGAGGAAGAGAACCCCAGAGTAATGGAGGTTACATCCACTACAGGCTCACATGGGTCTTCTGAAGCGTCTATTACAGAGCTAGCTTGCTCATTCTTGCACCGGATAGCGGCGAGGCCCAAACTTCTTCCATACACAGACATGGTTAAATGGGTACTGGACAACACTGATATTACAAACAGACAGTTTAAGACTCAGGATCAAGAACTGATTGGTTCATTCAGTCCACAAGATTTGAGACTCATGTATCATTTGCCGAAGTCACAGGTGACTTATAACAAGCAGTTTATGGAGAAGTTTTCCAAAGAAAATGAAAACCTGGCAGAATGCACCAAGGACTGGTCAAGGAGGGACGAACCACTAAAAAAGGATAAACATGGTATGTATAGTACTGGTTCTCTCACTTCTCCGTATTGCTTTGCTGCTGCTATGCTCTGTAGGCTTTTTGGAAAGCCATACATTAATAAGTTTTCATCTAAATGGATACCATTATTGAATGCTACTGTTAATGCTACTATTGTGGATTGGGCTAAGATATTATCTGACAACTTAGCCACGGCCATTTTGAATTACCGGTCTAAAAGAACTGTTTCTCAGAGAATTTTTCCCCCTTTTTACTTATCTGCTTATGTGATGGATTCAATTTGTTATATTTCCAAGTTTCCTTTAATGGGTTGGAAATGGACGACTCAAGACCCCTTACCCATTCATATTTATCACAAATAATTGTGGGATTCCAAGTTCATTCCCTATTTTTACAATATTTTCCATGGAATCATGTTGCCCCTGTACAGAATGTTATATGATAAATATGCTCCAAGGTTTTCTTCTGAAGCAGAGATAGACATACTTCCTGTTGTGAGATGGTTTGGAGAAGAATTGTTTACATATGTTAGGGTATTTGGAATTTTTTCTTCCCCTCACGTTTTACCTTTGTATGTTCCTGATAAACTCATGGCACGAGAAATTGCTTATCAAACCTGTGGAGAAGGAGGTTTGACTAAAGATTTGAAGGATAAAAAGAAGGCTATTTGGCGACAATTTCCTGTGGCCTGTGGGGCCTTTTCACTATTTGATGTTGGCCATGCATTTAAAGAAGTAAACAACATTACATGTTTACGTTTGTTAAAGTTTCCAAGAAGACCGTTCGACCCTTATGATATTGTTAAAAATTTCACTACTGCAGTCAAGATAAGAGTGTTTTCTAAAGAAGATGATCTTTTTGATGACATGTTCCAAGAAAAAGGCACACTTAAAGAGGTTCTACATTCGGCCCAAATATGGTTTCCTCCAGCAGAATTTCAAGAGTTCAAGATATATAGGGAAAGGAGGTTAACTACTATCCCTTTGGATAAATTACGCCTGGAACCCATAAGTGAACCAACTCCCAGTATTAGTCTCAGTGGAAGTTCAGGTACAGACAGATCTAAATCCAAGTCTGGGAGAGAAATTTCAGAACATTCTAAGAGATTTAACAATGACCATGATAGAAGTGAAGGGTCAGTAAGGGATATTGCCCAGTCAAAGGAGCTTCCACAGCAACAGGTTTTGACCTTGTTGTGTGGATTAATCCGTCTTGCGGACAAGACCGATCTCCCTAGTACTAAAAGTATCTAGCAACAAACAGCCAAATAAACTAATATTTCTCTAAGCATATATGATTTACAAAAAGCTCTATAGAGGTGTAAAAGACTTATTGTATGTCCAGTGCTTGTTTGAAGTTGTTGTTGTCCCTCGTGCGCTTGAAGGATTTTTCCTCGTAAACCTGCAGTCACAAACAAGCAAAATATTACATAGCACCTATATATAAATCATCATAAACCATTCTTATCATAGTGATCAAGAAATCTATGAAATAAACCATTAACTGAAATCTTATTGAGAAAAATGAGTATATTTGTATTAATTTCAAAAGAAGGAAAACCTTACAACCTGAGCCTTGATGTTGCACAGGCCTTCTCGGGGTCTGAAGCAAGAGTTTCCTCTACTTTGATAAGCTCTGCACTCCTCTAACCAAGACGAAAAGAGGTATGTAATCTCTCCTCACAAAAGTCTTAGTTAACTGAGTCTGAATCTCAACAACACTTAACATCAAATATTCTAAAGCTTGAACTCCCCTTGAGGCTACCCAATGCCTCTTTTTAAAGTGGAAAAGAGGAGGTTTTCTGTTCCAACTATGAAGGGATATAATCCTTCTTCAAAGGGATAAGCTCCTCACATCAAGGGTTTAGCTCCATAAGGTAAGGGATACATGCACCTCATAAGAGCGCTTCTATCACCGCAAGATATTTTCTGGAAGCTTCTAGAATTCACTTTTATTGAGATTTTTGGAATTTACTTGTGCCTTTTTTTATCTTATAGGGGTCCGCACCTTTAAAAAAGATAAAGTGTGTTCAGGAATGCAAGAGAGCTGAACATTAGGTGCGGGACTGCATGCAATACAGAGAGAAAGTGCGACACCAAAGTTTAGGATATTTTTAGGAACATTTCTCTGATTTTCAAGGCTTGACATGAGGAACTGATATGTTAGACTTGCAAAGGGATAATTATGAGTAATAATGAGCTCATACATATAGTAGAATTTCAGGATGACAATTTTCAGTGTAATAGATTTCCCCCTAAAATGCAAAGTCTGGAATAGATGATGCTAAAGTCTGGCATATATGAAGAGTGCAGTACTTTATCATTTCAAGGATCATCCTATGGACACCCCAGTCGGAACTTGTAAAAACATTCAATGCAATATATATATATATATATATATATATATATATATATATATATATATATATATATATATATATATATATATATGCACACACGCCGAGGTAGGAATTCCCATACCCGCATCAACAGAATCAGGAAACTATTCAAACCGTTCTCGAGACAGAAACATTTTGAGTACATCACAGTATATACATGTGTGAACACAGTATGGACGCAGCCATCTGTTTGTAAATAGTCCACTATATAAATGATAACAAAATTCCTCGCAGCCTGGATGGTAGAAACTAGATCCAGGGTCTTGATTTTCACACCTCGAAATAGTATGATTCTATCCATGTGAATGAATGTGTCGAAGTCAAACATGGTAGAAACCACTTGATTACCAGTCAATGATGTAAACTATTAACAAGTGTGAGAGTAACCACCAGTAATGTCAATGTCTCTCAAAGTACCCAGTACAATCCATGAAATGTGAATGAATGATCTTAGTCGAACATAACATTTCGAATCATTCCGATCGAAGGTCAATGATGCAACTCCGTCGTCAAGGAAGTAGAAACTCCGCCATTGAGGCATGCGTACTTGCATTGACGATTTCTAGATCAACTTCCTAGATAATGAGTTGTCATAGATAGAAAGCGATCCGTCGTAGGCAAGCCCACAACAGCGAAATCATAGATCAAGTTTTGAAAATATATTGGCAAGGACTGACTCAGGGATGGTCAAAATGGATGACAAATATTTTGTAGATGAATGGTTTATTTGAAATGTTCTCTTGAACACATAACGACATTGGAGATGGCTTAATAGCAATTGACCCAAAGCTAATACCCAGAAACCGGATGAAGACTTTCAAATGAGGTTTGATTAACTGTTAGGCAAAATATTTCCCAACCCAGGTGAATGAAAGTGTCATGTTCAAGAGTGGTTAACTAAATTTTTGAAAATTCAAAATACAACAAACAAGTCATTTTTCTCTCTTTTCCCCCACCATTTCTGGCAAGTACCTCTTTATTTTTGACAAGCTTGAGGAGGATAACATTTGCTTGTTTATAAGCTCAACCTTCGGATAAGTCCAACTTAGTTTAAGATTAGAACCCTAAGAAGGAGTGGTCCATTCCTATTAAAAATTAAACAGTTCCTTTACTATTAAATTTTAACGAGTCCAGTATAGGAGAAACTCGATGTTTTTCAATTTTAGGGATTCAGAAGAAAAAACTTAAGAAAACTCCATGGGTGTACTTTTTCGTAAATTTAGTCTCTCGAGCCCAAAAAGGATAAAATAATGCAGGAGAGAACTCTATTGACCGTAATTAGTCAACGTATACCTTTTCGTAAATAGTCCATTTCAGTCCGTAAAAGGGGTAAACTTATACTAAAGGGACGATTATTCATTTACTTTGACGAGTTCGAATAATCAAGTGCTCGGAAATATTTTCATGTTTAGAGAGTCTGAAAAGGGCTTAAAAGAGAACTCCAATGTTTCTCTTTTTTGTAAATTTTTGAAAGAGTCCGAAAAAGTGATAAAAGTATGCTCTTTTGTTGAAAAATGATCAATTCTCCTGAAAAATCCAATTTCTGCACAAATATTTGAAACATTACACATACCTATTTAAGATAAGTAATAATTCTTTCAAAATACCCTTTTTAAAGTGAAAAATAAACAAATTAAAAATTTATCTATTCAAAAAAACTTATAAAAAGGACTTTTTCAACTTCATTTTTACCGTTCAAGTTCAGAGTGAAAAGTAGAAGCTTTTGGGTAAAAACGTTCTTGTGAAGATTCTGGAAAATCCGTCTGATGAAATCGAGAACCGTCAGTCCCAGGTAATCCAAAACCTCTTAATATTGAATTTCATCCATTTACAATTCATTTTTAGGCTTTAGATTTTATTTTTGAGGGAGAAAAATAGTTTAAGAAATTACCCACGGAGGTCCGCAGGTGCCACACATGGGACCTGTGTACCTCGACTTTTTCCTATGTAGAAAAAAGTCGTGGGTCTGCACTTTTCCTACAGAGCGTGTGCGTTCCTATGCACTGTGTACAAAGGGAAAGTGCAGTCCCCGCGTTTTTAAATTTCAAAATTAAATTTCTCATTTGGCGCCCAAAAATTTTCAAATTAGATTGTTCTAACATATATTTTTATGCATTGTAGGATCAACAAGATGTTGATTTGGAGAGAAAATGAGCACTGCATGTAGCTACCGGTTCCCAGATGCGCATTGTTGTGGACTGTTTTCGAGGCACCATTTTCAACTGGTGCAAAGCTGTGTTGGCCAATGTAAAAGGCCAACTAACTAGAGCGAAAAATGGAAAACTAAATAACTTTGGATATGGATCCATCATTGTCACTTTTTCTCTAGAGAGGGTACCCATGCTAGCTCCACAAAGTATTCCTATCGATGCTGGTCGACCCCGAGAACCTAGGATGGTTCGTTGGGTTGCATTGATGGCCCGTCACGGTATTGAGGGCACTGAGATTGTTCGATTTCCTCCTTCATATTTTCGTTGGCTGGACCGCCAACTTTTTGTCATCGAGGACTTTCCATACGCCAATATAGATTTCCACGGCGACTGGGAGATGACTCTCCCAGCAGGGGAACAATGGGATGAATCAGGTAAAATCATTTTCAACAAGTTCTAAATTCTAATTTTTTATTTTTGATCGTCTTGACAATTAATAACCAAATTTTTTTTGAATGCAGATGTGGGCCCACGGTGACTAGCCCATCTCCAGCCTTATGACAGAAGAAAACGAGTTGCAGCTGCACCAGCCCCAGTAGGCCAATCAGTAGAAATCTTATCTGATTTAGAGCATAATCTAGAGCGTCTGACTCTAGATATTCCAGAGACGAACATAGATGAGATCCCACTCAGATTGCAGAGATACGTGATTGGTGTTCCAGGACCTTTTAGGAGGTTCCTGTGTAGGGTGGCCCGGGCAGTGGTTTCTTATCGTGATCACCATCAGTGATGGGATGATCGTGTTGTAGACTCATATTTTTGAATTTTGTGTTATCATTTTTCCGATCATAAGGTGTTTCCAACCTATGATCAAGGACGATGTATATTTTTTGAAAACACTTCTATATTATGATATATCACTATTTTCCGACTATCTATGTACATATTATGGATGTTGTTTGTTTTACTATTTTGATCATTGCAAATGTCGATTTATCATAATAGAAGCAACTGCGTCTGCTAATGTATTTAAATGTATTGGAATATGTTGATATTCAATGTAATCAAATTCACGTTCCAAGAGATGAACTCTTAAAAATAACCATAATAGCACTGGATTTCTAATGGCATAAACCCTGTTAAGCTGTAATACAACAAGTTCAGAATCCAACCTAACAATCAAACTCTGAATTCCAAATGATATGGATTCAGATAATAACTCAATCACTACACTATACTCGGCAATGATATTCGTTGTTTGACCAAGGCTTACCCCATGCATCGATACTAACTCGTCAAAGGGTGAATAGATAACCCAAGCTGCGGAAGAAATATTCCGTGTACTACGACAAGCACCATCAGCAAAACCAATGTAGGTTTGAAGAGACGTTGACATCTACAATATCAGGAGTAAAACTTAGATAAGAAGGAATAGTGATAAAAAACACACTTCTAAACTAGGCACACTTTTCTAATCTAGGACACACTAGCAGTAAAGAAATCTAATCTAATAAAAAAATCTCCACACCAAGTTTAAGCATAATATCACTTCAGATAAAGTCCATTTCTGGGTTTATCTGAAGGACACCGTCAAAATCTATCAGCTCATAGGCCCCTTTTGCTAGCTTTCGCTTAACAATAAAAGGACCATGCCACATGGGCACGAATTTTCCAGCTCCTAGCTTATTGTTGGCTTGATCATAAACTAAGACTAGGTCTCCTTCTGAAAAATTTCGAGGGGTAACACTTTTATCATACTGAGCTTTTATTTTTTTAACATGAGCCTCGTTTGCTATTGCAGCATTTCGTCGATTCTCATCTAGTTGAGCCAAGTAAAAGAAACATTTCTCCTCTTCAGACATAGCTGGGAGTAATTCTATGGCTAATTTCAGTGACGGAATTTCGCATTCAATCGGCAACACAGCTTCCAAACCGTAAACGAGTTGAAAGGGAGTGAAACCAGTTCATGTTTTAACTGAGGTTCGATATGCCTAAAGTGTTGAAAATAACATGGAATGCCAATTCGTTTTGTGAATAACAATAATTCGTTTGATCATGGTGACTAAAAATTTATTTATGGCTTCAACCAGACCATTGGCTTGCTGATAATACGGAGTGGAACTATCGTGGTGCATGCCAAGTTGATATGTCAGTTCAGTCATCATGACATTCCAAAAATGACTTCCATGATTTGTAATAATGGTTTGAGGAACACCGAACCTAGCAATTATGTGATTGAATACGAAAGTTGCAGCAGTCTTGCCGTCAGCCGAAAATGTAGGAATCGCCTCGGCCCACTTAGTAAAATAATCTGCTGCTAAGATAATATACGCATGCCCCCCGACCGAGTGAGGGTTACATGTAATAAAATCGATACCCCATTTTGTGAAAGGACAAACAACAATTATGGGATGAAGAGGAGCGGGTGGCGCGCGCATCTTACGATAAAAAATTTGACAATTGTGGAATTTCTGGACTGCATAAATACAATTTTTGAATAATGACGGCCAAAAATAACCAGCGTGCAGTATTTTTTGGGTTGTGGCATACCCAGACATATGACCGCCACATGCTCTAGAATGGCAGTCATTTAAAGTCAATAGGAACCGTCGAGAGATATTTTCCAAATTTAACTCCAAATCAAAGATTTTATAATGGATTCTCGGGGTTCTAAAGTATATTCATAGTAAAAATTGAAGCGAAATCATCTTCAAAATGATCTCAGCTTTGTAAAAACAAAGATCAATGATGTAGATCTTCCCATGGTAAATCATCAATCTGATAAAAAATCACAAATTTTCTCATCAGTATGAACAACATCCGGAAATGTCGTTGTGGCTGAACCGGATATAGAAAGTGATTCCTCAGGGATCCGATTCATTGGATCAATTTTGGTTGAAGAGGTGTCGGAAAGTGACTGTACGGCCTATTATGCAAGTTCAAATGGACTCAAAGGCATCATGCCATCAATTTAATCTAACTCGGAATCAGAAGGTATGATCCAAGGATCATCAAACATAACAGTATTTGACAAAATCATGTGAATAGCGTAGGAGTGCTATACATTAGGAGGAGGGAAGTGAAAATTTCTATAAACTGCATCTTCATCAAACCTACTCCAACATCCTTATAAGGGATAGCCGCTTTACCAATGTGCCGGATTGTCAGAGATGTCAATGGAAGAAAAATAAGCAATCCATCTATTGTAGTGATCCTTCCTTGATATGTAAATTTGATGAGTCAAAAGACCGAAGAAACAACATCAGTCATAGCATAAGTCCATCTGCGACCTAGAAGAAGGTTGTAATCTAGAGGGGCATCAACCACCTCCACATCTAGATTTACGATTTTACCTTCAACCCCTATGGGTAGATCCTGCAAAATACCAAAAGGATGGAAACCTCGACCATCAAAAGCCTTAAGAATCATCAGAGATTGGTTGAGTGTAGGAGAACCAAGCGATTTCCAACACTGAATTGACATAATACATGTTGAAGCTCCCTCATCAATCACAGTCTGATAGATTGGTATTTTTTTTACTAACACCAGAATTTGGAAAGCCATTTGATGAGGTAAGTGAGACATACTATTTTATAAATCGAATATTATAAGATTATAATCCTGAATATCTACAGCTCCTATAGCAGACAAAAGCAATTTACGTTGTGCTGGGCATGATTGCAGCACTTCCAAAGCCGACATTGCTGAAGGGGAAATATCTAAGTCTTCAACAATGTTGTAATTCTGAGCAGCTCTCGCATGTGGATTTAAAGCTGATTTACGAAGAACACCTTTAGTAGGCGGTAGATTATTAAGTCTAGATTTTTTTTCTCGATCTGTAGCGGACCAGAAACAGGAGGAGGTGTAGTTGATGTATTTGCACTAGAAGATTCTGCTTCTTTACCATCAACAAGATTCTTAGTACCATAATCTTGTGATCGCGTTGCAATCCTTACATGAGACATCATCAAAATAGGCTCTTCTAAAGCAGTCGAGGAGGAACCAACCATCTTGCTATCTTGAGTCGTAAAATAATCCTTCAAGACAGCAGGTTGTTGTGAACCTTTAACGAATTTTGCAACCTCTGCTCAATGTGGGTATTCCTTAGGAAAGTGATCCTTGTCACAAATGTAACAACGATAACGAGGTTTGCGCTTTTCGTCATTGGATTCATTTTTATCATTTTTCTCTTTGGAATTCTTTTTGTTTTTATTCTTCCCTTTCTTTTTACCACCGGATTTAGATTTAGCTGTAGATGTCTCTACGACATGAATGTTGGCAGAAAATTCTCCTTTCGGGGAATCTGGTAAAGTTATAATAGGAGAAGATTTCTTTGAAGATTTCTTCTTGCTTTTAGTATTGACTGTACCAATCATACCATCAGCGAGATGAGACCCTGAAGGAGCAACAACTATTTGACCTTGTTTTGGAAGGTCGGGGATTTTTTCGTGTAAAGTACCTGACTGCGTATAAACGAGGTCACGGTACTGAGCTTGAGAAATTACTTGCTCTTCAGTAACAACACCAGCTTTAGCTACATCTTCAGTGATCTTGGGCAACAATGATTTAAAAAACCATTGCGCCAAAATTTGATCCGGAATGTAAACTTTCACCAAACGCCTTCTACGTCGCCATTCATGAATATGATCAGAAATATATCTAGACGTAGATTTTTTTAGTGAAGTTAATAATTCTGTGCCATTGTCGTATCTGACAGGCAACTGAAAATGAGTCAAGAAGGCAGTTGCTAACTGACTGAAATTATTAAACGAGCCTCGTGGTAACTCAATGTACCATTTGGCTGCAAGACCAATAAGAGTTCTTTGGAAAAGACGTAAGCGAATCGAATCATCAATGATTGAATTAGATGCACACCCGAGGTGATAAGTCATGACGTGATTTGATGGATCCTCTCCTGACTTAACTTCAAATTTTGGTATATCACTGGGCAACTTATGCGGCATTGGCGGCGAGTACGGATAATAGAAAATCGGATCATTCGTAAGGCATGTCAAATCAGGTAAATCCAAAGTTCCAATAAATGATAACTGACGGTTGGGGTCATGAAAACCTTGAGTAGCCAAAGTAGTTCCAGGAGGTGGATACCCAGGATAACTGGGAATCAGAGTTGTGTTAGGAATTATGTAACCTCCCGGAAAAGTAGGATTAACCGGACCAAACTGGGGTTGTTGAGGCTGCTGATAAGTATAGCCAGGGTACGGTTGATACTGATAACTTGGATTTTGTGAACCGAGACCGAATTGAGGATATCCCTGGCACGGTTGATACGTGAATTACGGTTGAATTGTGACAACTGCACTTGTACCGGCTTGTCCTGCAGGCATCTGAACCGAAGTCTGAACTGAAGGTCCTCCCTGGGGTATAGAGACTTGAGGGATTTGCACAAATGCAGGGATAACCGAACTCAGAGTTACAGATACTCCAGAAATAGGTGTTACAGGTTGAACAGATGTTGCAGCAGTTGCAGCATTTTGAGGCGGAGTCTGAGGTGTACTAGGCGCATACTGCTGAACAGAACTAGGTGCAGGAGTTTGAATAGTAGGCTGGACAGGTTGCTGGGTTGGACCAGAAACCAAAGGCTTTCCAGGTTGAAAAGGCAACTGCACATTAGGCTGCATAGGCTCTTGATACTGGGACGGATCCCACACCATATTCATTCCGGGGTATTTTCCCGTAGAAGGTTGAACGTAAGGACCATAACCTAGTTGAACATAGGGCTGATAAGTAAGTGGTAAATTTCCAGCTCCTTGAATAGAAGACTGACCAGAAGGCCGTTGGTAACCTTGAATTGGGTACTAACCTTGAGGTTGATAACCTTGAGGTGCGTACTGAAGCTGCGGTTGATAAGGACCTTGAGGAGCATATTGAGCTTGGGGTTGACCCTGGGGTATGTACTGTCCTGAAGGTTGATATCCTTGAGGTGTGTACTATTCTTGAGGTTTTCCCCCAAAATAATATGATTCCACAGTTTGTCCTAGGAAAAAGCTACCTTGAGGTTGACCCCCAGGTGGTAACTAACTTCCTAAAGGTTGCCCCCCAGGCGATAACTGACTACCTTGAGGTTTCCCCCCAAGTGGTAACTGATTTCCCTGAGATTTCCCTCTAGGCGGTAACTGACTGCCTTGAGGTTGCGGATTCAGAATATTACTAGACATCATAAAGATTTTCTCTGCGTTCAACATTTCAGTTTTAATTCCACTTATACTAGATGATAACACTTGTTCAATTGGTTGAGGAGATGCTCCCAAGAAAGTACCAGACAGAGCCTAATATCCCGAAGGAACAAAAGGACCACCGTGTAAAAATGCTTCCAGTGTCTGGGAAAACATGGATGACTCTCCTGCCATAATGGATGATGGATAGTAACCTATGGGTGTTGGATGAAATGGAACTTGAGGTGGAGAAAAATCAAGACCCAGATTCTCTAAAAAAAAATTTTAAGGATAAGTACCAAGCAGTAGTTTGAATAGGGCTATAGAAAATTGATTCACGTTCCCTAAGATTTAAAGACTGAGGGGAATCGGGAAGAGATAACTCTTCTTCTAGATTAGTAAGTTCTTCAATAGAAATTAGTCTAGATGGAAGATCGTCAGTGAAAATATTTCTTACCCTAGGTGAACCAAGATCGCTAGAAGTTGGTGTACTAAATCTTGAATATGTTTCCAAAACAGAAGGTTCAGTTTCAGGTTTAGAGATTTCAGGTTCGTAAGCTAGTTCACTGGTAGGAGAAATACTACCAATAACTTCAGAAACTGAAATCAGCTCTTGAATGTGTTCTATTATGGGTGTTTGATAATCGGGATGAACAACTATAGATGAAGTCCCAACTTCTGTTGATTCAATCCTACCACTACTAGATGATACCAGAGCATGAAGCCCTTCAAGCTGACTTGGTGTATATTCAGGGGGTTTACCTTGTAGTCTTCGGGATTGTCTCGGAAATTCCACCACGACTAAATATTTAACTAATCACACACAAACAATGAAAATTTCAATGAAAACACCTAAAGTCTCTAAAGAAACAAACAACTGAATCACACGCTTAAAAATCTAAGAGTTCAAACCACACACAAACAGTAACTTCCCATACTAAAAACACTAGTTGGTGATGAAATCCAACTTAGTAGAAATTCAATATAGAAAGGGTGGTTGGAACAGTTACCCCGACAACCTGCTTAATGAAACAGACTGGCACAAGTTTCCTCACAAAAGCATCTCGTGTGAAGAGAACTCCCCAGAGAGTCCAAGTGAGTCTAGTCAATGTCTGCTCCAGGTACAGTGAGATCTTTCCTTCACCGTCACCTTAGGAAATAATCTTAAGTTTGTAGTCACTAAGGTTACCAACAGTAACAAATATAACTGGGGGAAAAATCTACGATCCGATCCCACGCGCAAGGGCAGAGTAACAAAGCTCAATCCCCTTGAAGGTTCCTCGACATGTTTAATCCGAGGTTTACTGACAAGTGACCCCAGGCTCCTTGACAATGGTTAATCTGAGGTTTACTTCTTGTAATGCGTGCAAAATATTCTATCTTCCCCAATGAAACATAATTGATTGTCTCAAAGGTTCATATATGATCTCGTGATTGACTTCTTTAAGAGAAGCTTCCCAGATTATACAAATTACAATTGGATTTATTTCCTACCGCAAGATTTTTCTACTTGTTTTTTTTTACTACCTTGGAGATTTAATTACTCCCTACTCCAAGATACTAGCCTAAGCTATGTTGGTGATAAGAGCCCTAGAAAATATAAATATTACTAGATGAATTTTAATTAAGCGTTACTTTTAAGAGTTGTTTCTTAAGTCAATGGGTGCGGACATGAAACTCTAATGGTGTGAAGACTCAACTTCCAAAAACACTAAAAATTCACCTAAAAATTATAATTAGATCGTTTCCTTTCAATGAAATTCTATTTAAGAAAGAGTTGGAGAATGTAATTCTTTTAATAAACAATTCCTTCTTTGCATAAAGAACAATTGAAAGAAAATATTTTTTTCTTTTCAGCAATAACTCAAAATGAAACAAATTATCAAAGCTCATAAGAAAATCCTTTCACTTTCAAAAACTTGAAGCTACAAAACAAGTTTCCTTCAAAAGAGATCTACAAACTTTTAAAAGAACTCAAAACTACAAAACTAATTATGAGATCTACAAACTTTAATAATCCAATTGAATAAAAGCTTTAAGATTTTTTTTTGAAGAATTTTTTACTTTGTTATTCAGCAAACTAAGGATCTATTCATTCAGAATAAAAAATTGATCAAAGACACTCAAATATGTTTTTTATAAAAAATGAAATTCAAAAAACAATAACAAATTTTATTTTCGAAGATTTGCAAAGAAACATGTAGCTCTATTTCTTAATAAAGGATGATTTCACAATCAGGTCAGATTCAACAAAAAGACAGAAGACCAATGTAATATCAGGTACTTCAAACAGTCAATGCTTCGAATCACTACAAAGAGTAAGTGAAAAACAATCCGAAACGCAAAAATTCTAGAAAATCATCAAAACACCAATACTGCTAATATTCATTCACAGAAAGATTTTGACAGAAAAAATCATCAATCTGGGCAAAAAACAAAACTCTAAATCAAAATAAAAATAAACTGAAGAAAGAAATCTAAAGTTTTTCAAAATTTGAACAGGGTCCGCAGGCTTACAGGGGTAACAGGTGCGGTACCACACTGTTTACTAAAGCAAAAATGTGAAACTGCCCACACTGTGCAAAGAAGGCAAAGTGCAGTCTCAAGAAAAATTAGAGAAAAAAATAAAATATCTAAAAATTTTCAAAAACAGAGAAAACCTAAGCTACCCAGGCAGATCTCTATCAATCAAAAACTAGGAAAACGTTTCCTCAAATCAAAATAAAAGAGAACCAAAAACAACACGTCTTCCCCAGTGAAGTCGCCAATTTGTTGTGTGGATTAATCCATCTTGCGGACAAGACCGATCTCCCCAATACTAAAAGTATCTAGCAACAAATAGCCAAATAAAATAATCTTTCTCTAAGCATATATGATCTACAAAAATCTCTATAGAGGTGTAAAAGACTTACCATATGTCCAGCGCTTGTTTGAAGTCGTTGTTGTCCCTCACGTGGCTTGAAGGAGTTTTCTCGTAAACCTCGGTGCAGGAAATTTCTCACAACAAGAAAAACATACATAGCCACTCGTATAGAAATCATCATAAACCATGCTTATCATAGTGATCAAGGAATCTATGAAAATAAACCATTAACTAAAAGCTTATTTTGAGTATATTTGTATTAATTTCAAAAGAAGGAAAACCTTACAACCTGAGCCTTGATGTTGCACAGGCCTTCCCGGGGTCCGAAGCAGGAGTCTCCTTTACTTTGATAAGCTCTGCACTCCTCCAACCAAGACGAATAGAGGTATGTAATCTCTCCTCACAAAAGTCTTAGTTAACTGAGTCTGAATCTCAACAGCACTTAACCTCAAATATCCTAAAGCTTGAACTCCCTTTGAGGCTACCCAATGCCTCTTTTTATAGTGGAAAAGAGGAGGTTTTCTGTTCCAACTATGAAGGGATAGAATCCTCCTTCAAAGGGATAAGATCCTCACATCAAGGGGTTAGCTCCATAAGGTAAGGGATACATGCACCTCATAAGAGCGGTTCTATCACCGCAAGATATTTTCTGGAAGCTTCTAGAATTCACTTTTATTGAGATTTTTGGAATTTACTTGCGCCTTTTTGATCTTACAGGGGTCCACACCTTTAACATAGATAAAGTGCATTCGGGTACGCAAGAGAGATGAACATTAGGTGCGGGACCGCAGGCAAGATAGAGAGAAAGTGCGACACCAAAGTTTAGGAGATTTTTAGGAACATTTCTCTGATTTTCAAGGCTTGACATGAGGAACTGATATGTTAGACTTGCAAAGGGAGAATTATGAGTAATAATGAGCTCATACACATAACAGAATGTTAGGATGACAATTTTCAGTGTAACAGAACTATCCACAGCTAAATCTTCCCCCTCTCATTGTACAGCAACCATCAGTCAGAACTGAGTTAGATAAGGAATGGGAGACATTCAATGATTTAATCAATATTGAAGGATAGAACACACAGACACCTGTGAATAATGTACAGACAACAAAAAATATAGTCACAGGAATAACTAGCAATGTCTCAGAAATGGAACATATTCCCATTACCCCATCCTCTGAAATTATGCTCAAAATAGAGGAAATTCCTCCTCTTGATGTATTTTATAGTCCACAACACAAGGTAGTGGTAAGAAGACAAAGAAAGAAAATGAAATTGGAAAATGTGCTCTCTCATGATGCAGAACAATTAGACGTCTTATGGCAAGATCCTACCACTGATCCAACTGAAAATCTCACTAAATTATCTCAGATCACAGGAGCATATGCCTCTGCAGCCATTGATAAAGCATCTGAGGTATGACAATTACTGAACGAGAAAGAAGATCAAGTACAGGTTTTGCAACAACAACTGCAACAAGCCAACGCCAACAATGAAGCACAGAAATAGCTTGAAAAATTACAGCAGAATTTCCAACAAATGCAGATAGGATACCAGAACAGTTTGGCTGAAAAAAGAAAAACAGCTACAAGTTATGCAAGAGATGCACAAGGATGATCCCAAGCTTACATAATTCATCACAGAGTCTATTTCCTTAAATGATCAACTACTGCAGCAACAGGAAATATTATGCCAAAGAATATCACTGTGAAATTCTTATTGTGAAGAAAGTGATAAAATCAATAATCAAGTCGTAGACTTATGACATGATTATGATTTCATTGATAAAAGAGTTACTGATTATTTGGCTTGGCAAGAAATAGAGGAGGGGAAAGGAGCAGGTGCACCAATAATCAATGACAATCACAAAGAAATTCTCTTTAATAATTGGGATGCAGAAATCAGGAAAGCAGAGCAAGCAGCACAAGAAGCAGCCAGAGCAGCAAACAGTGTTATTGACTGCATAAATGAAAATTTGCACGAGGAAAATTTGATCTCAGAAACCACTCAAGGGTATCTACCGAAAGCACAGCAACTGCAGACAGACTGGAGACAGAAGGCTCAAGAAAAGGAAGAATCGATTAAAAGATTAACTAAGTTAAATTGGGATTCTTATTGGGCGTATTTAGTAAAACCACACAACCAGTGCATGACTCTCAAGTGCATCATCAATTCTGCCGAGAAGATGGCGCCATCTCTTGCCGATTCCGTTTTCACAGGACAGTTAAAGTCAGAAATCGGCCAGCCAACTCTTCTCAAACAAATGCTAAACGCTTGCATTTTCAAAGAACAGATTCACAAGTAGTTAGTTGTTAAGTTTTAATTTTAGATTTAGTATTAATTTTTCTTTATTTTTGCCTAAAAAGAGGACGGTCATTTAAACCGTATCCTACATTTTTGTAATAAATTACTTTTAGATTTAGTTAGTAGTATTTAAACCCTTCTCATGCATTTAGAGAAGGGTCCTAAAATTTGTCAAAAACTTTTCCTCAGAACATGCACTTTTGCACCCTCCGAGGAGGTTTTGATGAATGAATGGAACAAGATTTATTGATATCTGCGTTTAATATCTACTACTGATGTTGCACTTTTGTACTCTTAGTGGATGTTGCATTAAGAAGAGATAAGTCATTATTTCTTGAAGCTCATGAGTAGAACTAGTTATAAATGGTACTTTTATCTCTTAACTATTTCTGCCTTTGTGTTAAAGTGATATTTATGTTCAGTTGTTTATATATTGATGTTTGAATGCTTGAGTTATCATTTGTCACTTTTGTACGGTGATAGCTATTTATTTATGCTTAATATATGAGTAGCTTATTATGCGATATGTTTTTTCACAACTGTTTCATCTAACTTTTTATACGAAGTGGTTTATCTTTATTGAATTCTTTTCTTATAACAGTTGAATGATCTTTATTACCAATTGTTATTTGAAATCATTTTAGATCGCATAACGAAAAGATTACATCCTGAGTTAGTTTAGAATTAGATATTTCTGTTTAATTAGAATATAATTGCATGTTATTAGATTAGAAATAAAATAAAAGCATTTCACTTAGGAACTTTTTAGAAAGGAAATATAAATTCTCAACACACACACACATATTGGGAAACTGGTCCCATTATCCCCAGTCAGACCCACTATACCAAATGGAAAAGGAGCTGCCAACCAAGGTCCAGACCGGGTGGGTATACCCCTTTTTGTAGACCCGAATTTCAGGGCTTCAACACATACATACTTGATCTGTATGAGATCTTAATGTAAATGTGCTTGAGGGTTTGTAAATTGCAAGTGTTAAAATTGAGTTTTTGGGAGCTTTAATGTTAATTTTTAAACACATAAAGCATAAAAATAAACTCTAAAATATGAAAAAACAATAGACAAATACACCATAAAAATAATCACAACACAACAATTGATGAAAGAGTTCACCCCTTGTGGGCTACGTCTCCTTGATCCATCATGACTTGGCCCTCTTTCATTATGCTCAAAATGGTGATTACATAAATTTACAGTGCTCAAATGGCTTCAAAACCTATTCCATTAGCTTTAGAATACTAAAAAATTCTTGTCTGGTCTCTTTATGCTCCAAAACTGGTCAAAAACTGAAGAAGTTATGAGCCTCCCTACTTTTTCTGCTAACCGCACCAAAAAAATCCCCAAAATCCAAACTCATCCTACGATTTTTGCCCTGATTTCGGCTAACTGAGCAACATTTTCATACAATTTCAGGTGAAATTGTGGGACACTTAATTTTCCCAATAATGCCATAAATTCGCATTTTAAACCATAGTGATTTGTCCGAATTAATTTTTTTTTTTTTAAATAAAAAAAATTGGGCGATTAATGTGGTTGATGTTACATGGTGGTCATGGTGGCAGTCTAGGTGGCATTTTACACCTCCACACCCTCAGTTTCAAGCACTGGTCGTATGTTTTAACATATGGGGGGGTCGGGGCTAAGCCCTCGCCCCTACCCCCAAACCTCTGCCACATGCTCTTTAATTAAAGTTTGTAACATATGGTTTAATAAGGAATGATTGTGGCCCAATGGTTAGAGCGTGCATTGTTTGGAGGGAGGTTGTGGTATCGAATCCTGCAAAGGTGCAGCTAAGACTTAGCCAATTTTTGGTGGCCCTTGTGTTGCCACGTGGAGGCCTCTGATTGGGCCACGTGATAGCATGTGGTTTTCCATCAACCCAACTAATGAAAAAGCGCCAATCAATACCCACAAAATGTGGACAAGTGGTGCGAACTGATTGGTCAACCCTTCCTAGTCAACCTTGACCAGTCAACCAGGCCCAATCAGTTGTAAGGACTGCTAACTGGGCAACGTACACAATTTTGCCAAAATTTTACTTGTTTGGGAAAACAAACAGAACATTTTTTCGGGAGCATATGGTATCAATTTTCCACGAAACGAGTTGCGTCGGATTCAGAACAACGTGATCTACGCAGTCGTTTAGGTTCCACACCATTCTAAAAACTTTCATTTTTTTAGTATAATTTTGAGCACCTAATCACTTCTCCCCACTGGAAGATTTTGTACCCAAAAATATCACTTTCAATTGTTAAGTAGATGAGGGTACAGTTACCTCACCTTCCCTATCTCGATCCATTTGGATTTTCTTGGATTTTAACCTTTGAGCCCCACTCGAATGTACTCCACATTTCCTCGTTTTGAATACCTTGTTCTTCTTTCAAGAATGGTGTCTTTCTATAGTTCATGAAGGTATTCAGGAGAAAAATCCTCAATGGAAGGAATATTAACATTGTCTCCTTGATCTTCAATCAAATGTGGCTCATACAACCTTAAGTTCTCAACATTAACAACAAAATAAATTTGCATATATGAAGGAAAATCCAACCTGAAGGCATTATCACCAATATTTTCTAAAATTTTGAGTGGACCATATCGAATTGGTTTCAGTTTTTTATGAAGCCAAAATTCATCATCGACTTGGAATTTGTGATCTACACGATGCTTATCTTGCCTTGTTTTGTATTTGACTTGGACATTTTCCAGCTTTTCTTGAACTGTTTGATGCACCAATTGGATTTGTTCAATGAAAAGTTTATCTTTGTCTATGCCACTATGAACATCAATAGAAATGTCCTTTCCAAAAATCAAATCCCAAACAAATATCTCAAACATGCCTCAAATGATGATGTTTGAGTTGAAGAGTGCTTGGCTCAGTTGTAAGCATGCTGAATATAGTGCAAGTTTTCATCCCACGACTTAGGATTCTTGTTGCAATAACCGTGAAGAAGATGTATCACCATCCTATTCACCACCTCTGTTTAACCATTTGTTTTTGGATGAAATTTTGTAATATTTTTCAATTTGGTGTCCATGAATCCCCACAAGCTTGACCAAAAGTTCCCAACAAAGTGAGTCAACAATCAAGGCATTTTCGATGGATGGGCTTTATTCAACAATTCCACTTTCGATGAAATCTAAATTTAACTTCTTGACTAAGTCTTTGGAAATCAAATTTGTTTGTGAACCACTATCAAAAAGTGTATCGATTTTGGTGTGCTTTGAAATAACCTGTTGGAACAGGGTCTCCTAACCAGCTACGAAAGTTGGTTTGTTTGGATATTTTTGATATATTTTAAGTAGATTTAATCTAACGGAGGGGTTTTTGGGTGGGTCAGAGCCCCGAAAGCATTGTAAAGGGTAAAAGGGTAAACTAGGGGTCATAAAACCATGGGTTGCAGACCATAGGAAAGTCTAGGATAGATTGTTATAAATAGAGGAGAATTTTGTATTGTAAAGAACAAGAATGATGAGATATTGATGCGAACTGTGGCTTAAGTGATCTATTTGGGTTTTGGGGAACAGACTCCTGTTGGCTGTGTGCACGGAGATCCTAGTCCAGCTATGTGCGGACCCTGCTGCTGTGTGCGCAGGTTGGGAAGGGAATTGTAAGGGAATTGATGCACGAATGAAAAGGATTGATGAAATACTGAATCAGTGAGTAATATGTGTCTGAATTATTGGTAATTATTGTGTTGTGTATTTCTGTGTTTAAGCTGCGAAGTGTTGTGTAAGTGTATTTCTATACTTTGATCTGTTCTGTTTTTTATATGTGTTGCCAAGTTACTATTATAACAGTGAATATAATCATAGATCTAGTGCTCATGGATGTGAATAGAAACCCTCTTGACTATGTGTAGCATTAAGCAATCTGAGTATCGCAGGACAAAACACAGCTCTACTTGCCTTACCTATCCTTTCTCAGGGTGCGGAAACCTAGTTCCAACACCCACCCATACTACTTCAGGTGAGACTTTGACCTGCGAAATTGGGTCACTGTCGAAAGGGCCAGTAGTATAGGGTTTGTTGGAAAAATTTGCACACCGAACCTGGGTCAGGACCCCTCGAGCCAACAAATGGTTTCGTTGCCGGGACCTGAAGAAGTCTGAGAAAGGGATAGGGTAATGAAAAGAGAACACTGGAAACCTGAAAGAAAAGAGATTGAAGATTGGTTTGAAAGACAGATCTAGAAATTTTCTATAGAAGAAAACTGTAGTGAGAGGCTAACTACGGAAAAGTAGAAAAATAAGTACATTATGACAAAATGCTATGAAATATTCTTTGTAACATTCGCGATTGAACTTCAGGAGTGGCTGGCCAGACTAGTCGAGTTCCAGAAGTGCTGGAAGGACGAACAAGTCACTCAGTGGACCCCAGATCTGATTCGATAGCTCGAAAATACTTATAATACTATCACGCGCACGATAGATCACTGGGTGGATAGTGTGCTTGGAGGATTTGTGACGGAATTCACCATTGATCAGTTTGTCTCACATTCTGAAGCTGAGCGATGATTATTTAAAGGGTTCCGGGACAAATTCCTTAGGAAATTACCATTGTTGATCAAGATATTACTGTGTGAAAAGAGAATTCTGTGTAGTCATACCGAATGATATCGGACCTAGACGGGAGTGCAACGAGCAGCGGTAAATATTATTGGACCAACCTTGACGGGGGGAGATCCACCTATAATCCGTTGCAAGAGCCAGCTACATCGCCGCCTAAGCCGCACAAAGGTAAGAATTCACCACCTTCCCTAGACAGTGATATGGCTGTACATCTGAAACTACCTACCTTCAGTGATAGGGGACGAGGATATGGTCCAGTTTTGGTTCGTCGCAGACTCTGTCTAGACTGCGCGAAATGTGGCAAGTGGTATGGTAAAAAGGGCACAGTTGTTGCTGGAATTCGAGGACCGGGCCCTGGACTGGTATATGCGATACATTGCTTAGAATGGGAGCGCATCCATTCAAGACATCAGATATGCTCTGAAGCAGCAGTTCTAGAAACCAAAATCTTATTCCCAACTAGTAACAGAAGTAAAGGATTTCAAACAAGGTGCATCTGAGCCAGTATGGGAGGTCGATCAGCAGCTAAAAAAGGAAATCAGGTAAGGAGGATTTGAGTATGATGATAAATAGAATACTGAATGGTTCATTTCTATGTTGTTACCTCACCTGTGCACACCCATGAGTCATCAGATCTTCGAGTCACAGGAGAAAGCGGTGGAAATCGCTATGAAGTTAGAAGCTACACCCTGAGAAGATACGACGGCAGGAGCACAACAGATTCAGGAACAACTTGGGCTATGCATATGAAGATACAAAACCTATGAAAGGAGCGAGGAAGGGATGGTTGCGCATATCTGTGGTGCATACGATGTTGGGTGTCCGACCGGACAAAAGATCAGTGCCTGCTACTTACGGATTACATGTAGGTAGGAGGACCTAATCTGGTACGCCCAGGGACTAGTAGGTAGGCAGCCAGGTCAGCGGGATATCATTACCGCAGCACCATGCGTGTCTGACTGACTGTAATGGTGCAAATTCTACCGATCAATGGGGCATGATGAGCAGAACTGTCATACTTATGACTTAATGATGGATCGTGGGAACTTATATAGGGTACAATCATACCCTGCATCACCAAGGATTTCTGTGCACTTCGGAGGATCGCCGACCAAAGGGAGAGGAGGTCGAGGAGGAAGCGCAGGATGAGGACGTGGGTAGCTAATCTGTTATAATTGTGGGTAAATAGGAAATTTTTCTAGGGAATGCCCAAATCCCACCAAAAATTCATGCAAGTATTGTAGGCAGCTGGACCATGTGGTGGAGGACTACCTAATTTTAATAGAAAATATGCAGGAGAAGCAGCCCACCCCTACGCAGAACGTAATACGAGTTAAAACCGAACTAAGGAATATGATTCCAAGTGTAAAAGTCATGACACGCAGCGGGCTAGTCACCCAGGGAGTAAAGGAGGTGCTTTCCCCTCGGGACGAAGTGAAGGAACAAGTAACAGGTCCCCAGATAGAAGAAGGAGTGGAACCCTTCTTGAAGTAATGTGTGAAGTTGCTACAGAATCCACAGGCTGTAGGAAATCTCCAGGCACTACTGAATACTTGTGCAGCGCGGTCCGATGTCATCTCTGGGACCAAGGATGTACATAAACTATACAGCTATAAGAAACGCACTGGAAGAGAAATGCGGTTGACTACGCAGATTGGGGACTACGAAATGGATCAGGTCATCTTGGATCTTGGATCAGATGCAAATGTATTACCAAAACAGACATGGAAACAAATGGGAGAGCCTAAGTTAGAATGGTCCACCATCCAGCTACACATGGGAAATAAAAAAAAATTCATTCTTCTAGGCCGGCTACCAAGAGTCATGGTTGACATCGCAGGGGTAAAGGCCCTGGCAGACTTTGAAGTAATCGAAATTGTAGAAGATGTGTATCCTTAACCTGCGATCCTTGGATTAGACTGGGCCATAGACATGGGGGGTGTCATCAATCTCAAGAAGCATAGCATGGTGTTTGAAAACAAAGGTACACGCATCATAGTACCCCTCAATCCCACAGAAGGTGCACGGTACACCGAACCAGCCTACGAGGAGGAGGAAATAGATCACATTTATAAATTGACTGCACGGGATGAAGATCGGGTGAACACAACGGATGAAGGAGTGCTCTGCTGGGAAAAGGACAGTGAGTGTTTTTCTAACTCTGACGAAGAGCTGGAGAATTGGCAAGGTCAGCTGCACGAAGTCTCGGCGCTGCGATGTCTTTGGACCACCTAGAATTTTCGCCGCATTTCCACTAAGGAGAGAGCCCTACCTCACTAGGTTGACACAAAAGAGCGTAAGGAGATTAATGAACCTAAGGTCTCCATGGAACAAAGGAAAGGAACACTGCCACTAACACTGCATAGAGTACCTGTGCAAGGGTTAGTATTTGTCACTCAGGAGAAGTATTGGAATAGGGTAATCATGCGGTTAGTGATCCTAGTTGCCGGATGGGCCCCATAGTCGGTTGACCTACAAAGCTACCTGCTACCATACAACACTCAAAGGTATGATCAGATCTTACCCGAGCAGACCCCTTTGATTAATGCTTCCCCAAATGTGCAGTCGAGTATGGACCCACTTGAACCCACATGCTCACTTCAAGTAATAGATGGCATAGCGACGCTTGACGCAGCTATACCGAACTAGGACGTCCCGCCTAAGGATGCAACGCATGACCCAAAAAGTGTGGTGGCCAACTTGCAGACCCAATACCAGAGCCCTATTAAAGAGCACCTCGCATCAACCTTAATTCCGAGCATGAAAACAACACACAGACGTCACTCAGAATCTGACATTCCGTGGAACAAACATCAGATCCGAATAAGGACTACCAGTACATGCCATTTGGATAAGAAAGGACCCTCGCACTTCCACAAAGGAGGCAGCAGATCATCAATGTAGCCCGTTATGGTAAGGTTAATCTGAACTGCCGATGTTAAGTTTCCTGTACGAGCTACTCCTCCACTAAAAAGCTTTGAACAATATGTGACTAGTAGCATAACCCCACAGCAGGCTATTTATTTTTTCTGCAATATGCTCCCATTATCGGCCTACTGGTTTTCTGCGATTAGTGGCATTCTCTGGTGCGGGCGTTGTTTTGTTACTGAGATGGACCCTAACTTACCGAATAATCCGAGCTTCTCAGTATCCAGTATCCTGAGGAGGCATGCACATGTTGAGAGTAGTCAGAGAAGTGAGCGCTTGCATTCTGTGGAGAGAATTGGCTACGAGCATAGGTATGACATAATGGGCATAGCCGACCCTCGCACCCCGGAGACAGCCATGGCTTCAAGCACAGAAGATGGTTGCGCTCATATCCCGCTCTTCTGCCCGAAGCATTACAGTTAGGTCACCGCTGGTCTTATGCCAAGAAGGCACGTTGCGGTACAGAGACATGCTATGACTACTCTGCGACTCCAGAATACTGCCTAGCAGAAGCAATGTATGTTCGCTCCCGAGCACTGCCCTGATTCCCCCTCTTGACCCAATCACTGGGGAGGTCCAACTAGACTTGGAGCTTCTATCACGCACGACACTCCAAGAATTAAGCACCACAGTGATGTGAGAGGTTCGTCACTGCGACCAGGACACACGACAACAGTCTGAAATGTCTTCGCACACGCAGGCCCAGTGGGTTGCATGGGTCATAGAAGCAACTAAGGTTATGCAGGAGCAGCTTACGCAGGGTGCACAGTTGTTCGACATAGCTACATAGCTATAGTTAATGGTTCAGAACGATCCTCTGCTTCAGCAGGCTCGGGAAGACCTCCAGTAGGAAAAATATGCCCTTGAACAAGTCAGAGGCCCTATTCATCATCACGTCGCGATGACCATAGTGATGGAACGTTGCCACGCCCTGCATATCGTCAGAGCCCGGTTGAAACCATGGGGTGCCACCACTCTCTAGATATCTCAGGATGTTCAGACTGCCATTTCGCACCTCCACTGTCTGTTATAGCATGTCTTTGTGCTCCCAGATGGCCCTGCTTCACTAGTGCTTGTCAACATTGCGCAGCGACTGACGGCTCAAAGTCAGGAGGTATTCCCTCCGCTCCTCAATGCTCTTGATACCTTGCATGCGCAAGTCGAAGGTGCACCACCACAGTGACTTAGGATGAGTCACAAGATTGTGTTGGGGGACTGTTGGAACAGGGTCTCCTAACTAGCTGCAAAAGCTGGTCTGTTTGGATATTTTTGATATATTTTAAGTAGATTTAATCTAGCAGAGGGGTTTTGGGGTGGGTCAGAGCCCCGAAAGCATTGTAAAGGGTAAAAGGGTAAACTAGGGGTCTGAAAACCATGGGTTGTGGACCATAGGAAAGTCTAGGATAGATTGTTATAAATAGAGGAGCATTTTGTATTGTAAAGAACAAGAATGATGAGATATTGATGCGAATTGTGGCTTAAGCAATATGTTTGGGTTTTGGGGAATGGACTCCTGCTGGCTGTGTGCACAGGTTGGGAAGGGAATTGTAAGGGAATTGATGCACGAATGAATGAATGAAAAGGATTGATGGAATACTAAATCTGTGAGTAATCTGTGTCTGAATTATTGGTAATTATTGTGCTGGGTATTTCTTTGTTTAAGATGCAAAGTGCTGTGTAAGTGTGTTTCTATACTTTGATCTATTATGTTATGTTTATGCATTGCCGAGTTACTGTTATAACAGCGAATATAATCATAGATTTAGTGCACGCGGATGCGAATAGAAACCCTCTTGACTGTGTGCAGCATTAAGCGATCTGAGTATCGCAGGACCAAATGCAGCTCTGCTTGCCTTACCTATCCTTTCTCAGGGTGCGGAAACCGGGTTCCAGCACCCACCCATACTACTTCGGGTGAGACTTTGACCTGCGAAATCAGGTCACTACTGAAAGGGCCAGTAGTATAGGGGTTTGTTGGCAAACCGTGCACATCGAACCTGGGTCAGGACCCCTCGAGCCAACATAACCCGAATATGGAAAAGTTCAATTCTAGTTTTCTCATCTTGAGTAACATTAGGAAAACTTAAAGAGCTAGTGCTTTCGATGTCCTTAAATTTCATTCCCATTGTTGTGATCTTTGTTTCATATCCCGAATCAGAGCCTAAGTCATGTTGTGTAGGTGTAGTTGTCTTTTTCTTCCCTTTGTTGTTAAAATTATTTGGTTTCATCTCAAGATGAAGCTTCCAACAATGAGCTTCATCATGACCCTATTTGGAACAATTTTTGCATGTTATTTTTTCTCCTTCCCTTTTGACGGATGCATTTTTCCTTCCTTTCCCTTTGAACTTACTCTTACTCTTGTCTCCACTTGTGAATGGCTTCTTGCTACCCTCTTGCGAAATGTATTTCCCTCTTGCTTCAATATGTGTTTCCTGAACACAAACCTCATCTAAAATTATAGGATTAAACATAAGGATAGTATGCCTTAAATAATTGTGTAAAACCCCAATATATTTCAACAAAGTGTCTTATGAATTCAAGTCTACACCGAATTATATCACACACCTTATTCTAAATCCTTGAGTGTAACTTTGCACACTTTGACCCTTAAGTTGTAAAAAAGTATGCCAATCCATAATAGCCTTTGGCATATAAGCTAATGGATAAAATTTTCTTCTAAGTGCATCAATAAAATCTATCCAAGAGGTGGAGACCTTACCACGCTTTTTCATATCCTCTTGTGTTTTGGCTTCCCACCAAATAAAAGCAACACTTTCCAACCTTAATGAAGCCAACTGAATCTTTGTTTCATCATATTTGATGTTATGTATCCTGTAATAAACCTGAATTTGACGAACCCAATTATCAAGTCTTTCAGCATTCACTTCACCATTATACATAGGAAGTTCGAATTTGACATCAAGTTTTAATAAGGGAGTTTTACCACCCTTGGGGTATGTGGATGTGTTTGAGCAATAGTTGTTGTGGAAGAGGAAGAATATGAAGGTGAGGTTGGAGGTGAAGATGATGGTGGAGAAGAGGGTGGTTTGTCACCATTTCCTTTTGAAGGCTTATCATCATCTCATCCTTTTCCTCTAGAAGAATCCTCTCCTTTTGAAGGCTTGGAACTTTCAACCTACAATCTTTAAGTTCTCTCTTCATAAAGAACCTTCACCATTTCGGTCATGTCAAACAAATATTTTCTAAGAGTATTTTCTTCATCTGACATATTATCATCTCCTCCTTCATGTGGCATGCTTGTTGAATCTTGAACTGCATTTTGAGGAAGAATTTGTGGTGGATATTGTGGCAAACTTGCTCTCCTTGTCCTTGACCTAACTTGAGTACTTGAAACAACAAGATTTCCTTCTCCTCTTTTGAGCTTCAACCTTGTAAGCATCAGAAACACTTGCAAACAATTAAATCCTCACAGCAGCAAAGAAAACCTAAGCTCTGATACCAAATTTGATATGTATGAGATCTTAATGTAAATGTGCTTGAGGGTTTTTAAATTACAAGTGTTAAAATTGAGTTTTTGAGAGATTTTAGGTTAATTTTTAAACACATAAAGCATGAAAATAAACTCTGAAATATGCAGAAACAAGAGACAAATACACCATAAAAATAATCACAAAACAACAAGTGATGAAGGAGTTCACCCCTCTTCGGCTGCGTCTCCTGGGTACAGATTCCAATGGCTTGGCCCTCTTTCATTATGCTCAAAATGGTGATTACGTACATTTACAGTGATCAAATGGCTTCAAAACCTATTCCATTAGCTTCATAACACCCAAAAATTATTGTCTAACCTCTTTCTGCTCCAAAATTGGTGAAAGACTGAAGAAGTTATGATCCTACCTAGTTTTTCTGCTAGCCACACCACAAATTCCCCGAAATACGGACCAATCCTACAATTTCGCAGTGATTTTGGCTAACGGAGCGACATTTTAACGTAATTTCAGCGAAATTGTGGGACACTTAATTTTCCCAATAACGCCATAAATCCACATTTTAAACCATAATGTTTTGACCGAATTTAAAAAAAAAAAAAAAAAAAAAAAATAATAATAATAATAATAATAATAATAATAATAATAAAAATCAGGTGGTTAAGTTAACCATCGGTGGTTAATGTGGTTGATGTCACATGGCAGTCATGGTGGTTCTATGGGCAGAGGTCTACACCTCCACACCCTCTGTTCCGAGCACTAATCGTATGTTGCCACATGCTCTTTAATTAAAGTTTGCAATGTATGGTTTGACAAGGAATGATTGCGGCTCAGCAGTTAGAGCGTGCACTATTTGGAGAGAGGTTGTGGTATCAAATCTTGCGGAGGTGTAGTTAGGACTTAACCAATTTTTGGTGGCCCCCAGGATGCCACATGGAAGCCTCTAGTTGGGCCATGTGGCAGCATGTGGTTGGCCATCAACCCAACCAATGAAAAAACACCAACCAACACCTATAAAATGAGGACAAGTGGCACGACCTGATTGGTAAACTCGTCCCAATAAACCTTGATTAGTGAACCATGCATAGTCAGCTGTATGAAATACTAACTGGATAGCCTGCAAAATTTTTGCCAAATTTTTAGTTGTTTGGGAAAACAAATAGAACGCGTTTCTGGGAGCATATGATGTCGGTTTTCTGCGAAACGAGTTGCGTCGAATTCAAAACGGCGAGATATATTCGGTCATCAGGTTTCACACCATTCCAAAAAATTTCATTTTTAAGCATAATTTTGAGCACCTGATCAATACTGAACCTCAACGCTCACTGATACACCCTGTTTAGGGTTTTTTGTATTCATACATGAAGATGAACTAAAAATGTTTGGTCATCGAAGAAGGTACCGATTGTTCCTCTGGGAACTTATACACATAGTCTTAGATTTCATTCTCCAATCCCTCGCAACTTTGAAACCCAAGCGTTCAGTGCCCTTTTCTGGAAAAAAATATTTCTTCTAAACCTAGAGGAGTGGGATTTCCAAAGATGTCCACTAAGGAAGACATAGAGGAGAGAACCCTAAGGTCTGTTAATCCATCTGGCACTGATTGCTCCATTCCTGATTTCTTAGGTGGATATTATGTCCATATCGGCATTGATTCTAATGGATATGAAGAGTAATCCACTGATTAGGGGAATTTTGAGGTCTAAAATGGGCCTCGTAAGAAAAATGTACAACAAAAATAAACTTTATAAGAACCAATAGGATTCAATATGATGATGTAAACCATGGGGGATGATTCACCAATTTTTAAGTAAAAGGGTAAAAATCTTAAAAAATAATAAAATAATAAAACTACATTTTTAACTCGTATTTTCAACTCATCTTCCAAATTTTTTCCTCAAATTTCGAGCGGGAGTAGTCATTGGATGAAAAATTTAATTCCTCATCCAAGGAGTACCCATGTTGCCTACTTTCGATGGACCCTGCTATACGAAAAATGAGAAATACATTAAATGTTGGACATTGGGTTCAATGCTCCCCATGTGTTTCATGACATGGACTAACCGCCTCTCATGGATCCTAACTATGGTGATTGTAGCAGAGACTAATTCCTGCGAGTTTTGGTCTAACGGAAATCGTGATTCCAACAAATGGTATCAAAGCGACAGGTCTCGAGTTCGAAACTCACCCGGATCACATTGGGGGGGAGATTGTTGGACATTGGGTTCAACGCTCCCCGTGTGTTTCGCGACATGGAGTAACCACCTCTCGTGGATCCTAACTCTGGCGATTGTAGCGGAGACTAATGCCTGCAGGTTTTGGTCTAACGGCAATTGTGATTCCATCATTAAAAAATGTGATTACAATCACGTTTTTCATGTATTTATCATTTTTCATGTAGTAGGACCCATCGAAAGTATGCAACATGGGTATTCCTTGGATGAGGAATTAAAATTTGCATCCAACAAGTACTCCCGCTTGAAATTTGAGTAAAAAATTTGGGAGATAAGTTGAAAAAGTAGTTTTTTATTTTTTCCCTCTAAAATTTGATGATGTAACCAAATCTTATTTTATTATTTCCACTATTATTTTATAATATCCTTAGGAGGCCCATTGTAGACTTCAAACTTCCCCTAATGATTTCCCCTTCCATATAACCAAAAATTAATTGATTAACCCTGCACTAAACTGCATTTAGATCATAAAGAGCAACCTGGCCGCTGGAGTTAACACCTTACATAGCCTCGAAAGCACCAAGAGGAGAGAAACTGGACACAACCACCCATATATGCCCAACAATACATTCCCATGCCTGAATATTATATTGATATTTAGTTAATTAACCTAACCCTTTTGATGAATGTAGGATCAAAACAATAATAATGCCACACCCAAAATATAATAATACATATAGAGGTACCTCAAGTAAAAAATTTAGAATCATATCTAAAAGATTGGACATGTCGCATGATATACAAGTTTGTTATTGGGAAGAATCTGAAAATCAACAAGTTTCGGTAAAGTTACCATAACTTTCAGTTGGAACATAAAATTTTGGCAAGACATGTCGAATTCCAAAGAAGACATATCATAGTATTATATGTTTATTTTTTAGATTTAGAAGATATCCAATTTCATAGATATATTAGGAAAAAGTTCATACATCCAGATAACTTACAAATATAGTTTTGAAATGTGTGTAGCTTATAGTTGGCATAAATTTTGATTGGAAGATATATTTTTGGTGATTCAAAATTTGTGATAAAGAGGAAAATGAAGAGCATTATTATTTATGCACATGGATCCCAACGGTTCTTGAAAATTTACTTCACCACTTAAGCCTCCATAATACTCATCCATGACTTATCGATAAATATAATATGTACAGTACCAAGTATCCAAGTTGGAAACCCAATTGTCACAAGTACACGAATCAATAAAGAAATATGGAAATGATTCTCACTGAGAGGCTCCCTAAAAAATATATGGATATCCTAGGAAATCACAAGAATAAGGAAAAAAATTTTATTGAAACTAAATCACATATGGGGAGTATTTTGTCAAAACTGGAGAGCACAAATATTAAATCGTGTAAGATAATCATGATTTAATCCAATATCAACATCATCAAGGATTCAAGTCAACATAAAAAAACTACTTCATTCCAAATATTGCTATGAGTATTTTTATGGTAATAATTCCATAACATGGATATTCTTGTGGAGAAGTACTTTGATGTACACCAAGTGACAATTTTAGAAAAGGTAAACATGGCATCCATTTATTTAGAAAACTATCAACTTGTATGGTATCAATGGATTTATGAAAGGAAGAAGGATTCAATTGTATATTGGTCCATTTTTATGAACGAATTAATAGAACCTTATGGTGATATTAAGAGTAATAATGTTTTTATTCAATTGGTAAATATTCATAATAAGGTCTAATTATAAAGTACTTTCAACAAGTCTGAAAGTTGAGTCTTATGTGAAAGAACATTTCAAAGGATAAATTTGTCAGACCTCTTTATGGGAACTTTAAGAGAAAGCATCCAACATGAGGTGCATATCTTTAAACCTAAATCCATAGAGAAAGCTTTTAGCTTCGCAAGGAAAGTTGAAAGTAAAAGTATGGGTACTAGAAGAGTGGTTACTAACAACTATAGAGAACATCATTCTACCTCTACTAACCTCACTCACCCAACAAGGTTAAAACCTTAGAAAATGGATGAAATAAGAGAAAATGGACTATGCTTCATTATTTTAAAGAAAGTACAGTGGTAGAAGCATCAATGGAAATGATGCAAAATTAACATGGAATCTTGAAGTTTATTGTAAGTGACGTAGATCCAATTTTCACTAGAATTTTTTTGACTAAATTATTTTCTTGGTTTGGTACTCAATTGATTGACATCTCGTCCTACCATCGTCAATTCGATGGGTAAAATAAGTTTGCGAATATTTTTTTAAAATAATATATTTGTTGCTTTTATTTTGATAAATAGACACAATGGGTCAAGTGGTTTCTTGTAAGGTCCCACCTTACCAACCATCAATAATATAGAGAAGTAGAGGTCACATTAATCACTAATACTCTTTTTTTTTGTAACATTACTAACTTAGCTATCATATAATCATGTTCCTTCATCTATTTCAATATAAGAATATCACATAAGAATTCAAGGATAGCTTTCCCTTAAAACTAATTCCAAAACACATTTCCTCTCAAGTTTAAAATATGATACCATGTTCTCCTTTCATACTTTTACATGAGCTCTAAGTAAGATTGGGAATAAATTCCACCATAATGCCATGTGTGAAAATTAAGTTAGATAAACCTATCTAATTTAATAAATTATTATAAATAAGATACACTTATCAAATCTTGATATCATAACCACAAAAGTATCATTCTTATATTACAAAAATCACATATAAGTGTATGAGTATTAACCTACCTATAACAAGGTAACTGAGGGAAGAATATGCCTCTCTTCATCAGTAGATATAATAAATATGATATGTTTATGAAATGGAATCACAAAATATATTGACCCAACAACATTTCCAAACTCATTAATTAAAAATTTCTCAATCTCAATTATTATGGCAATGCTTCAATCATGAAAATTGTATAATGAATGTTGCAGGAAGAGCAACTCCTATTACCAATTCATAAACATATTATTCTTCTGAAAGTGCCAAATAAAACAACGGACTTGCCAAAATTGAGCACACTAGCTGTTTTCTACAACCATTAAAACATAAGATTGCACCCCTGAATACATGCAACTTAGATGAAACTTATTATGCTCACTTGCATAAAATCCAAAAAAATTAGTCACAGTAAAATTGTTTCCAACAACAACCCTTTTTTTTAATGAAAGCTTTACATAATAAAAGTAACAATTATCATATTATCTATTCACACTTCAGCAGTTTATTAGATTCATTTTCACATTCATATAAACTTAATGACATAGGAAGCTACATCCATTAAATAATATATTCATAAATTTTCTAGTACATGAAAGCTACAGTAAGTAGGGCATTTACTCTAACAACTTATATGCACAAAAACTACCTCCATTGAAGTTTTGACAAACACTTTGCAAATATGCAATATATAAGCTACAACCATTGATGCCTTTTGAATAACACTTTGAAAACATGCAATCTATAACCATTGAGACCTTTTGAAAAACACTTTGCAAGCATGCAAGCAATCTACAACCATTGAGACATTTTCTCAAACACTTGAAATCCATAATCCCTTAGGGAAATTTGACATGAATCTAAGATTCTCCCTCAACCTATTTAGCTCATAAAATTTATAAATTAATTCTTAAAATCACAAAATATTAAAACAGGGGCTAAAACATCTTATGTTTTCACCCAAAACTTGACAACATGTGCACACAATGGACAGAAAAAATCTGCAAAATCGCCCAGATTTACAATTCGGGTTTGGAAAAGTGTTTTTTTTAATCAAGTCAGGGGTTACAGGTACTTTTGGAATGGATACCCCTTGATGTTGAGATAAATCACAAGAGAAACACTCAGGGATGTGATTTCTTAAAACAACAACAACAAAAATCCCTACTACCTCATTTACCAATTTTTTCAAATACTGAGTGTGCAAACTTCAACTACATCTATCCATGGAGAAATAAAACCCAAATTTATGCTGATATTATATTTTTATCAACTCATGAAAACTTGCTATGATAAAAAATTCATTATAAACTGAACTTAAAAACTTTAACAACACATTCTTGTTTTAATGCTTCCTACGTGTACATGCTCAACTACAACTACTATTCATTATTTCTTAGCTTAGGATTAACTCTGTAAATATATCATAAACATTCACAAGTATTAGTTCCAATAAATTAAAACTTTTACAACACTTTAAACTAATAATAACTAAAATTTCAAGAATGCTTATGAAGGTACCTAATTGTGTATTTATACAAGTCCAAAAGGATGGGAATATGTTCCAGATCCAATGAGAGTATGCATATCCTTACCAACTCATTGTGACCATAGGTTTTCCACCCAACTATATCCAAGGAGAAATTCTCCCCCTGGAACCCCCAAGCTGTAAGAGCTCACAAACAATACCAAAATATAGCGGTAGAGAGATATCCAAGGCAAGTTGAGGAAGATAAGTTTCACTTCCTCCCAATACCACTCATGGTCATCTCGAACTTGTAGAGCTACTAAGTAATTTAGTTTAGGAATTTCAAATTCATTTCAAAAGAAATTGGCTACTCTCCAAGTCACTCCCTCTCATAATGTTTTTCAAATCTCTCCAACTCTTGGTATCACAATGCACCTCCATCAAGCGAGAATACATGAGACACATATATAGGAGTAGAAAAAAATTATTGTAAAAAAAAGAGGAGTAATATGCATGCCTTGTACTCCATTTATAGGAGTGTACTTGTGCCATTAAGGAGAGGTATGCATGCCTTAGTTAAGGAGAGTGTAACATATGCATTAAAGAGAGTGTAAGAGGAATATTTTATGGCATGTCTTTAATGAGTGTAAGAGTAATATGCTATTCTTTGATGAGTGCATAAAAGAGAGTGTAATGTATTATTAAAAGAGAGAGATAGTTACATAGAGCCATGAGAATCATCAAGGAGAGAGGTGTCAAGTGATTGAGGAGATATAATTCTGTTTTAATAATAATATAATACTCATAAAAAATTACAATAATATTAATAATATTAATAATATTGAGGATTAAGTCAACATTGAACTATTAGGATTGATAAAGGATAAGTTAATTGATTTTCCTTCAAGTATACTTGATTACCCATTGATTGGAAGTGATTTACAATTTTTGGAAAGTCATACCTAAGATGCTAGACATGACTTTCTATTTGTAGAAATTCACTCAAAAATTGTTAGGTGTTGTGAAACCAGCTCCAAAAATAGAAGAAAAGAGATATCAGCGCCTTATAAATAAGCCACTTCGAGGGGGAAACCTCCAATACATTACATGAATGAACAATTCTTGGATGATACAAATGATCAAAACCTCCTTCTATATATAGGAGTCCATGGGGTCACAATATAATCCTAGTGGTGCCATAATGTAATCCTAGCCGACCTAACAATAATAATGTAAGGGCACAATAATAACAATATGGGGGTTACAGGGGTACAACAATAACAATAATGGGGGCTAAACTAACATAATAAGGGACTACACTATTAATATAGGGACTTAACATGCCCCTCTTCTTCAAACAAGTGTTGTCCTCAACGCTTGATTATTTCTTGATGCTTCTGTATAAAATTCTCATCCTCCCATGTGGAATATTCTACAGCAAAGTTCTTCCACTTGCTGAGATACTCTGAAATTGATCGTACTTGTCGAGTTCTTGTTTCTGTGACTGCTTCAGAAATTCTTTCGATGTGATGTTGATCTTCCTGTTGTTTCATTAGATTCTACAGCAAAGTTAGGTTATCCTTTGAGAGTTGGAGAACTTGTGGTGATGCTCAATGTGATTTTCCACTAATTTATCATCCATATTAGCTATTATTTGATCCTTCAAACCATCCAACTTAGCCTTCATTTATGCTTTTAAACCATCTACTTCATCTTCAGTTGCTCTTCGTAAGATCGAAATTTGTTGCACTTGGTACTGTAATTTTGATATCTCATACTGCAATTCTTCCTCTTCATGCGTCATAGTATAGCTTTTTGAAGGCTTAATGGGTGTTGAATTATTTTTACGGGGCATTTTTTAGAAACCAATACTGATATCTATTCTACAATATGCCCTTGGAATCAATTCAAATTGATTCTTCAAACAAGACTTATGCAATTCAGAAAAAATTACACACCTTTTTCTTGCTTTTGAAGAGCTCGATATTAAAATTGGATTATCTCTATGATTATAGCTCTTAAATATCTAAAATTTCTCATTGAGGTAGCCTTCTGAATCCTCTTTTGAATGCCACAGGTCTGAGCTGATTTAGATTCTTCAAGATAAATTTATGTCCAATCTCCCACAATGACCTAATTATGGACTATTTCAGTAGATTGAAATTGTACGAATTTCCACGTGTCACTATTTCATCTTTTAGCTTTGAAATTGATAGAAAAGAAACTATAGTCCATGTACTTGTGGCCACTTTTTACGGCACTCCAATTTGATGCTCAGAGAGAGAGTTATGAAGCTTTTCCCACAATCACCTCTTTGAGATGAAATTCAGGAGCGTGAAAAAGCACTACCTTCCACATCATATCTTCGAAAATATTGTGAACCAAGCTCTAAAATTTTGCAAAAAATTTCCTCAGGATTTCAGCTTCGTGCCCTAAAAATTTCAGATTCTGAAACTTTGTAGAAAAAAATTATAGTGCAAATTCCACAAAGACCTGTTTATATTAAATTGAGGAGCCTGCAAAAAGACCTAACTTCCATAGATCATATCTTAGACAATATTACGAACCAAGATCTGAAAATTTTCAACGTTGTTCCTCAGGATTTCTGCTTCGTACCCTAAAAAATTCAACTTCTGAAACTTCGTAGAAAAAAATTTATAGCAAAAATTCCACGATGGCCTGCTTGGGGCAGTGAAACCCTAGAATCTCAAAGCTCTGATACCAAATGTTGTGAAACCAGCTCCAAAAATAGAAGAAAAGAGATATCAACGCCTTATAAATAAGCCACTTCGATGGGACAACCTCCAATACATTACATGAATGAACAATTATTGGATATATAGGAGTCCATGGGGCCACAATATAATCCTAGTGGGGCCACAATGTAATCCTAGCCGACCTAACAATAATAATGTAAGGGTACAATAATAACAATATGGGGGTTACAAGGGTACAACAATAACAATATGGGGGGCTACACTAACATAATAGGGACTACACTATTAATATAGGGACTTAACATTAGGAATGAGATTTTATTAATGAAATTCATCCCCGAGCTTCCCATGAGTGGTATTTTTCTTCTGAAGAATAGGGATTCCACACCCCTATCGCATGCATCTCCGTGCCTTAGTAGATTGAAGACTTCACACCCTAAAAGTTTCATTATAGATCTAAGAATCCATGTCTTTCTCTTTCATGGATTTAGGACTCCATGCCCTAATCCTTTTATTATATATCCAAGACTCCACATCTTTATATTTCATGGATTTAGGACTTCGCACCCTAATTTTCATACTTCTTATCTACTCTTATTTGAAACTTTGTGCTTCACCTTAAGGTATTGATTGTGATCTCATACCCATCTGATGGTTCGTTGGTAAGGCCTTCTTCCAAGACCTGCACACATCACAATCTCATATATCAAAGGAATCAAATGAATTTCATAATTAACTTATTAACATTTTACCAAGGATTGTGCATGACTTCCACAATCATTTTGGTTTTGGATAAATGACTTCTGCGGTTATTTATAAGTCGAGCATCCTTGTTGGCAATGACCAAGTCCCCTACGACATCATGCTTAGTATGAGATTAAGCACATATAATCATACATATCATGTATCATCCATAAATCATAATTAACCATGTGTTCCACATAACCATGATCATCCATGGATCTATGTGTCCGAATCCTGCATCACCATCCATGTCATACACCTATGTCAAAACTAGGATACCAATAGAGAAAACATAACTAATATGATCTTAACCAAAATAAGTTCTTATACACAAAACCATAGATATTATCATAAACACACAACAACTAGGTGACCCAAACCAAGTCTATATCATATAAGAATGTACATAAGCCTGTCATGATTAATGTTATATCATTATATGAAAATCAGCCTCTCTAAGTGTCATCAAATTTATCTCACCAAGAAGGGACACTACATTTCCCTTCACAAAATGGTGTTGCAATGCATCATTTCATACTTCATCAAAATGTCTCCATTTATGGAACTTCATGGATATCATCCTCCATCCACCACATCACCCTTGAAAGTGTTACAGCCTTAAAAATCACCCTCACGAGCCTTTGATGACCTCTTAATATCATATTCGCAGACATTACAACTTTTTCCTTTGACAAATAATTTTTTAGCACAATTGTGCCCATGTTTTATGGAAGAGTGTGGCTGATCACGGTTTACATGACTTGAAACAAAGTAAGATAATTGGTTGCACTACTTCTAGATCATGACCACCCTCCCAACCTTTGAAATTGATAATCTCAAGGAAAATCTATGAAAAATGGAATTTACATGTCATATGTATCACTAAAATCTATCCTTCATATTTGAGCTTCACCCAGTTCACTAAAGCATTCAATCTCATCCATTCATTCCAAAATAACATCTTCTCCATCTATATAATAAAGGCCATACGAAAGGAAGAGGGAGATAACTTGGAAGTAAACTTATGTTGGTGATATTTTCATTATTGTGAGGACCAAGGAAGGATTGGGATACAAAGTGTTGATTCTTTGTAGACAATTATAGGCTTAGGAACTGTGCCAAAGCATCTAAATGAGGATTTATTTTAAATAGATAATAAATGAATCAAACTATTCACATGTATGTTATCCAAAGATTTCAAATATTTGTCAAAGTATTGATTCTAGTACTAACATCATACAATCTTTAAATGCTTGCGATAGATGAAAAAATAAGGTAGCTAATAACTAAATATCCTTCTTGAATATTTACATTGTCAAATAAAGAAGAGGCATATAGAAACATTCTTATAGATACAGATTATATATTTGAGAGAAAACAAAAGGAAATCATTTTATGATGCAGAGGTACTAAATTAAATAAATTGTTCAATTAGCTAATCTCAATAATGATAATAACTTTGTAGGGTCTATCATGAAGATCAAAACTCAACCTAGCCTTGCCCAATACTCCTATACTACCTCAATATATGAATAATAACAACAATTATTACACAAGAAAACTCACATGAACACAAATTCCACTAAGAATTGAAGCCAAAAGCCTTTGATTATCTTCAAAAATTCCAAAATTACAATAATGTCTTTGGTTCTGTCAAAGTATCAATCCTTATTACATTGAACTACAAAGTATATATAGATTATTTTCAAAATATCTAATCTATTCCACTTTTTACATGAAAATATGAAAGTTTATCCAAAATGATTTGGATAACTCTAACTAATAGTACTTTAAACAGAAATGCTTGAACCGATTTAGTGGAATTTTCACACACTATTCAAGGATCATGTTTCCAACTGCTAGCTTTAAAGTTGCTTCTGTTGATTCCACTCCTGTATTTGTTGAGATATCACTTGAAAATATGCTTATTTCTCAACTTATAATTTCAATGAACTTATCGCATTGATCATCATCTAGGAATCAAAATTTTATCACTTTTATGTATGCTTCATCTTCCTTAGTATACTTTTCAAAAGTGGGTTTACTAACAAAAGGATGATGTATCTCATGTGAAATAAATAAATCATATTCTAATCCTTGGATGAAATTATGACCACTAATGATTCCTTTGACCTTGTAAAATTTATATTTGTCTTTTGCTATGTCATGTAAAGTTGTTTTATAACTTTATTGTTGAACTAATCCTCCATAAGGGTCTCGCAGTGAAGGAAGCCATTTTTGATGAAGTACTAAGAGATTTTTATGGAATTTCTTAATCTGACCTTCCAATTTTTCACATTTTTTTCTAGATGTAGCATCAGATTTCTTTTCTTGAACACCATTCTTACTTCAAGGACTGCATTTTTCCCATATTCAATCCCCATGCCTTCGAGTTCCCCCCTTATTTTTGAATTTAGAACCTTAATTATTATAGTTGCTTCCCCAGGTTTATGATCCAATTCTTCTTTCATCTCAACAATGGTTGATTTTTATTTGTGTACATGTTGTTCCTGCTCAAAAATAATTTCTATGGAAGGCCAAAACTATGAGATAGTTTAATCGGTATCTACCCAAACTTTTTCTTTGGCTTATGATAGATTTTGAGCATCGACTGATTCATCCATATAATTTTCAAGTTGTTTTGTGAGCTTGAAATTATTCTGTATTTCTAAACTATATGCATTGTCTGTCTTAATTTTACTTTCTTTCATTTTAAGAAAATATTCCTATAAATTTTCAATTTCTACATTTCTTAAGGATAAATCCTCCATATATTTTGATAACTGATTTATTGAATATTGACTTGTTGATCATGTTTTTATCATTGAAGTTCCTACATTGGTTTGCTGTTATATCTCCTTCAGAATTTTTTCCACGTCTGACTCCATTTTCTACATCTAAATGTTTCACTACACAATCATACGCAACATATCATATTTTTCCTTTTCTAACTTCCCCACTTCCTGAGCTTAAGGATTCTTTGTTGTTGACAATTTTAATTGTTTGTGTTGTTATCATTCTAATAATTCCTAGGGTTGTTAACCTTTGAAGTGGAAGTTTTTTTAGCTTCCCTAAGGAGAATTTACAATACTTTGATTGTAGGAGCTTCTACTGTTTTCTTGGTCTGAGTTTGGGCAGTTTTCTTAGTAGGTGCTTCTACATTTTTCTTGCTCCTAAGGATATATTGCTTGTGAACTTCAATAATGGCATATTCATAACCTTACTTATAATCAAAATACTCTCCAGATTCTAACCGTAGTTGTTGCAACATGTATAATTCTTGTTCTTCTTGGGTAAGAAAAATAGTATTATCATCATTTATGGCCATTAATTTAATATGAGTGTCTTCATATTCTTCATTTTGGTGAGAACTTTTAGCATAGTTCTCTTGGAAAAGTGGTCTTATTGTTTGATCAAGTGCCGATTCTCGAGATTTACCAGTGTTGGGAATATTTCTAAAGTTTGGATTACTTATTTGAGTACCTTGTTGTTGATTATCCCACTGTGGTTTCCTTTCCATATTTTCTAATCTATCCATCATTCTTTCCATGGTTTTTGCTAAGCTATATGTATTACTGTTTGATGTGGAGGGTTCATCCTTAATTGTTACTCTTCTTTCATTTCTCAATATAGCTCTTATAGCTAACAAATTGGCTTATACACTAACAACATTACTTTGCATCTGCTCTAATGTTTCAGGGTTTCTTTCTCTTAGTTGGTATGACATATCAGTATCAAAACCATCAGGGAATTTGATTAAAGCTAGATCTGGTGGGGGTTTGATGTTTGCTGGGATAGCATTGTAAATACTATTGAACCTTGTACAATAGTCTTGAACATATTCATTAGGTGCTCTTCTTATGTTTTCATATTCCAACAATATTTGTAAAGGATTCTTCTTTTTTTCCCATCTATTAATAAACAATCTATGGAAATTTTCTAAATCAACAATATTATTGGAAGGTAAAGCTTTAAACCATTTCTTTCCATCTCCAGCTAATGTTTTGGCAAACAGTCTCATTTAAACATCAGATTCATCAATTTCATGCAATTCAAAGTAATCATTCATTTTGTTAACATTTTGTTGTGCAGTGTATTGACCAGTACCATCAAATTGAAAGATTTTACTTTGGTATTCTTGGGGCATGGCATGTAATTGAGTTGGTAGGACCAAAGGAGCATATGTGGCTGCCATGGATAATATTCTTTCTTGGCTAGGAGGTAAAGTGGTAGTACTCGAGGATGAGGTTGAAGTACTTGCAGATGAAGTTGGAACACTGGAGGATGTAGTTGGGATGCTGGAAGATGTGCTTGGGAATGAGATTGAAGTACTAGAAAATGTAGCAGAAATGCTAGAGGATGAACTTGAATTATTTGGAGATGGAAATAAAACTCTAGGTTGAAGAGGAAGCTTAGGAATGAATGAATCTGTGGAATGAAGTGTAGTGGAAATAATAGATGAGGTGGTACTAAAAAAAGATGAATTTATAGATTCTGAATGAATGGTAGAAGCTTAGGGGTATAATTAGATAAAGCAGTTAATTCAACAGAATGTTGAAGATAGGCTTCATCAATGTCCTTAATCAAAGTTGCAGTCAAAGCCTCAAGTTTATCAAACAATTCTAAATCTTGTTGATCTGAATCAAGTGAAACAGCTTCCTTGTTTTCAATGAATTGAATGAAATCATGATCTATTACACTACCATAAATTGAACTTTCAGATTTAGTTCTAAATAGAGAGTGTTCAAATGACAAATCGAATTCAATATCTTATATACTTGATAATTCTTTGGGGAGGGAATTTGCTTTGATTAATTGGCTTGTACTTCCTAGGCTTTCTACTTTTTTGTTTTTGTTTAAAATTATGTCATGGTCATCCACAATTATAGCAGGTTGTGGATCAGGATGAGACCTAGTATAGTATATTCTTTTGGAAGCGAGAATTTTAATTTATTAATCAAATATTGTAACAAACCTGAATAAAACTTAAGGTGAAAAGATGAGTAAAAATATTTCCTTTAAGGTTTATTTTACTGAGGACGATTCTTCCCCAGTATGGTCGCCAGTATGTGGTTACCTTTAATATTCTTTAAAACAAAAGAATAACAACCCTAGGAATTATTAGAGTGATAACATGTGTAATGCTTGAATGCCTACAATTCTATTCTCAATAATTTCTTGAAGTGAATTAATATCATTAGGATCCAATCCTAATTGGATTACAATGTCTTATAAAGATTTTATCCCTGTACCCTTTTCTAAAGTTTACATATTTTCTAACTTAAGTTGAGAATGAATATTATTTAAAGAAGCTTGTAGTTTTGAAGTTGCCATATAAAATTTTTTTAGGGAAGAATATATCGTTTCACCATCTTGTTTATGTAGATAAATATAATTTATGGGATGGATTTTTTTTATATCAAAAAAGAACATTGAATTCTTTATGATTCCACCTTTTGATGATTCCTTGTATGTATTCTTTGTATTTCTTATTTTGAAAACTCTAAACTCTATTGATTTAGAACCTAAACCAGCAGGAGAAACGTTATCATTTGGTATTTTTAATTCCTTCTCTTTAGGTGTAGTAGTTTCCAAGGTTGTTTGACTAATATTTTCTTCAACCTCCTGCAAAATATTCTCCTCCCAAACATCTTGGTTAGCATATTATTCAATATCTGGCTTGGAGAAGTGAGTATAAGGGGAAGGCTTTTTCTCAATTCTAAAATATGAAATTACTCCCAAAGGATCATAAGTCAATCTGAAACTTAATTTAAGCTTCATCTGACTTAACAATCTCTCTACCTCCTTATCAGTTTCTCTGGTATTTACTATGAATGGACCAATTTGAGCTTTTATTTTGAATTGAGCTCTTTGCTTTTTGGACACAAGTGAATTTCATCCATATTCATCCATAGGAACAAAAATGGGAAACTTGTAGGGTTGTAACTCACAACCATAAATTCTGATCTCTATAAATTTTTGATATAAATACCAGTCTCCCACTTTTTGATGCTCACTCTAATGCAAAATTATCTTAATTTTTGTTGATATCCTTGGGACTGCATCACTACTAATAATACATAATGATAAATATAGAAATTGGTCTACAAAGTCACTAAAGAAGTAATATTTTGAATTCCTTCTAACTAATGAAGTCAAATGAATGAAAAATTGTGGCCTTCCTTGTGAGTCTAACTTTTGAACTAGAATTTTGAATCTCTCGGACTGATGATATAAGAAGAAATACACTAATACAAAATGATGTTTAAAATATCTCTTTGCACTGAATTTCAAGATCTATTCATGAATGATATCTGAAAGAAACTAGCCAAAGTTGAAAAGAACAGAGGGATTTTTCCTAGATGAAAATTTTGATAAGAACCCTAGGATGACCTCATCAATGAATTCATCACTTTGATAGCCTAAAAGACAACAAGCCATATAAATTATTTTTCTGGACATTTTGGGAAATGTTGTTGAAGAATATGGTGGATTATGATGAGGAAATTTAGAACCTTCTGGCATAAAATATTCAAAGATATTGGCTCGTTGCTGAAAGGTAAGTTTTTGGTATATTTTCACTAGTGAATCAACTGAAAAAAGTGTGAAGGGAGCTTGGAAGATTAATTTGCAAGGCATAGAAAATGGATTTTGGGGTTATGGAGAACAAGGATTCACCATTTATGGCTACTATTTCTCTATGAGTGGGCGTATAATGATTTTCACGCCATGAAACAAATTCAGGGAATTGATGGGTTTGAGGAAAAATAAATTGGGGTATCATAGATTCCCAAAAGTTGAATTCATCACTTTGATATTTAAATTTTTGGAAGGCCCAATTATGAAATTCATATAAATAAAATTCACATTTGGTCTCTATGATTTTGAAACCATTATCTACCAGAGGGAATTAAACTAAATTCAGGACTGGGGGAAACATTTGGTTTTTAACAAATATTTTACTTTTTCCCCTTTTTCTAGTCATTTTGAATTAAGAGGGGAGCAGGAAATTACAACTACATGGTTATTTGTTGGCCTCTTGATGTGGTTGATTATATAATTTGGAAGATTTATGTCACTGTGCACCTCTTCTAAAACTGTTAGAATGAAGGAAAATGAAAATTTTGATTTGGGATAAATTAGTTTAAAAAATAATTTTGAATACCCGTTAACAAATTTAATGGTTGGTGTGTCGAAAAATAGTTATCGGAATTTTGGCGCGTCGAAATTTTTTTATCAAAATGTTGGCGGGAATGAATTTAATGAACCAATGGTTAAATCATTTAAAATATAAGAGAAAATGGTGATGATTAGTTTGGTAGTTAGCTAAAAAAAATGATAAAATGGAGGGAGTGATAGAAAAGGAAATGGTTAGGAAGAAGGAAACTTGCGGGAGAGGGGTGTGACAGTTAGCATTTTTTGTGAGGGGAGGTCTCATAGTGAAAGAGTGCTCAACACATAATCCTCAATGGTTTCTTTGAAATAGGATTGTGGTGTTATGAAACCAACTCACACAATAGAAGAAAAGATAGATCAATAACCTAAAAGTTAGCTTCTTTGAGGGGTAAACCTCCTTTAAATTACATAAATGAGAAATTCTTGGATGCTACAAATGATAAGACCTCCATGCTATATATAGGAGTCTAAGGCGTTACAATATAATTAGAGCCTACATAACAATAATATTGTAAGGGAAAAACAATAAAAATAGTGGGCTACTATGGGCACAACAATAAAAATAGGGGGCTACACTAACAATAACAATAAGGGGAATACACTAGTATTATAGGGACCTAACATGCCCCTCTCCTTTAAAAAAGTGTCGTCCTAAATAAGTTTCAAAATCTCTTCAAGATGGTGAGTTAGGTTTTTCACATGAACTTTAAGAAGTAACACATTCACATGCAACTCAAATGACAAAAAACAGAGAGAATAGACCATAATTTGTTGATGGATTTCACCCCTCCTTGGATACATCTCTAGTATTGCTCCAACAACTATACTTCTCTATTGATTTCAGTGGAAAAGTGTACATACAATTGTTGACAATTGAGTGGCTTGTTTTCCCTACTAGGAAAATTCTCGTACAAACAATTCTCACTCAAAAAATATGTCTCCCTATATAAAGTCATGAAAATGTCAACATAAAAAGGACTCACACATCAAGTCCTTGTACTCCATCTTAAATCCAAGCACAAAAACATACAACAATTACACATTGAAGTTCTAAAAAAAGCTTCTCTCATGAACACATAATGAGAAAAGACTAAAATGAGTTGCACTATAGAAGTAACAGTTGTTGTAGATTAAATTAGAAGGTTGGAAATCCTTTAACTAGGTTCTCTCCATGCTTAAAATTCCTTCAAACTTCTTCAAAAACTCTGATTGTCTCTGGCACTAAAAGACTCAATCCTGCAAAATTTTTATCATAAAGTGCTCAAATCAGAAAATGAAGGCTTTCAATGAGTTCATGATGCTCAAAAACCCTAATATAGGCTCTTCTTGAGCTAAAAAAGGTGAAAATTGATCAAGTTGTGCTTCTTCGAGCCAAGCTCTGCTATATGTCCTGTAATTTGGAAAAACCTACAAACTGTGTGACATTTTCACCCTTTTCACAAATTGATGAGCTACAATTTCACTTGCAAAAGGTGCATTTTGTCGCCTCATTAATTTTCTAAATAACCCCTATGCACAAAAACTGGGTCATGTTGAGCACCCATAGGGCTGAGGGTTGGCACCAACAGTCTACCCCCGCTAGTGTTGTCTCCTTCTTTGTCAAGTTGTGGTCATGTGGAGGCGACGCGGCCAAGGATTGGGGCCAAATTCTCGTGACCATAATCTAGCTCCCTATCTCTTTGTCATTGGTTATGCACTAGACCATGTGATTGGGGGCCGACCTTAACTACCACCCCTGTCAAAACTGGCTCAATGCCTGGTCCTATGGAGTCCCATAACACTGGGGGATGGGGCTGAATCCTTGTCCCCACTATGGTAGGGCCCCTAAAACTCATGCTTGATCCTTTGGAGTGGTTTATAACCAGGGGTTGGGGCTGGTCCCCACTCCCTCTGTTTTTTCTTCTACACCAGGTTCCTATGGACGGTGACATGACCATGGGATAGTGCTAATGCACGAACCCTCTCCCCCAACGTGAAAAACACATAAAATTTAAATGTATGTTGGTAGCCCATATGGATTAAGAACCAACTATGGCATGATAGTGGAGGTTGGATTTTGTTTGCGGCAGGTATTGGGGTCAAACCTAGCCGAGGCCTTCGAGCCTTAACATAAAATTTTGACCAATTATGAGGTGCCATGTGGCAGCCTCTGGTTGCGCCATGTTGGACATTGGATAAAACAACATTCTCCATGTGTTTCACGACATGGACTAACCTCCTCTCATAGATCCTTATCAATGGCTATGTGATCATTGGATAACACCTGCAGGTTTTGGTCTAATGACAATCATGATTCCCAACAAGTGGTATCAGAGCATAGGTCACGAGTTTGATACACACCCAGCTCATGTTGGGGGAGGGGGGGAGATTTTTGGACATTGGATAAACCAAAACTCCTCGCGTGTTTAACGACATGGACTAAATTCCTGTCGTAGATCCTTATCTCCAGCGATGCAATCGTTGACTAACACCTGTCGGTTTTGGTATAACGACAATCGTGATTCCCAATAGGCCACGTGGTGACCTTCTATTGGAACACAAAAACTACACAAACCAATCAAATAATTCCAAATCACCAACTCATCCATGTATGGAGAAACACATGGCGAGCTCTAATTGGCCCTTTGTATGTCTAGTTGGCATGCTGACATCATCATGACATCAACAATATGGACCACCTAGTCAGTAGCTCATCTGCAATTTTTTTTTTGTTAGTAAAAAGCTTTAGAATTTCATAACTTCTTCATACGACATAGGATTGAGGGGATTCAAGCATCATTGGAATTAGGACGATGAACACTATGACTTGACACCGATTTCGGGAGATTCCAAGCCCATTCATTTTTTATCCTAATTTTTATCTCTGGATCATACCTCCCCACTAGGAACTTTTGGACCCCAAAATTTAATCTTCTCATAGCAAATAAGAGAGGTAAAATCTCATTAACTTTCTTAATCTCAATCCTTCTTGTTCTGTTTGAATTAGTGCCTTCGAGCTCCAATCAAGGTACTCCACCTTGCATCTACGTGAAGTCCTTATATTATTGTCAAGAATTGATCCACAATTATTCTAAACATGTAGGGACAAAAACTTCGATGGATGGAATCTGAACATTCTCTCCAAAACCATCTTTCTTTGGCTCAAACAAACTTCATCTTGAAGTCCCTTTTTGCTAAAGACAAAATTTATATTCCACCTCTAAATCAGAAGCAACCTAATGCTTTCCATGCACTAATTAATATTTTTCTTTACTGTCTTCAAACTATAATTTCACTCTCAAGTACACTAGATGCATTTATTCAATGACATACTTGCCTTTGTACACATAATCATGATAATATTCAGCACAATATTTATCAAATATTAAATTCACAAACTATCTTCATTTTGAAACACGTGTATCAGTGAGTGCTTGACACAACTATAGACATATTGGACGACATACAAATGCTCATCCCAAAACTTCCTTAAACAAATGGACTCATCATCAAGAGAGAAAAACATAACATGTCAAATAAAACACACTTTTTGCAAATAAGTGATTGTGCATGACTTCAATTTACAAAGTACCCAAACAAGAATATACAACAAGTATTTACAATTTTACAAAGCAAGAAAACTATACAAAATAGTATACCCATTCTTTTCTTATCCCAGGCTTATGGGTTCTCTTTCTGCACCCACTCTGCTTTGAAGGCTACTTCAGGAACTGCACCAGTTTCATCTTTTCCACCTATTTATTTTCTTGCAATGGATAACATGACCTCTTTGTCCTTCTTGGGATGAAGTTCCGGATGAATTTTCCAACAGTTTTCAATCATGTTACAATGGGTACAAAAATTCTTTCATTTTCCCATTGACAAGGAAGTATTTGAACTTGTGAGAGGTTCCTCATGCTTTGTTCCAAGGATTTGGTCAATTTTCTTAACCATCACTTTGTGTTGCTCACAATTATCTACACAATGGTCAGTTAGATCAAAAAATGTGCCAGGAAACATGTCCCATAAATAATCAAAATCACCAACATTTTTAAATCCCCATGACACTTATACCTATCCTTTGAGTTGTGACTTTGATGACGAGTGTTCGGGCTCTATATTACTAGTGTAGTCCCTTATTGTTGTTAGTGTAGCCCCCTTATTTTTATTGTTGTACCCCTACATATTTATTGTTAGGTTGGCTAGGATTATATTGTGACCCCATGGAATCCTATATATAGAAAGGAAGTTTTGTCATTTGTGTCATCCAAGAATTTTTCATTTATGTAATGTAAAGGATGTTTCCCCCTTGAAGTGGCTTATTTCTAAGGCGTTTATCTCTATTTTCTTCTATTTTGGGAGCTGGTTTCATAACATTTGGTATCAGAGCTTTGGATTCTAGGGTTCCGCTGCTTCAAACAGACCATCGTGGAATTTTCGCTATAACTTGTTTTCTACGCAAGGTTCAACTGTTAAAAAAAAACCCATTTGTGAAGAATCCTGAGGAACTTCATGTAAAAATTTCAGATCTTGGATCACAACATTTTCAGAGATATGATCTGTGGAAGTTAGGGTTTTTGCAGGCTCCCAAATTTAATCTCAAAGAGGTGACCTTGGGAAAATCGTCATAACTATCTCTTTGAGCATCGAATTAGAATTCTGTAAAATGTGACTGAAATTACATAGACTTTAGTTTCCTTTGTATCTATTTCAGAGCCGAAGGAGGAAACAGTGACATGTGGCATGTCATACAAGTTCGCTCTACTGAACCAGTCCATAATTAGGTCATAATGGGAGAATAGAATCACCTTTAACAACATTATTGAAGAAATGTGCGTTTTCATGGACTCTTAAAGCAACCAAGGCCTTTGAACATATTAAAGAGGCAATGTGCCAAGCACCGGTCTTAGCTACGCCAAACTTCACAAAAACCTTTATTGTGGAATGTGATGCCTTGGGAAATGGATTTGGTGTTTTTTAATGGAAGAAGGAAGACCCATTACTTTTGAAATCCGTTCAATCAAAGGAAAGTATTTACATAAAGCTATTTATGAGAAGGAAATGTTGGTAATACTACATGCACTAAATAAATGGTGACCTTACCTAATGGGAAGACACTTCAAGGTAAAAATTGATCATGATATTCTTAAATACTTTTTGGAACAAAGAATAAATTTAGAAGAGGAGAAACAATGGGTCACAAAGAAGTTGGGTTATGTCACATGGTGAAGAAATAATTTTTTTGGGATGGACTTAAATCTGATATTCAAAAATTTGTGGTGGAATGTTTGGTTTTCCAACAAAATAAAGTTGTGCCAATTAAGACCCCAGGTCTGCTAAAACTTTTATTCATTCCAAACTAACATTAGGAGGAGGTTTCAATGGATTTTATCACAGGTTTATCTAAGTCTAAAGGAAAGAGTGTCATCATGGTGGTAGTTGATAGACTTACCATGTATGCACACTTTTGTGCATTATCTCATCCATTTAAATCGAGTACAGTTGCTACTTCATTTATGGAAACAATTCAAAAGCTACATGGAAACCCAAATATTATTGTAAGCGATAGAGATCCCATTTTCACTGGAAATTTTTGGACATAAATTTTTTCTTGTTTGGGTACTCAACTAGCTCATAGCTCATCTTATCATCCTCAATCTAATGGGAAAACTGAGATAGTGAACAAATTTTTGGAAGGATATCTTCGTTGCTTTGTATCTGATAAAAAAACACAATGGGTCAATTCATTACCTGTAGCTGAATGGTGGTATAACACTTCCTTCTGCACTGCAGCAAAAATGACCCCATTTATGGCACTTTATGGATATCATCCGTCGTCCATCACATCATCTTTAAGAGAAAATTCTAAGGTTCAAGTAGTTTAAGATCACATCGAGCATCAACAACAAGTTCTCCAACTCTTAAAGGATAACCTAAATTTGGCACAGAATCAAATGAAGCAAGAGGTAGATCAACATCACAACGAGAGAAGTTTTGATGTCGATGACTGGGTATTTTTACGGCTACAACCATACAAACAAATTTGCCTCAAGAAAGCTAAGAAGGATAATAAATTATTTCCAAAGTACTATGGTCCTTACAAGGTGTTGCAAAATATTGGTACTATAGAATACAAATTGGAGCTTCCTGCATCTTCCCGAGTGCACCCAGATTTCCATGTTTTATGCTTAAAGAAGGTTATAGGTGAAAAAATTTAAGTTCAAACAATATTGCCAGAACTTGATGAGGAAGGAAAAATCATATTGGAACCTGAAGAAGTCACGGAAATAAGAACTCGACAGCTATGAAATCGATCAATTTCGGAGTATCTCATCAAGTGGAAGAACTTACCCACTGAAGATTCCACATGGGAGGATGATAATTTTATACAGAAGAATTAATAAGTACTCAAGCATTGAGGACAACACTTTTTTGAAGGAGAGGGGCATGTTAGGACCCTATATTACTAGTTCAGTCCCTTATTGTTGTTAGTGTATCCCCATTATTGTTATCACTGTACCCATGTAGTCCCCATATTGTTATTATTGTGCCCCATAATAGCCCACTATTGTTATTGTTGTGCCATTACATTATTATTGTTAGGTCAGCCAGGATTATATTGTGACCCCATGTACTCTCATATATAGAAAGGAGGCTTTGTCATTTGTGTCATCCAATAATTGTTCATTTATGTAATGTAAAGGAGGTTTCCCATTCGAAGTGGCTTATTTCTAAGGCGTTTATCTCTCTTTTCTTCTATTTTGGGAGCTGTTTTCATAACAATGAGGACTAGAATTTTCATGTCCTTTGAACGTCCATCTCTCTATGGAGACAATTTTCCATTATCACTACCATCATGGTGTGACATATCATCACTTGATGATTTCTTTCCCTCAACAAGTTTAGAGCACTCTAAAATTTCTCCATGACCATAGCCCAATCCTTCATATCGTGGCTGCTCATTCACCTCAATAGGATTAGTGATACCTTAGCCATTGATTTTGAGACCTCTTCCTTCATAACACATCTGAGTTAAAAGATTCATAACAATACCTTTGGTATGCTTTTCAAAAGCTGCAAAAGATGTGTTATCAACATAAGTTGAAGGAGTATAACTAGAGATGTTAATCACATCCTTTGGTTTTTTACCCATATTTTATGTTTCATATGTTGATGACGAAGTAGATGATGACTCAAGTAACCCACTTTTACCAACAAGCACATAAGGATAATCTTTTAGATACTTATAAAAATCACAAGCATCATTCTCAACATAGGTTCCATATATTATGTTTAGACCATGCCCACAAATTGGCTTCATATTGTAGGGATTCTTTGCTGCTTCTGGAGTGTAACTCTCACCAATATTTTCCTCCAACACATGTTGCAATTGTAGGCGCATTTTCCTTTTCTGCTCCTCGGAAACATCAAGAAATCTCCTTATATCAACATTATCCATTTGAAGAGACAAATTAATCTCCTCTGACTCTTGGAGTATTTCATGCTTTAGCTTCTTGCCCATACTTGTGACCTGGTTAGAACCAGGTCTGATACCACGTGATCTGGAATTTCGGAGGAGAAATTCTCCTCTCAAAAATTGAACATCCTCTGATGCTTTGTAAGTAAACAAAATGGGGCGTTAAACATAAACAAGTTTCACAATCTCTTCAAGATGGTGAGTTAGGTTTTTCACATGAAATTTAACAAGTAACACATTCACATGCAACTCAAATGACAAAACATGAAGAGAATAAACCAACATTTGATGATGGATTTCACCCCTCCCGGGCTACATCTTTGGGCCTGCTCCAATAGCTAGACCGCTCTACTGATTTCAGTGGCAAATGTGTACATACAAATTGTTGACAATTGAGTGGCTTATTTCCCCTACAAGGAAAAATTCTCCTACAAAGAATTATCCCTCCAAAAATATGACTCCCTATAGAAAGTCATGAAAAGGTAAACATAAAAAGGACTCACACATTAGGTCCTTGTACTCCACCTGAAATCCAAGCATAAAAATGTACAACAATTCAACATTGAAGTACTCAAAAAAAGCTTCTCTTATGAACTCATAATGAGAAAATACTAAAAATAGTTGCACTACAAAAGTAATAGTTGTTGCATATGAAATTAGAAGGTTGGAAAACTGCTAACTAGGTTCTATCCATGCTCAAAATTCCTTCAAATTGATTCAAAAAATTTGATTGTCTATGGCACTAAAAGATTCAATCCTGCAAAACGTCTATCATAAAGTGCTCAAGTTAGAAAATTGAGGCTTCTAATGAGTTTATAATGCTCAAAATCCTCCATATAGGCTCTTTTTGAGATCAAAAGGGTTAAACTTTGAGAAAATTATGCTTCTCTAAGCCAAGCGCTGTTATTTGTCCTGAAATTTGGAAAAACCTCCAAACTGTGAAACATTTTCACCCTTTTCACAGTTTGACGAGCGACAATTTTTCCTGCAAAAGGTGAATTTTTTCTCCTCACTAATTATCCCAATAACCCCTATGAGCAAAAACTGGGTCTTGTGGAGCACCCATAGGGTGAGGGGTTGGGGCCAATGGTCTACCCCTGCCGGTGCTGGCTCCTTTTTCATTGGGTTTTGGTCATGTGGAGGCGACGTGGTCAGGGGTCGGGGCCAACTACCTATGGCCATTGGCTAGCTCTCTATCTATTTGTCATTTGTTGCATGCTGGAAAAAATGACTGGGGGTCGATATTTACTACCACCCTTTTCAAACCTGGCTCAATGCTTGGTCCCATGGAGTCCCATAACACCAGGGCTTGGGGTTGAATCCCTGCCCCCACTCCGGTAGAACCATTCAGACTCACGCTCGATCCTATGGAGTGGTTTATGACGAAGGGCTGGGATTGGTCTCCGCCCCCTCCATTGTTTCTCCTACGTCATGGTCCTATGGATGGTGAAATGACCATGGGCCAGGGCTAATGCTTGACCCCTCTCCCCCAACACGGAAACACATAAAATTTAAATATATGTGGAAACGCATAAGGATTAAGAACCAACTATGGTGCGATGGTAGAGGTTAGAGTTTGTGTGTAGCAGGTCTGGGGGTCAAACCTCGTCGAGGCCTTTGGGCCTAAACATAAAATTTTTACCAATGACGAGGTACCACATGGCGACCTCTAGTTGGGCCACATGGTGGCCTTCTACTGGACCACCAAAACTGCACAGACCAATCAAACAATGCAAAATCATCCATGTATGGAGAAACACATGGCATACTCCGATTGGCCTTCGTGCTCCCAGTTAGCATGTTGACATCATCATCAAATCATAAGTAGAGACTACCCAATCAGTAGCCCAGTTAGGCCATCTACAATTTGTTGTTTGGTCAAAAACTTCATATTGTCATAAATTCTTCATACGACGTCATATTGTGGTGATTCAAGCATCATTGGAATTAGGACGATGAACACTGATACTTGACACTTGTTTCAGAAGATTCTGAGAACTTTTATTTTTTAGGCTAATTTTGATCTTTGGATCACCAATGCATTACAACATATGGTCATATTTATTCTTCTTTCTTTGGGGTTGGTTCCTCGTGTATATCCTCCTCTTTTGATGTTTTTTGTTCATTTTCTTGCTCCAGTTGTTGTGGTTCCAACCTTGTAAGTTGTGGAAGGCTAGGAGCAACAACACTTCCATATTTATAGTTGTGCGTGGTAGACTTCCTTGTTACCATAATTTTGATTTCAAATTTTCTTGCCACCGTGAATGCCTTCTCCAATGAATTGGGTTCCCAAAGGTGAAACTCATGTTGGATGTTATCCTTCAAAGTCCCTATGAAGACATCAATCCTATGCTCCTTTGGAATATCAGTTACTCTGATATTCAATTTTTGGAATTCCTCGTTGTACTCCACCATTGAACCCTTTTATTTGAGGTTTATCAATTGGCTAAAGAAGGTGTTGTTCTTTGTATCCTCATAATGTGCTATCATTTACTTTGTAAAAATTGACTAAGTGAAAAGTGGTTTACGAGAAGAAATCCATTGATACCATACAATCTGATTGGGTTCTAAATATAAAGATGCAATGCGTACCTTTTGTGTGTGTTGCACATCATGGCGATCAAAATATTTCTCCATATGTAGTATCCATGTTATCGGATCCTTGACATCAAACTTTCCCACATCGATTTTGGAATGTGTTGGGTCTTAAACCCAACATTGGAGTATCGAAAAAAATAATTCATATTCCTTTTATTCTCCTCATAAGTTTGATGGAATACTTCTTCGCCATTAGGAATCATTTCTTGTAGTAACTTTGTCAAACCCTCCATGTTTGTTTTTAAACCATTCATGTCGCCTTTCATTTATGCTTTTAAATCACCCATGTAACCTTTTAAACCATACATGTCCCATTTTAATCCATCCATGTCCCATTTTAGCCATCCATTTCCCCTTTTAGTTCATCTTCAGTTGCTCGTATTAAGAGCGAAATTTGTTGCACTTGGTCCAGTAGTTTTGATACATCATGTTGCAAGTCTTCCTCTTCATAAGTCATAGTAGAGATTTATGAGGGCTTAATTGGCATAGAATTATTTTGTTTGGGAGGAATTTTAGAACCAAATACTGATATTTATGCTTCAATATGCCCTTTGAATCACTTCAAATTGATTTTTCAAACAAAATTTATGCAAAATTTAAAAATACACACCTTTTTCTCGCTTTTTAGGAGCTCTATATTGAAGTTGTTGTATCTTTGTAATTTTGGATCTCCAAGGTCTAAATTTTTTTCCTTCAATAGCATTTTGAGTCATATTTCCAACCCCACAAGTCATACTGAGATTGGATTATTCAAGAAAGAGTTATGCCCAATCTCTCACAATGTCTTGATTATAGACAGATTCAGTAGAGCGAACTTGTATGGAGTGCCATGTGTCAATATTTTGACCTTAGGCCTTGAAAATGATACAAAAAAAATTTGTACTCTGTGCACTTTCAATCGCGCTTTATGAAATTCAAATCTGATGCTCGAAGATAAATTTAAGACAATTTTCCCTAGGTCACCTGTTTGAGATGGAATTCTAGGGCCTACAAAAATCCTAACTTCCTCAAATAGTATCTCTGAAAATATAGTGAACCAAGATTTGAAATTCGTACAAAAAGTTCATCAATATTTCGGATCCTCGTGGTTGCGATATCAGCTTCTGAAGTCTTGTAGAAAAAAATATAGAAAAAATTCCAAGATGACATGTTTGAAGAAGTGAACCCTAGAATCCAAAGCTTTGATAACAAATGTTATGCAACCAGCTCACACAATAGAAGAAAATATAGATCAACGACTTAAAAATTAGCCTCTACGAAGGGGAAACCTCCTTTACATTACATAAATTAACAATTCTTGGATCATACAAATGATAAGACCTCCTTCGTATATATAGGAGTCTAATGGGTCACAATATAATCAGAGCCTACATAAATCAAATAATGTAAGGGAACAACAATAACAATAGTGGGATTCTATGGGCACAAAAATAACAACATGGGGGATACATGGGCACAAAAATAACAATAGGGGGCTGCACTAACAATAAAAATAATGGGAATACACCAGTATTATAGGTACCTAACATGTAGATCCCCCCCCTCCTTCGTTAAACTTCGGGAGTGAAAGGGAGGGGGGGTGGGGGGGTCGATTTATAACTGTTGATTGCGGCAAAGGAAATCAATGTCATTGGAACATGCACAGAATATAAGTATTTACGGATATATTTAAAAGAAGCACTAAATAAAGTTTTATTAGCTCCAAAAATTAAATTAAAGCAACATTTATAAAGATATGGTAAGCTTTATTACAAAGTGAAATAAACTAATATATATATATCTATCTATATATATATATATATATATATATATATATATATATATATATATATAAACTAAAATAAAATTGGATGGGTAAAAAATAGTTACAACATCGACTCCATTTGGGTACTTCTCCCCCCTGCAAGATGCAAAGAACATGCAGATCCATGTGCCTTCTCCTCGGGCTATGGAGTTATTTCTATAGAAAAACACACTTTCTCTGAAAATATAAATCACACTAATCATTTACAATGATAATGAAAGAAACTTTCTTAGTACTGAATGTAGTGTTTCAAATATTTCCCATTGACTAGAAATGAGTAGTATTCTCCTTGAAAATTCTGAAGGATGAAAGTATTATTTCCTTTGGTTTCTACAATTTTAAAAGGTCCCAACCATAGATTGTCAAATTTCCATGTTTTCCTTTTTCTTCTCTTATTTCATCTCATCTTAATACTAGGTATCCATGTCTAAAATATCTCTCTTTGGCTCTCCTGTTAAATAAACTTTTCATCTTATCTTGATACTGTAGGAGTTTGTGTTGGCTCTTCTTCTTTATCATGACTGAATTCAATGACTTGATTGATTCTCTTTTAGAAATCATCAGTTTCCTCATAATAATCTTGCAATAGTTTCATGACTATGAATTCCAATTGGGTAGGGAAAATAGCTTCAATACCATAGACTAGTTGAAATGGATATTTCGCAGTAGATATTTTAATTGAAACTCTTTTTTCGCAAACTGTATACTTCAAACTATGTCCCAATTTCTTTTATGATCTAATAACACATTCTTAATGACTTTAATCAAGATTTTGTTTGATGGCTCTGCTATCCCATTCCCTCGTGGATAGTATGGTGTAGAGTGATGTAAATAAATTTGTTATTTTTTACAAAAATCAATCATTTTAGTAGAACTGAAAGCCTTAACATTATCTGTAACTATTTGTCTTGGATAACCAAACCTGGATAAAAAAAATTCTTCAATGAACTTCATGACAAAAGAATCAGTTACATTTCTTGTAGGGATAGACTCTGTCCATTTTGTGAAATAATTTGTTGTTGTTAGGATCCATCTATGTGGATTACTAAAAGAACGAATTATTTCACCAATAAAATCTAGACCCCATTGTAAGAAATGAGCTTCTACCAATACTGGAATGAGAGGGAGAGAAACTAATTTTTGTTTACCTTCAAATATTTGGAAAGGAATGCAACTCTGTACTTTCAAATCAACTTGGGAAAATAATTTTGGTCAATAGAATGATTCTCTCAATATCTTGTGTGCAGTTTATTTCCAAGCACAGTGGCCTCCACATACTCCTTCATGAAACTACTCAATTACACCCTTTTTTTCACTTTCATTCAAACATCATATAAGAATATTCAATGGATCCTTCCAATACACATTTTCATTAAGTATACAATATTTCGTTGCTATAAGATTAAGAGACCTACATTTATTTTTGTTGAACTCAAGAGGATATTCAAAATCTCTCAGAAAATGCACAATATCTTTATAACAGTTTGATAATAAAACATTTCCATCAATATGCAAAGGAAGTGGGAGTGGTGCTAAAATAGAAGAAGGTTTTTCTGGATTCTTCTCCTTTGGAATAACAGAAGGTTCTAGTGGATTCTTCTCCTCTGGTGTACCTGAAATCTGCATAATTGAATTTATGCACATAACTTTACAATTTGATTCTTCTAACAACTTAGCCAATCCTTTTCCTTTAACTATATTTCTTGGTATGATATCCAAATAAAACTCTAAAATTTTAGCTATCGACCTTCCCCTTTTCCCATATGTAACAGGTTGGACGAGTATTGTCTTTATTGCATTATTTGGTACAAAAATTATTATTGGAGAATGCAGCTCATAAATTCTGAAATATTTTAAGTCTCGAACTAAAGAATAAGCTTATTTTTAAATTACATCATACTTCAGTTATGCATCCATAATAACTTTGCTAAATAGAGCAATTGGTTTCTCATAATGATCTTCCATTTTATGTAATAAGAGTATTGCTATTGTATTTTTTGATGAAAAATAGAAAATACTGAAAGGTTTTGAGTAATTTGGACATGCTAGTACTGGTACTTCTGAAGGTGCCTTTTTTATTTAGGAAAAATAAAAAATAGTTTATGCATTCCATTTAGCTTTATGATTCTTCTTAAGCATATCAGTGATATCCTTTACCATTGTTGCATATTTAGGTATAAACCTTCTCAATAAATTGATTTTCCCTAAAAATGCTTATATTTCTTTCTTTGTTTTGGGAGAAATGATTAACTGAATAGTTGATACTCTTTCGGGATCTATTGTGACTCCTTCCTTCAAGGAAAATATTGATTTCTTGGGATTAATAGAAATCCAAAACTTTTTTCATCTCTCAGAAACTTTGTTCAAATGTTTCACATGCTTTACGTCAAATTTTGAAAATAGAGTTAAATCATCAAGGTAAATTTATATGATTTTAATTAATTTTCCAACTAATTCTAAGTTCATGTCCCTTTGAAAGCCTTCCCCTACATTTTTTAGGCCAAAAGGAATCTTAGCATACATGAATTTTCCCCATGGTGTCGTAAAAGTTGTATTTTCCATGTCTTCTTCACTGACCAATATCTGATTGTATCCGAAAAAACCATATAACATTGAAAATATATTTGACCATGTTACTCTTTCAAGCATATGATTCATATCTAGAAGTGGGTAATTATCCTTCAATCAAAATTTATTAATATTCCTGAAGTCAACACATAGTCTTATTTCCCTGTTCGTTTTCCTGACATGGAAAAAATTAGCTATCCACTCAGAATATCTTAAACGAACAATGATTTTTGCATCAAGAAGATTGATTACTTATTTTTCTATTATTGGCAGCAGAATTGGATTTATCCTCCTCAATTTATGTTGTAATGGTTTAGCTCCTAGTTTTAAAGGAATCTGATGTTCAATGATAGATGTATCATAAGTATTTAAATATTCATACTACCATGCAAAAACATATTTATATTCCTTGAATAACTAAAAATATTTGTCTTTAATCTCTTGTGGTAGTGTTGCTAAAAGTTTAATGTTTCTAACCTCTTATTTTGTACCAATATTACAGTCTTCCACATAATCTTGCTACGAATTTAGCACTGGAGGTTTTATAAAATAATTTTAGTCAAACAATATTTCAAGGGGAAATAATACTTTAGGAATATGATTGTTAGATAGGTGAATAATCTCATGGTAAGCTATTTTTTTCTTCAATTTTATTTATGAATCAACAATACTTTATGTGATTGTTTCATTATTCTCTTCATCAATATGTAGGCAAGAAAATTCCTCAATCGTTTGCATAATTTTTTTCATTTTCTCATCATCTTCAAATACTTTCCAATGTTTTACATTATCAGGGATCAAAGGTTTGTACCTAACCTCAATCTGGTATTGAAATTGAAAATATTCAGGGACTTTGAAAATACTTGCAGAAACTATCAAAGAATTTTCTTGCATGTTATCCTCTCTTGGTATGGCTTCAATTTTAAAAGCTTGGAAATAGTTTTCTATACAATCCCATGTTTGAGTTATGTAGGCTTTTAATCTGAGATGTTTTGTCTAAAAATTATTTCTAACTTGTATCACCACTAATTCTAAATCACTAAACACTGACAATCTCTTAATCTTCATTTTCTTGGCCAACTCCAATCCTAGTATTAAAGCTTCATATTATGCCACATTGTTAGTGACCTCAAAGTATATTTTAAAATATTGAGTAATAATTTTCTTTTTGGGTGAAAATAAAACAATCGCAACTCTAGATCCCTCACTAGAAAAAGGCCCATCAAAATACATTTTCCAAACATCATTCTCTAAAGATCGAGGAATATTTACAGTGTCTTCAATTATTTTTTGTACATTTCACTCATCATTTACATCTAAAATGAAACACCATAAATGTTATTCCACAACATATATAGGGTGATTTACAACTTGGCTAGAATTACACAGATTATTTATAAATATTAATTTTTTGTACAGTTTTAAAGGTTCTCCTCCATAGACTAGAATGGTGGCTTATGACATATCCATTTGTAAAATTCCTCCCAGTTTAGCACACCGGGATCTTGATAACTGAATACCAAATTTTTGGCAAATATCTGTAACCACTATATCCATTACAACACTTTTAACAGGAATCTATACCAAGGTTACAACCAAATATTTGATTAGCCCCAAATAGTGCACCTTTTTTTAATCAAATGTATATAAATCATGGTAGGGCCTTATCACTTGCAACTGAAGTTGATCCATAATATTTTTTGGCATTAAATTATGGGATGCCTAGAATATAATGTTGAAATTGGAAACAAGAAACATTGAAAATGGAAACTAGAAATGACACCTAGAAAATGGCACCATATGAGGCTTTTGATTTAATTTTCCCTTAATTAAATTGGAAGAGAAATTGTAATTTCATCTCATGACAAATTGTATTAGTTAACTGAGTCAGGAAGACTTATTTAGCTTAGGAAATTTGAGTTAGAGGTCAGAGAGGAGTCATGTAGAGATCTCCCATGAATTTTTGGGGTCCATTTATAGTTATTTGTGAGCTGTAATTAGTTAACTCAAGAAATTGTGTTAAAATCAGCTTAACTAGTTCTAACTAAGATATGAGCTAGTGATAGGTCCAATGAATTATATTTTATTTAATTCACAAGTAGCGATCAATCACTTAACAGATAATTCACTATAAATAGTTATTTCATGTCATTTCTAAGTAAGGCCCAGTTGATATTGAGGTTAAAGGGAGGAGATCTATCAGTTGTACTATTAGAAAGCTCTACAGGTCATGCATGAGGTCATGAGGAAGGCCTTGAAGGAATGTGCAATAATTAATTGATATTTTCCTAATTAATAGGGGCTTAATTAGCCCCAGAATGCTGAAGGAAGGTAGGCCAGATAGAGGGAAGAAAAAACTTAAATACTTGACCTATTTTTCTTAGATCACAAGCGAGATCGAAGCAAGATCAAAGTGAGACAGTTGGTAGAGTGCAAGAATTTCTCTGAGAGAGAAAGAATTGTGTTGTTTCATGATCTTGAATTTATGAAATATAGAGATAGAAGGGTTTTAGGTATTTTTCTTTCCCCAGATACATCTTTTGTTGTGTGATTGATTGTCTCTTTCTCTTACTTGTTATGTGATTGTGTGATTGTGTTTTTTTCCATAAATTGTAGAAGGATTCAGTATCTTGTTTTAGTAAATTACAAGATCAGATTGAATCCCATTTTTATAATTTCTACATGGTATCATAGCGCCAAGAATCACAATAGAAGGGAAGAAATTGATTTTGTTTTGAATAGGTTCAAATTTTCAGATTTATTCTTCAGGATCAAGCAATAGATGAAGATGTCTTATGGCTTGAGACTTGAATATGACCATGAGGGTAATTCGAATTAAATAGCATGGAAGGATAGGATGGAGGAAATTCTCAAGGAAAATAGACTGAATTAATTCATAGACAGTGAAATTCCCCAGCCCACGGCAGCATATGCTCAACTTCTTGATGCATGGAAGAAGAAGGTAAAAAATGCGAGAAGGATCTTGTTAGAAGGAGTTCGAGATCATATTGTCTCAAGTATCCATGGGAAGGTGGTTCTATATGATATGGGGAATGCCTTGATAGATATGTTTCATAATAACAGCAACTCAAGAAGTTGGAGCTTAAGGACAAGCTTAGAAATATCAAGATGGAGAATGGCGAGACAATACCAAAATACTTGATGAAGTTCACTCAATGTAGAGATGAGCTTGGAAGTGTTGGTGTGACAGTAGCCCAAGATTATTTGGTGAGCATAGCTCTTCTAGGCCTTCCCAAGAGCTGGCATAGTTACCATGACTCTATGAATGGGAGGGAGAAGCTACTAGACTGAGAGTGTTTTTGGTCCAACTTGGTAATAGAAGAGATAAGGCAGAGCACTAGAGATGGAACCTATGAAACAGACAAAGAATAATATTTTTCATTGGTCAGAAAAGACAATAAATCCAAGGGAAATCATTCCCAAGGCGAAGAGGTCCAGAGAGACTTTTCCAAGATCAAGTGTTTTCACTGTCACGAGCATGGGCATTATGCCTTGACTTGTCCACAGAATATGGAAAGCAATAAGGAGCCTGCAGTTGCAGCGAGTGAAGTGCTAGCTTCACAATTCGAGCTTGATTTTACTCTCATTACATTCATGGACAACACTGTAATGAGATGCATGTGGTATCTTGACAACGGTGCTTCATTCCTTATGATGATGAATAGAGATCTCTTTAGTGAATTAGAGGAGAAGGACCTCCAACATAACATAGAGTTTGGATATGATGGGAGGTATAACGTGAACGACATAGGTACACTTACCTTTTATGGGGAGTCTTTCTCCCCTCTCAGACTGACATATGTTTTGTATGTTCCAGGACTAAAGAAGAATCTTGTCTCCGTAGTGGTATTGGAAGACCGTGGTTATGATGTGTTATTTAGAAAAGGAAATGTTTTCCTTAGATACATCGCCATGGGATGGGTGAAAAATATTGGTGTAAGAGTCAAGAACATGTATGCTCTCAAGGTTGAAGATGCATGCAAAGATTTGAGGAGCAAAGCAGAGGGTAGTGACTTCTTGGTTGAGAGGGAGCATAAATTATCTCTCAACTTGCAGCCTCAGAAGCAGTCTCAGGATGTTGTGGAGCATCTAAAATCAAAGAAGCAAAGAGGAGACCGAGTGGAGGTGTCCACTCAAGAAGAGACCTCCAGTAGGAGGAAATTTCTAGCTATATGGGTAGAGGGAGCACATGTAGCCATACCTCCATGTGAGAGGTGGGGTGACGGGAAAACATAATACCAAGAGAATAAATTTGGGTAGGATCACACCTAGCTACGAGGAGCCCACATTACACAATAGTAGGAAGGATTAGTAGGATTGATGCAGGCAGATGTCAGAATCACAGAAATCAGAGTGATAGATCTCAGATACTGGAGTCAAAATCAGAGTTGGAAGTTGTGCAAAAGGCACAGATGCAGAGTCAACAACAATGCAGATTTTCCAGTAGATAGTGCAGTATCTATCAATAGTCAGAGACTATGATGATAGATTCATTATACTTATTTAGTTTTTGGAGGTTGTTCAGTTTCAGTAGTTGCAGGAGAAAACAATACTAGAGAAGTGTTGCATGCAAAACATTCCAAAGGTACCGGATCAAGATAGATTAAATTTATTTCTTATTGAGAGGGAGTGTTGAAATTGGCAACAAGAAAAATTGAAAATGGCAACTAAAAATGACACCAAGAAAATGGCACTATATGAGGCTTTTGATTTAATTTTCCCTTAATTAAATTGGAAGAGAAATTATAATTTCATCTCATGAAAACTTTTATTAGTTATCTAAGTCAGGAAGACTTAGTTAGCTTAGGAAATTTGAGTTAGAGGTTAGAGAGGAGGCATGTAGAGTTATCCCATGATTTTAGGGGGTCTAGTTACAGTTATTTGTGAGTTGTAATTAGTTAACTCAAGAAATTGAGTTAAAACTAATTTAACTAGTTCTAACCGAGATTTGAGCTAGTGATAGGTCCAGTTAATTGAATATGATTTAATTCACAAGTAGTGATCAATCAGTTAATTGATAAATCTCTATAAATACTTGTTGCATGTTAGTTCTAAGGAAGGCCCAGTTAAGATTGAGTTTAAAGGGAAGAGATCTATCAGTTGCAATATTAGAAAATTATACAGGTCATGCATGAGGTCGTTGGGAAGGCCTTGAAGGATTGTGCAATCATTAATTGGTATTTTCCTAATTAATATGGGCTCAATTAGCCCAAGAATACGTAAGAAAGGTAGACCAAGTATAGGCAAGAAAAATGTTAAATACTTGACCGATTTTTCTTAGATCGCAAGCCAAATCTGAGCTAGATTAGAGTGAGGCAGTTGGCAGAGTGCAGGAATTTCTCTGAGAGAGAAAGCATTGTATTTTTTCATGATATTGACTTTATGCAATATAGAGATAGACGGGCTTTAGGCAGTGCGATTTCCCCAAATACATCTTGTTTTGTGTGATTTATTGTCTCTTTCTCTTACTTGTTATGTGATTGTGCAATCATGTTTTGTTTCCACAAATTGTATAGGGATTTAGTATCTTGTTTTAGTACACTACAATATAACGTTGAATCTCGTTGTTATACTTTCTACATATAACATGCAATTATAGAGGAGAAAATCATGAATCTTTAGATTCAAATATAAAGGAGGAACACTTTCATCTTGAACCTCCAAACTTGGCCCAAAAATAACAGAGGGTTTTCCATATTGAAAAATAATTACTATTGATCAGCGGTTGTCATTGATGTCAACCCAAGCAGCACCAGGGGATACCCCAAGATTTCATGGGAATTTTAAACTACCAAATTAATATATTCTGTGTCAAGAATTATTTTTATGGTTTCTACTTGTCGAGATGTTTCCGTTGATATATGGCACGCCATGTAATTCTTCACGGTCTGAGAGATATTCATGTTTGAAGTTTGTAACCCCAATTAGTGGGCTAAACCCCGATGGGGTTGTGGCATGGGTCATTGAAAAGTAAATAATTAATATTTTTTAATTTCCTAAAATCCCTCCCACGTTCACTTGTTGAAGCCCCTCTCAACCTAAGCATTTATATAAATTGTGATCCTCATATCCTCCTCATGTAGGGATTTCACTACCTGAAGCAGGTCATCGTGGAATTTGCACTCTAACATTTTTTCTACAAAGGTTCAGAAGCTGGAATTTTTATGAGGCAAAGCTGAAATCCTGAGGAATCTCCTGTAAAAATTTCAGATCAGGGTGCGCAATAGTTTCAGAGATATGATCTATGGAAGTCAGTGTTTTTGCAGGCTCCTGAACTTCATCTCAAAGAAGTGACCTTGGGAAAATTGTCATAACTCTCTCTCTCTCTCTCTGAGTATCAGATTGGAATTCTGTAAAAAGTGGCAGATAGTGCACGGACTATAGTTTTCGCTTTATCAATTTCAAAGCCAAATGAAGAAAAAGCGACACGTGGAACGCCGATGACAAGAGCAGAAATCAAGGTGCAGAACAACAGCAAGAAGTTCAGCAAATGAAGTCTTCAAGTGGGAAACACTGCATACAGTCATTGTAAAGGTGTCATTGTACTAAGTCATTGTAAATGCATCATTGTAAAAATTGTACAAGTGTCTATCTACCAAGAGTTTAAGATGTGGTGGTAGGAGTTCTAGGATCATCATTAGGTGGTTGTGTCATAGTTGGGTTTATGGTCTAGTGTGTCTTCTTCTTCTACATCATTCTATATCATTGTAAAGTGGACCATTTTACTTGGTAAGGGAGTCCATTCTTATTTTATTCTTCTATAGGGCGATAGGGTGGTGCTAGGATGGTGTGAGAAGTCACCAATAGATTCAAGCCTGTGAAAACTTCAGGGTGGTAGGGTGGTGCTAGGGCGAGTTGTAGCTCATTGGGTGATGCGGCATCCGTTCAATTGACTACTAAAGAATCTCGGGTGTTGTAGCATCCATCCAGTGGGAGCTAGAGAAGAATTATTTTCTATATTCTAGGAATTTGAAGCTTTATTTTCAATTGAAGTTGAATATTAAAGAATTATTAGAAAAGCATTCAGGTGGGTTTTGTTCCGGAGAGGATTTCCACCTTAAAATTGTGTGCATGTGTGTTCCTTTTGTTTACTATTATCATTGTACAAACACTGATAATAATTCAAAATTAACTAATGTTATAATTGAAAGGAATATTGATTCACCCCGGCCCCCCTCCCTCTCAGTATTTCCAAAAATTGGTATCAGAGCTTGGTTCCTTCAATAGCAGTTTAACAGCTGGAAGGAGGTCATGGAGCATACCAAGAATGGTGTACCTTTGTTCAATGAAAATAATTATGCACTCTGGAAAGGAAGAATGGAGGTCTATCTCTTGGCGTAAGGTTACGAAGTATGGGACACTGTTCAAAATGGATTTACATCAACCCTGGATGAACAAGGTAAGAAGAATTTGGTAAATGATACAAAATAAAAGAATATTATTATCAGTAGGCTTATTGAATCTGCTTATCATAAGGTGTTGGGTTGTAAAACTGCCAAAAATGTATGGGACAAGCTTGAGAATATATATGTGGGTGACTCAAATTTCAAAGAATCAAAGCTTCAAATCTATAGAGAAAAATTTGAGCAACTCAGAATGAAAGAATATGGCAGCATTATTGCATACTTCCAATACGTTGATGAAATAACCAATACTTTGGAAGGATTGGGAAAGCCAATTGACGACAAGACTATTATACGAATTATTCTTAGAATGTTACCAGGGAGATTCAACCCAAAGGTATCGGTCTTAGAATACAGTGCAAATCTGGACAACTCAACAAAGAAGAATTACATGGAGTTCTCATAGCATATGAAATGAGACTTGATGAAGAATAGGGTACTTTTCATCTAGAAACTACGTTTGTTGCATCTAAGAAAACCAATAAGGACAAACAACCTTCAATTGAAAATGCATGCACCTGCAAGTGTGAAGAAAAGGGAGATGATGAAGAATATGCTTACTTTACGAGAAAACTAAAAATTGGTAAGGGAAAATTCAAAGGTAAACTTCCATTGATATTTTTTGGTTGTGGTGAGGTTAGGCATTTCGTAGCAAAATGCCCAAATAAAAGTGATGGCGACTCAAAAGGAAAGAAAGGATTTAAGAAATTCAACAAGCAAGAATCCAAAAGGAACTTTCTCTCTAAAGAAGATAGCTCATCTTCCGATGAAGACAATGACAGTGAAGAAGAAGCTAATGAGAGAGTATTGTTTATGGCCAAGCACAATAAACAAGAGGTATCAAACAACGAAGAAGAAGGATTGACCATAGAATAATTTTCTAAGGAAGTAATCAAACTTATAAAAGAGCTCAAGGCTAAGAAGATCCATTCCAATACTCTTGAAGAACAAGTTCAAGGTCTCAAAATTGAAGTTGAAGAACACAAATGCATTGAAGAGTCACTTCAAAAGAAGTTGGAAGAAAGCAACCAAGAGAGGGAAGAATTAGAAGCCGAAGTAGTCTCGCGACGTAAGGAAGTGAAGAAGGGAAAAACTATCTAAAACTATGCCAACAGCTCAAGGGCATTGGAATAACTCATCAACAATCAACAATCTTACAACGACAGAACTAGCCTCGGTTACAAAGAAGAAGAAGAAGAAGGACCTTCTACAACAAAATACAATGAACCTATGAGATATGGCATGCATGTAGACTTCATTGGACAAGATTCTCAAGAATAGCCTTGCAAGACAATTCCTCGACGAAAATTTCCATCCAGGTACCGACATATTTTTATGGCTATTGTTATTCATGTGGAAAAATTGGTCATAAAGTTGTAGAATATTGCACATACCCTAGGAACCAATACAATTCCAGGAGATCTGTCAAATATGAACCTCCCAGGGCTCAGTGAAACATCAATAGATTTGAACATTTAAGAAATAATATTGAATGTTACAATTGTCAAAACTTTGGACACATAGCCAAAGACTGCGGACTTGAAAATCCTCCAAAAGAATTTTCGAAGCCATAGAATGAACGAACATGGAAGAAGAAGAAGACTGATAATTGTGCTCTCTCTCTCAAGGCTCAAAACAACAAAGATGTGTGGTATGTTGATAGCAGTTGCTCAACCCATATGACTGGAGATAGAAAGAAATTTGTATCTCTGAAAGAGAAGAAGGATGGAACCTTGTCCTTTGGAAATGATGGATCTTCAAATGTTTTAGGATCAGGTACCGTCACTCTTGAAAGAAAATATACTCTAGCCAAGAATGTTATATTGGTTGAAAACATGAATCAAAATCTGCTCAGTTTTGGACAAATGTGTGATCAAGGACACACAATACTATTCAACTCCACAAAATGTGAAATCAGGAAAGGCAGGTATGGTGAAATTGTGGCTACAAGAAGTCAAGCTCCAAATGACATATATGTTCTTGATGAAGCAACTAAAGCACGTCTACTAGCTAAAGAGGATGATATAATATTGGGTAGCAATGATGATCGACTAAGTAATAACTTTGCTACAAAGATGCAAAGTGAGTTCAAGATGTCTTTACTTGGTGAGTTGACATAATTCTTAGGGCTTCAAATATTTCAGCAAGGGATATAAATATTTATATGTCAAGCCAAGTAAATCAAGGAAATTCTCAAGAAATTCAAAATGGAAGATTTCAAACCCATCCTTACTCCGATGGTAATAGGTTTCAAATTGAGCATAAACGACTCATCTAAGGATGTGGATCAAAGGTTGTACAGATCAATGATTGGTAGTCTTCTATATGTAACAGCCTCCCAGCCAAATTTTATGCAAGAAGGTGGACAAGTAGCAAGATTCCAAGCAACACCAAAAGAATCACATATTATTGTCATCAAAAGAATTCTTCGATACCTAAAGGGAACAACAGAATATGGCTTTTGGTATCCCAAGGGTAACAATCTCATTATTCAAGCCTTTACAGATGTAGATTGGGCAGGAAGTGTTGATTATTGTAAGAGTACTCATGAAGCATTGGAATATCTTCACCAAAAGCTTGGGATTTTCCCAAATTCTCATTATATTTTCCTTATTCAGAATATAAAGGGGGAGTGGAAGTGTGTACAGGTCCGCAGGATGGTTGTGTGTCAGGGGGAGTTACCCTTTTTCATTGATGTCAAAGAGGAAGAGAATGTTGTAGGAAGAGGTGTCATGATCACAGGGGGAGTACTTGTGTTGCCGTCAATGCCAAAGGGGGAGATTGTTGATCAACGGTTGTCATTGATGTCAACCCAAGAAGCACCAGGGGATACCCAAATATTGCATGGGAATTTTGACCTACAAAATTTCTATATTTTGGGTTAAGAATTATTTTAATGATTTCTACTTGTCGAGATGTTTCCATTGATATATGGCACGCCATGTAATTCTTCACGGTTTGAGAGATATTCATGTTTGAAGTTTGTAACCCTAGTTAGTGGGTTAAAATCCCATGGGGTTATGGCATGGGTCATTGAAAAGTCAATAATTAATAATTTTTAAGCTCCTAAAATCCCTCCCACGTTCACTTGTTGAAGCCCCTCTCAACCTAAGCATTTATATAAATTTTGATCCTCATATCCTCCTCATGTAGGGATTTCACTACCTGAAACAGGTCATCATGGAATTTGCGCTCTAACTTTTTTTTCTACGAAGTTTCAAAAGCTGAAATTTTTATGAAGTGAAGCCGAAATCCTGAGGAAGCTCCTGTAAAATTTTAGATCAAGGTGAGCAATATTTTCAGAGATATCATCTATGGAAGTCAGTGTTTTTGCAGGCTCCTGAACTTTATCTCAAAGAAGTGACATTGGGAAAATCATCATAACTCTCTCTTTGAGTATCGGATTGGAATTCTGTAAAAAGTGGAAGATAATGCACAGACTGTAGTTTTCGAGCTATCAATTTTAGAGCCGAATGAATAAAAATTGACACGTGGCACACCGATGACAAGAGCAGAAATCAAGGTGCAGAACAACAACAAGAAGTTCAGCACATGAAGTCTTCAAGTGGGCAACACTGCATACAGTCATTGTAAAGCTATCATTGTATTAAGTCATTGTAAATGTATCATTGTAAAAATTGTACAAGTGTCTATCTGCCAAGAGTTGAAGAGGCGGTGTCAGGAGGTCTAGGATCATAATTAGGTGGTTGTGTCATAGTTGGGGTTATGGTCTAGTGTATCTACTTCTTCTACATCATTCTATATCATTGTAAAGTGGACCATTTTCTGTAATATCCCTTTTTAGGAATTTCGGAAAATCTCCAATGGGGATGTTGTATAAGGAAGCCAATATAAAAATAAGTTGAACCGAGACTTGGATCCCCTAGTTTACCCTTCGATAATTACTCTTCTAGAAGATTAGCCCAAAGAAATAACCCTAAAAGGGTTATGCAGATCCTCCAATCCTATGTATCTCCAACAATGCTCAAAATGGGGAGCTACAGCAATACAGGAACTTCAAAAAATAGCAGTAGTGAAATATTAATACATATGGTGTAAGAAGAGTTCATAGCCTTTATATTATGTGCAGCAGCAAGTATATATACAAGAACTTGAGGTAAGCCCTCTCAAGTTAGGCCAAATCAGCCCCAAGACAGATGTACATGCAACAATAGAAGTACACAACTACACAACCTAGTAACAAGCTATGAATGCACAATATATAATAAGAAATGACTGCAAACTGATATAGATACAATGATATAGCAATAATAGGCTCAAATAAAGTGGGTGAGCAAGATCTCAACCCCAGAAAACAATACTACAACAATCCCCTAAAGGGTTGGCCAAAATACACTAAATGGAAAAATGTCGGAGTTGCTGGGTAGCAGCAGCAACTCAATAACAATACAAAAAGGGAAAAGGATGGAAATGCAGCAAATTATGAAGAAACCTCCTCCAATTATCTTCAAAGTGAAATGCTACTCCCTTCACTAAATATTACACTCTCCAATCCACAGTGTGAACCCCTCCTACAAGTGCCCACTGGAAATAACACAATATAGGGAAGAAAATGTGCTGTGAATGAGATGAAACATATGGCCCAATGCCAAAATCTGCAAATAAGCTCCGGGATCTTCCTCACTGATCTCCCAGAGAAATAATGAGCTCCTCCTCTGCAAAACTAGCTCTGGAAATGGGTGATAGTGAATCCTCACTGCAACCCCGAGCAACTCAACGTTTCTGCCAAGCTGGAAAACATTGTAACTGAATATGGTCACCTTGGCCTCAAGCATGGATGTGAGGAGAATGAATAACAGGTCCTCCAAAGCTTCCCAATGAAGGAGAGGACACTTCTAAATAGAAATCTCCCTTGTGCTAAGCAGCACAAGCTATCCCAGTTGAACAACTGGAGAGAGCAGAGCAAATTCAAGATCTTCAACATAATGAGCAATGGCTCTCCTTCCCTCTTTTATGCCAAGAGGAGGCTTCCTTTCCATGGACCCCACCCATTAGGGTTTCTCTCATCCAATAATATTCCTCCTATGAAAATTTTGTTGTCCCACATGGTGACTCACTCCCTCCATGCAGTGTTGTTTGACTTGGTCAAACTGGACCTAGTCTTCTTGTATTTTCCCCTTTCCACACTAGGAGATGACAAATAAGCCACTTAAGTGACCCTTTTGAACATTAGGAGTGTTTATTAAGCTTCTTCATGGGCCCCCTTACCCATTATATTCTTTTTATTAAAAGGAAAGAAAAATTAATATTCCAATTAACTTAATGAAAATTTTGGAACATTACATTTTCCCTGGTACGAGAGTCCATTCTTCTTTTATTCTTCTATAGGGTGGTAGGGTGGTTCTAGGCTAATGCATGAAGTCACCAATAGGTTCAAGCCTGTGAAAACTTCAGGGTGGTAGGGTGGTGCTAGCGTGAGTTATAGCTCATTAGGTGTTGGGGCATCTGTTCAGTTGACCACTGAAGAATCTCGGGCGTTGGAGCATCCATCCAGTGGGAGCTGGAGAAGAATTATTTTCTAAATTCTAGGAATTTGGAGCTTTATTTTCAATTTCAATTGAATATTAAAGAATTATTAGAAAATCATTCAGGTAGTTTTTTTCCCGCAGAGGGTTTCCACCTTAAAACTTTGTAGATGTGTGTTCCTTTTGTTCACTACTATCATTGTACAAACACTAATAATAATTAAAGATTAACTAATGCTCTAATTGAAAGGAATACTAATTCAGCCTCCCCCCCCCCCCCCCCCCACCTCTCAGTATTTCCAACAATTACATCTCCTTTAGCATCCACACTTGAAGATCAGATCCATTTAGATACCTTATGTTTATAACCAAGGTTTATTTTGAGTTCTAGTAAAGGAATTGGAATTTTGACTTTTTATAGTTCCTTTTATACATTAAAAATAGGAAGAACAAGTTTTTTTGTTGTTGATTGATATAGTGGTGACTTTGTGACTGTGAAGGAAGTGTTTTAACAGTTTTATTTTGTGATAAATCAAAGGTAACTTTCTTTACATGTATTCCTATTCCTTTACTTGGACTTGTATCATATATTTTTTTTAGCTCAGCAATTAGAAATTTAGAAAAATCTTGATATTTAGAAACTTCTAAAGATTCTATATTCTAAGCTACATGTTGAAATTGATTCACAGGAAAAATAACGTTTTCTTGATGATGATCACCAAAATAATTTATGTCATCTACAACAGGTGTTATTTCTTCTACATCATGAGCATCTATCATCAATGGAGGTTGAATCTACTAGCCATTATTCTATCTTTCCCTCTCTAAAATTTGTGGACCAAAATGTATTTTGTAGCTTGGTGGTATAGTCACATTTTATTTTACTTTTGTAGGTTGTGTTTCCATCCTTGAAATTATACTAGAGAGGTTTCTCAACATTGAAGTGATTTCATAAATTTTATGTTCTTCTTCCTTAATTTTTGAAAATGAACCAGTTTGTGTTCTTATAATCAATTTCCTTTCTGGATTTTATGCATTTTCTCTCAATTTAATTGATGTTACTCTGTTATCCTCAACCAAAATTTCATCAGTTTGCATATCTAGTAAAGTTCTAGATTTTATTTATCTCAACATTAAAGAAAAATCATCAACAAATGCTTTAGAAAATCTAACCTTTGCTGCAGTGACTGGAGGTTTGCATTTAGCTAGCATCTTGTTGTAAATATTATTAAATCTCCTGATGAAATCTGAAACAGGTTCATTGAGATTCCTTTTGAGGTCTTCAAATTCATTCACATAATAAACATTATATTTCTTTATTCCCCACTAATTTATGGAAATATTGGTTAACTCTTCCCATGTACAAATAGAATTTTGTTGCAATTTTCTAAACCAAATTCTAACATTTCCTTCTAATGATTGAAAAAACAACCTCATATAAACATATTCATGTTCTATGTTCATATTATCTAAAAAATAAAAAAATGCAGATAAATGATCTTTTGCATTTGGTCCTGTTTCCCCATTATATCTAGGCATATGTTTTAGATAACATTTAGGAAAATCATGAATTTGAGTTGTTGGTGGAAACACTAATGTTGCATATATGGATTCGACAATCGGTCCTATCTCGACCATTTGTTGTTGTTGTGAAACTGATGTCTAGGAGACAAAGGTTTTTTCGAAGATAGCTTCCCTAAAAGTAATCTCCTCTTCGGGCTGATCAGAATTAGAAGGATAAGTATGAATAACATAGGATAAAATATATAGGTTTAAACTCAGGTAATTTTAATTCAAGCTTCACTTTTATATCAGATGGTTCCTAAAGGGAGACAATAAGTTCAAAGGATTCAAGCTGATGGACCAGTAAGGAAGATTGTATATCTACTCCTTTAGAGAGAAGTTATAAAACTGTAAGTGGTAAATCAGATAAATTATAAGGTATGGGAATTGGTTCAAACTGTTGAGGCTGTGAAACTGATTTTGGTGGAAGAAAAGTTGAGGTAGAAGATTTAAATCTATGTCATAGGGAAGCAAATCCTATAAGTCTCTCTAGATATGATAATGGACTAAAGAGCTTAGGATCATAATGAGATTTGATATGCTTGTGTGAAGACATATTTAATCTATGAAGTTTCCAAGTGAAATATTTTAGCCTTCTAGCCTCTTATTCATCATTAAGAGGTAAGTCTTATCGTTATCCGAGGGAAACAAACTTCAAAACATTGTTCCCCAACAATGAAACCAATATGATTTTGTTTCTTTGTGGACAGTTCTAGGCTTGAGAACTGTGCCAAAGCATTTAAATGAGGACTATTTTAAATGGATGATCAATAACAAAAAAGTTTCACATGTATGTTATACATAGATTTCAAATATTTCTCAAAGTGTTGATTCTAGTACTAACAACATACTATCTTTAAATGCTTGTGATATGTGAAAAATAAGATATCTAATGACTAAATATCCATGCTGAATATTTTCATTATCAAATAAATCATAGATGTATAGAAAGATCCCTATAGCTAACACTAATATATTTGACAAATTGCATAAGGCAATAATTTTATGATGCAAAGGTACTAATTTAAACAAATCGTTCAATTAGCTAATCTCAATGATAATAACTTTGCAGGAGCTATCAGGGAGATCAAAACATGACCTAGCCTTACCCAGTACTCCTATATTACCTCAAATATATGAAGAATAACAACAATGATTACACAAGGAAAAGGAGATCAAAACATGACCTAGCCTTACCCAGTACTCCTATATTACCTCAAATATATGAAGAATAACAACAATGATTACACAAGGAAAACTCACATGAACACAAATTTTGTTAAGAACTAAAGCCATAAGCCTTTGATTATCTTCAAAAATTCCAAAATTGCAATAATGTCATTGGTTTTGTCAAATTATCAACCCTTATTAATTTGAATTACAAAGTATATATAGAGTCTTTTCAAAATATATAATCTATTACATTGTGTACTTGAAAAGATAAATGTTTGTCCAAAATTATTTGGATAACTCTAACTAATAGAACTAAAAATACAAATGCTTGAACTGATTTAGTGGAATTTGCACATTATTAGAGGATCATGTTTCCAACTGCTAGCTTTAAATTTGTTTCTATTGATTATGCTCTTTCCTTTGTTGACATATCACTTGAAAATCCACGTACTGCTCAACTGATAAGTTCAAAAAACTTATCCCATTCATCATCATTAAGGAATGAAAAATTTATCACTTTTTTGTATGCTTCATCTACCTCATTATATTTTTCAAAAGTGGGTTTACTGACAAAAATATTATGTATCTCATGTGAAATAAATAAATCATCTTCTAATACTTGGATGAAATTATAAGCACTAATGATTCCTTTGACCTTGGAAATTTTTTATTTTTCGGTTGTTATGTCATGTAAATTTATTTGAACTAATCCTCCATAAGGGTATCTTAGTGAAAGAAGTCATTTTTTTTGAAGTACCGAGAGCTTCTTATCAAAATTCTTAATATTACCTTCCAAGTTTTCACATTTATTTTCTAGTTGTAGCATAAAAATTTTCGTCAACACCTTTCTTACTTCAAGGACTGCATCTTTCATATCTTCAATCCCCATGCCTTTGATTTCCTCTCTGGTTAATTTAAAACCTTGATGATTCTAGTTTCTTCCCCAAGTTTATGATCGAATTCTTCTTTGATCTCAGCAATGGTTTCTTTTGTTTTCTGTACGAGTTGTTCATGTTCAAAAATAATTTCTATGGAAGGCCAGAACTCTGAGATAGTTGAATTTATATCTACCCAAATTTTCTCGTTGGCTTTTGATAGATTTTGTGTATTGACTGATTCATCCATACACTTTCCAAGTTATTTTGTGAGCTTGAAATTCTTCTATATTTCTGAAAGATATGAATTTTCTTTCTTAATTTTACTTTCTTCAATTTTAACCAAAGATGCGTGTAGCTTTTAGATATCTACATTTATTAAGGATAAATCAACCATATCTTTTAATAACTGATTTGTTGAATCTTTTCTTGTTGATCATGTTGGGAAAAAATACTAAAGGGGGGGGGGGGGGTGAATCAGTATTTAAAAACCACACGGAATTTTACTTTTTATTATTAAATTCTATACGCGACTTTACTTAAGCCAACTAGCATATGTACAGGACTATCATTTAGGAAACTAGAGTATTCCCAATGAATTATAATTCTCATAAATCTGCAATAATTTTACTTAGACTAGTACATCATTCATTCATCATAAATTAAGTAAGAAGAAAGCATGTGTAGTAATAAAAGAATAAACCATCACACATAAGAAACATACATGAACACCAAGATTTAAGGTGGAAACCCAATGTTGGAGAAAACCACCGCCGATGTAGTATCGGTCTTCAATATTTATTATATAGAAAATTTCTTACAATATTGTACTGGCACAGACGCATACCAGCATGCAGGTACCCACATGTAGAAGGTTTCTACCTTCATTCGTTCTCCAGCCGCCACTAGAAGGGAGCTCCAACCCCCTGATCTTGTTTACTAGCCACCATTGGAAGGGAGCTTCAAAACCCTGCTCTCATTTACCAGCCACTACTAGAAGGGAGCTACAACCCCCTGATTTGATCACTAGCTCATACTGGCAAGAAGCTTTGACTTCCTCATTGAAGGCTCCAACCTTCATCACCATTGCAGACCACATTTCATAAATTTTCACACTGGATCCACCAGACTCAATAAATCACATGTACGCCTATTTTCATCATATTTTTAGACTGGAGCCACTATGCTCATTTAAGCTAAATATCAAACTGAAACGTATATTTGTACCAAATCATTCACTGAATCATCAGTCAACCAACCAATAAATGATCTTTAATCACAATCAACTAGAAACATAATCAATACTCAAACAACCCAGATCTATATGAAGACATCATTGACAGATAGCAAAAACGCAACAAAACTGATCAAAAATTTTCTTCAACATTCTTTAGCAAAACCCTGGCTTGCATACATGCCTTTCGGTAGACTTATTCGCGTATGTGCGCGCTTATCCCGAAACCAATGCACGTATATGTATCAACATATTATTGAACATATACACTATTTTGCAGAACCAAACTCACATGTATACATGCATTCCTCATGTCAAACATGCGTATAGATTTGTAAATAATTCAGGATTGCGCAATACTTCAAACTTCAAACTTACTCAGAGCATACCCTTCACTGCAACAAACATGCACCAGGCCATAAGAAGATCATGCAAAGACATAGTCATTTCAGGTCTAGAGATCTTGATCCATCATTGTATTCATGAGTGCATCTTTATTTCAGATCTATCAATAAAATATAGCCCATACCATACAAATATACTTCATATTGAAATATTCATTCATTATCCTTACTCATGCACGCTTAGCACTTTGATCTTCACCTCCTTATATAGTTAGATCCTTAGCCAATACCATGAGCCAAAACCACACAAGTGTCGATGGTATGGTTGGACATGATCAAATAGTCATTATTTCTCTCAATATTGTGGGATAATTCCATGGTAATGACCCTTTGTATTGTTAAATTAGTCTTCCCGCATATATGCAAATTTGTGTCTTTGTACCTGCGTGTATACGCAACTTTGACTTGACAAACCCGCGTATAGATATTCAAATATTCACCTTTAATAAACTTATGATTCTGATTTGAAAACCTTTGTCCCATCATTCTGTCATTCTGTTCCATCACTCTGTCACCTCTAAATTGATTTGTGAACTCATCCATTTACGATATACTTGATCTGTTATAAGTGGGTTGTCATCAAGGATAACACATGCATCATATTGCCAACAATCTCCCCCTTTGGACTTGATGGCAACCATGTTGGTGTTTGATCACCAAAACCTGTAAATAAATGTTAGACACATCAACATAAGTAGCTTTCAAACACCAAGATGTTCTCCCCTTTTGACAGAAAGGGAAAAGGGTTGATGAATTATGAATACAAGAGCTCTGTAGATCTAATATGTGATATACAAACCATGCTCCCCCTGAGCACATGTTGAGTCTTCAAAAATATTTTCAATGAAGTAGATGACTATAACTCAATAGAGTAGGACCTTTCCTATCACCAAGGACACATACATAAATCACTCACCCAACCAAGTGGTGTTACATATTTGACTCAACCACCCGACCAAATGGGTTTACATATTTGACACAACCACCCAACTAGGTGGGATTACATATTTGACATGACCTCAAAAGTCCATATATGATTGAAAGTGACAGTATTTGCATCATAGGTCTCAACATGACCTTTACATAAAATTACAGATATGAATTTTATAACCAAGACAAAAATAACTTAATTGTAAGAGATCATTGAACATACTTCAGCAACCATAATTCCAACAATGCATTATAATCTGCATGGATAATGCTCCTCCTGAACCTATGAAACCTGTTCATTGTCAAAAACTCATCAAAGCATATTCATAAATAAGATAAATATCAATGAAAAATCATAGCTCAATACAATATTAGAAGATTGTAGACCAATCAAATCATAACTGTCAGTAGCATGTGGGAGTTTTTTTTTTAGTTTTTCCCATTGTTTTTCTGTTAGAAAAAAACATATGCGATTTTTAGCAAAGAAACTCACATATATACGCGACTATACTTAATTAAACCTGCGTACAACAATAAACCTTCTGAATTTTCACCTATAGAATGAGCAGAATGGATTAACATCAAAGTGAGGCATAGAAAACTCCTAGTTTTTGTCTCAGATATTCAAATGCTTCTCTGGGGAGAGGTTTAGTAAATATATTAGAAACTTGTTCTTTGGAGGGAACATACTCCAATTTAACCTTTTTCTCCAACACCTGTTATCGTAGAAAGTGATACTTAATAGCAATATGTTTGGTTTTGGAGTGCATAACAGGATTTTTCGAAATACTAATAACACTTGTATTATCACATAGGATGGAGATGGGTGGAGAACATTTAATTTGAATATCTTGTAATTTTTGCATCATCCAAATAAGTTGTGTGCAACAAGATGCATCAACTACATATTCTTCTTCCATTGTAGATAAGGAAATGGAAATTTGTTTCTTCTTGAACCGAGATATTAATCGGGGCCCTATATAAAATGCACCTCCACTAGTGCTTTTCTGGTCATCAACATTTCTAGCCCAGTCCGCATCTGTTTAAGCATGAAGAATAATATAGGAATTTTTAGAATACCATCGAATAAAGTCTTGAGTTCCTTGGAAATATTAGAATATTCTCTTTACTACCTCAAGATGTGATTCCTTTGGATTGGCTTAGAAACGTCCAACATTTCCAACTACATGCATGCTATCTGGTCTAGTACCTTTTAGATAAATCATACTTCCAATCATAGACCTATATTCAAGTTGGTTTACAGTGGGAGAATCATCATGAGAACTAATGTTAAATCGTGTCATCATTGGAATACATACAAGTTTGCAGTCTTCCATGCCATACTTCTTTAGAATTTGCTTGAGATATTTTTTTTGTGAGAGAAAGATGCCATATTTTGCGTGTTGCATTTGTAAACCAATAAAATATGCTAGTTCCCAAAGTAAAGACATTTCAAATTCTTGTTCATAACAGAAAATTTTTGACTCATAGATTCTTCATTACTCCCAAAGATGATTTCATCAACATAGACAACAATAATTAGCAGTTTATCATCCTCAATTTTTGTGTATAATTTGTTATCTGTAGATCATTTTGTGAAGCCTTGTTGTTGAAGATACTTGTCAAGATGATAATACCATGCCCATGGAGCTTGTTTTAGCCCATATAAAGCCTTTTTGAGTTTGCATACAAGGTTTTCATCATTCCCCAAAATGAATCATTATAGTTGTTCAATATATACTTCTTATTTTATATTTCCATTAAGGAACAAATATTTTACATCCATTTGATAGACTTTGAAACATTGACAACTTGAAAATGCAAGAAACATTCTTATGGCTTCAAGTCTGGCTACTGGTGCAAATGTTTCTTCAAAGTATATACCTTCTTGTTGAGCATACCCTTTACAACAAGCCTAGATTTGTTTCTAATGACTTTTCCATTTTTCATTCTACTTATTTTTGAATATCCATTTTGACCTAATAACATTTTTATCATGAGGCCTTGGAACCAATTCCCAAGTATTATTATTTTCAATTTGATCAAGTTCTTCATCTATGGCCTTAACCCAGCATTCATCTTTACTAGCTTGATTTACATTTTGTGGTTCAATGGTGGATAATAAAGCTAGATAACTAGGATATCCTACAAGGGTTCTTCTTGTTTGTACCCCAGATTCCTTTCCTCCTAGAATTTGAGTTTCCAGATGATTCTTTTGAACATACCTAGATGGAGCCTTTTCTTTATCTGATGTGTCTTCTTCTGCTACTTCATTAGTTTCTTCTTCTATATCATTGTGATTTTATGTGGGAAATCATTCATCATCATCATCCTCTTTTTTTGTTGTTAACCTTTTGGGAGTTGTGCATGCTTCATCAATCATAACATCAATACATTCAACAATTTTCTGAAGTCCCTTATTGTAGCATTTGTATCCTTTACTTCTAGATGAGTAAACAAGAAGTATTCCTTCATCTGCTCTAGATTCAAGCTTACCAAGTTTTTCATCATTATTTTTTATCAAAAAATTCCTTCCAAAAAATATAAAATGCTTTACAGTTGGAGGTTTACCATACCATAACTCATAAGGAGTTTTATCACTATTCGCATGAACATGAGCCTTGTTGAGAATATTTATTGCGATATGTGCAGCTTCACCCCAGAAGGTGTCAGGAGTTCCAGACTCATCAAGCATAGCACAAGCCATTTTTTGAATTGTTCTATTCATTCTTTATGCCACGCCATTTTGTTGAGGAGCTATGGCTACAAAAAATTGTATTTTTATGCCATGTTGTTCACAGAAATCAAAGAATTCATCTGATATATATTCTCCTCCTCGGTCAGATCTGAGACATTTGATTTTTAGATCTAATTTATTTTTAAATAATGATTTGAAGATCTTAAATTTATCAAATGCTTCATCTTTGTGTTTCAATAAACCAATCCATCACATTCTAGAAAAATCATTAATGAATAAGATATAGTATTGTTCTCCATGAGGTGAATTTTTCCTTACAGGTCCATAAAAATCAATATATATAAGTTCCAGAGGCTTACTTGCTGATCCTTCTTTGGCATTGAATTTAACTCTAGTTTGATTACTGAATTGACATGACTTTCATATGGTACTTTCTGGTAGGGTGATGTTGGGTAGATCACGAACATATTTGAGCTTGCTTGATTTGCTTATTTGAGAAAAAATTAGATGTCCCAACCTTTTGTGCCATAACCAGTTTTCCTTTTCTTTTCCTAGGTAACATCATTCTTGGCCACCTTTCAATATATATATATTGCTTGGTGTTCTTGTTCCTTTTATTATGGTCTTTCTCATGTCAAGTTCACGAACCATGCATTCTTTTGATCAGAAGATCACATCATTTACTTGGTCACACATTTGGCTAACACTCAACAAGTTATGCTTTAATCCATAAACATACATAACATTGCCAATTTTAACCTTTTATTTTAAATAAACATATTCTTTACCCTTAACAATAGCCGGGGAGTCATTTCCAAAAGTGACATTCTTTTCCTTCTCTAATGAATTTTATGAAATGAGTTTATCTTTATCACCTATCAAGTGTTTTAAAAATCCATTATCAATGTACCATTGAATTTTCTTGTCCTTCTGCAAATAAAGCTATGCCACAACATTTGGATTGTAAGTTCTTTTTTCCATACCTTAGAATTTTTTAATATTTTCTCCTTTGGCTATAATTTTCTCGTGAATTCAGATTCATCATGTCCAAAGTTATTGCAAAATGAGCATTCAATTTCATATTTAAGAGAAGAGAAATTGTTATAAGTATTCTTCTTTATTCCTATATCATTCCTTTGTTTTCTTACTTCTCTAATCATGATGGTTTTGTAGGCAACACATTGAGCAACTTTGTGACCAAAATTATGACATGAGAAACATTTTCCATTAAATAAGAAATTTCTGTGATCATAGAACCTTCTAGTGTTGTTTACCTTTTGACTGATAATTTTGTTATTGTTCATCCTTGAATTAGAGTGAACATGATTTACCTCTGAAGTGTCTTTATTCTTTTGTTAAAGGTTGAAACTTTGCTGACTGGTTTTTTTTGCATTTAGATAGCTTCCGATTGTGGCTGAGGATTTTTCTGTCTGTGATGATTTACCAATGTATCCAAGACCTGTCTTCATAAGAGGAGAGCACTGAACCTTGATAATTTCATCTAAGGTTTTAGATCCTTTAGAAAATCTAAGATTTAGAGGTTTTTTTCTCAAGTTCCATTCTTAGACTTACTATTTCACATTCTAATTTCTCATTATGCTTCTCCTTTTCTATGAGTTGACTATTTAGAGTATCTATGGCCACCTTTTTTTATTCCAAACATATTTTGAGTTGAGTAATTTCTTCAAAGAAATATTTTTCTTCTAAAGAATCCATAAAGTTATCATTAGACTCATTAGTGTTTTTCTCAAATTCCATGAGTAATTTAAGATCTTGATCAGATTCTCCTTCTTCACTATTTGACAAGTCATCACTATCTTCATGAGTATAATAACTTTTCCTATTGTCAAATCATCTTCTATTACCTGTTGCAATATCCTTCCCCTTGCCATGATTATCTTTATGAGGGCATTTAGTAGCATAATGACCAACTCTACGACAAGAAAATAATTTGAAGGGAAGCTTACCTCTGAACATTCCATTTTCAAGTTAAATTTTCTTTACAAATTTTACTCATCTTCTTATGATACATACCCTCATTCCTTGTGCTCTTCCTTTTCCTTTCCTTTTGTAGTAGCTTTAAATGCGGCTTATCTGAATTCTGAGGGACCTCCTTTTCTCATTTCAAAATAAGTCAAGATCCCGTGAAGTTGAACAATAGTAAGACTTTGCAGATCCTTCTTTTCTTCAATGGTAGACACTTTTGACTCGAATTTAGGAGTTAGAGATCTTAATATTTCCTCTACTAAAGTTGTATCTTTTATGTCTTCACCTGGATTTCTCATGCGATTTACAATCTTATCTAGACGTAGAAAGAAACTAGCAATCTTTTCATCATGTAAATTTATTTGATAACTTTCTTATTGAGCTAATCCTCCATAAGGGTCTCTCAATGAAAGAATCCATTTTTGTTGAAGTACCGAGAGCTTCTTATGGAAATTCTTAATCTTACCTTCCAATTTTTCATAGCATAAAATTTATTTTCGTCTACACCTTTCTTACTTCAAGGACTGCATCTTTCATATCTTCAATCTCCATGCCTTTGATTTCCTCCATGGTTAATTTAAAACCTTGATGATTATAGTTGCTTCCCCAGGTTTATGATCCAATTCTTCTTTCATCTCAAAAATGGTTTCCTTTTCTTTGTGTACAAGTTGTTCATGTTCAAAAATAATTTCTATGGAAGGCCAGAACTCTGAGGCGGCTTAATTTATATCTGCCCAAATTTTCTCTTTGGCTTTTGATAGATTTTGAGCATTGACTGATTCATCCATACACTTTTCAAGTTATTTTGTGAGCTTAAAATTCTTCTATATTTATGAAAGATATGAATTGTCTTTATCAATTTTACTTTCTTCCATTTTAACCAAATATTCCTGTAGCTTTTAGATATCTACATTTATTAAGGATAAATCGACCATATCTTTTGATAACTGATTTGTTGAATCCAGACTTGTTGATCATGTTGGAAAAAATACTGATAGGGGTGGGTGAATCAGTATTTAAAAATAACATGGACTTTTACTTTTTTTTTATTGAATTCCATATGCGACTTTACTTAAGGAAACTAGCGTATGTATGCTAATTTCATTTAGGAAACTAGTGTATTGCCAGTGAACTTATAATTTTGATAAATATGCAATAACTTTACTTAGACCAGTGCATCATTCATTCATCATACATTTATTAAGCAGTAATCATGTGCAGTAAGAAAAGAATAAACCATATGTTGGTTTGAGGGGTCTTGATCCAAGTTCAGATTTAAGGTTTACCAACAAACCCCTGTACTATTTGCCCTTTCAACAATGGTATGCTTGTGCAGGTCAAGGTATTACCCGAAGTAGTATGGGAGGGTGCTGGAACCAGGTTTTCGCACCCTGAGAAAGAGAATGTTAATTAAAGTGGGTCCCTTCAGATCTAACAGACTTGCTCTAGAGAAGCCCTTACCGAGAAACCCTTAACAGTATATTGGTGAAATAACCCAAGAGAAGCCCAGTAATTAGATGTAACAACTAGTAATCAGATGTAACAAGACAAATTACAGCCAGATCTATGCATTCATTCCCTTCTATAGCTTCACATGCACGTGTGCATCAATAAACCATCAATATTCAGAAAACATATATTATCTCATAAATAACACATAGCGCAACCCATAATCATATCATAGAAATGCTCATATATCAAAAAACGGTCTTCTAATTCATTAATATTCAGATTCCACTTACAGACTCTCTTTACCAGCCCACACACATAGCCAGTAGGGTCCGCACACAGTAGGACCCAGGGTCTCTAAGCACACAGCCAGCAGGAGCCCTTACCTAGAAAATTCACACAAGAGATTCACAGATTCATATCCAAGCTTAATTAGACTCAAAACTTACTTATAGACTCGACTTATCCATCTATTTATATCATATTAGCCTATGCTACTCTATGATCTACAAACCATGGTTTGCGGACTCTTGGTCTACCCTTTGACCCATTACAATTCATTGGGGGCTTTGACCCACCCCAAAGCCCTTGCGCTAGACTAAAATATTACAAAATATTACAAAATTGTACCAAAATTTCAGTTAGGGGACCCTGCTCCAACAGGCCCCCAACATAATCTTGTGACTCGTCCCGAGTCACAACGGCAGTGGGGTCTTCATCTTAGCTTGGATTTGTTCAATAGTGGCAGAAAAAGGGGGCATGACGCCTTCACTCTGTGCGGCTTCATTCTACGTAATGTCGGCCAACTTTTGGGAATTCGGTCCTTCATTGGCCGTAGTGGCACTCTCTAAGGTCTGGTTCAACGACTTTACAGCCACGTCTAAGTCCTATGACAGCTTAAGAGCTTCATCTGCCCATGGCTTCAAATGGTCGCTGAGGACGTGCTTCTTGTGGCGGAGCTCCTCAATTTCATCTCTGAGAGTGTGGCTTGTCTGAAGATGTGTAAGCGTTGTGTTGCCACGAGAGTGGGCATGGCTGCTTAATATGTTTGAAATCTTGCTCCTTCTGATGCAGCTCCTGGTTGAATTGAATGAGGAGGGGATCATGTTGCACCGTGGACCATAGACCCATAGAACTATATAACAAGTCTGAGCCCTCGCTGATCTATATAGAAATGTTGCTTTTGGCTTCCTTGACCAGCGCGAATCGTTGGGCGCACACCTTGGGAGGGGTTTTGGGCTACAGTTTGGCTTGAAGTGCAGCAATTTGTTGCACTAGGTCTACTTTTACAACTTGTACTTCTTTCCTAGATGCCTTCAACACAGTGACCAAGCATTCAACCTTGGCCTACGGTGCAACAGAGGCAGGAATCACTTCCAACATGTCTTCACATAGTCGGTCTATCATATGTTGTAATTTATCTGCTTGTTGCGCAATTGCCGCGATTTGTGTTTCCTGAGATTGGGTGGTTTCGGCTGCTTTGGCCACAATTGATTGCTCAACTTCACTTAGTTGCTGTTGTGCCCGCAATTCCCTATGTTGGAGTTTGTTGGATGTGAATAATTATAGAGTGTGTAGCTGCTCACTCGCTAATCTCGCAATGTCGAAATCGACTGCAGAACATGCGTGGACTTGCTCGCAAAGGACCAGTGGTTTGACTGTGAACGACATGCCCGGGAGGGGGAAAATCCTACTTTCAATCACCGTGACCAAAGCTATATCTGTGTCTTGCTAGCTCGATTGACTCTGCTTCATCTGGTCTACGCTTGCTTGAAGTGTGTTTGCTTTGAGCTAAAGCACCTGCAACCCTGAGTACAGAGCCTCCAACGCAGCCTTCTGCTGATCTTCCAGGGTAGTCCATCGGTCCTCAGAAGCCGTCGCGATGTCATATGTGATCTTATCTAGATCTTCCTCTGTTAAAGTGACATCTGCTTCCCCATTGGTCTTATCGACCTTGCGCTTATTCCGCTACCCTTTGGGAGGCTCGCCTGTGTGCTTTGTTCTGTGCGGGGACTTCGTACCCTCCCCACCAAGCCCTTAAGCCTCCGCGTCCCACTGAGATTCTTTCTCTGCCCCCTTGGTGGCATCCTTGGGGGTTTCCTTGGTCGTGGTTTTCTCAGTGGAGCTCACCTTAGTCTCCTTTGTTGTGTTCGGCGAGAGAGTTCCTTCGGCGCCACATCCTTACCAGAGGTGCCCGTTGTGATTGGGGCAGATGATTTGAAGCCAAGTTTCCATGCAGGTGGCCAAGTCGTGACGACTTGATCGATATTCTCCTCCGTGGTAATATATGGAAGGTTGTACCACACTTGATCTTTGCGGGCCCTGATTTGCACATTGTGCATGGTGACGTGAAATTTAGTGATGCACTTGTATTTTTTGTATACCGCAGGCAATAGGCACGACCTGGAATGGATTTCCATGACCAGTGCATGATAAAATAATACCCAAAACACCTTGTTTTCCTCAATGCGTTTCAACTCCTTCGAGTCCCACAAGTTCGCATATTATGAGGCCTCACAGACACCGGGCTTTATCTCAGGGAGCACCGCATCATCTAGTGTCTCCCGAGAAATTAGGGTGATCAATAATAACAACCAAGAGTAGAAAAAGGCCTTTCCTTGGTCCTGCACCTCACACAAATTCTCTAATAATTCCTCGCAGAGGTGCTGCGACCAATTGTAGAAAACCCCCTTCTCGCACCGTCCGGCCAGCTGAATCACATAGGCAGGGACAACTGATGCCCTGCACTTGTGCATCATTTTACATGCAAGCTTTAGAGTACCCATGGGCACTCTTGGGTCAACAATGGTTTATACAATCAATCCCCTCTTGCTGTGATTGACCTTATATGTATCCTGCACCTCTTCTTCTACCTTCTGATCATATTTATTTCTGAATCCCTTGATGTGTAGTCCGGTGATTTTGTGAATTAACAGAGCGTCAATCAAGATGCAGCCTTGGATCCACAAGCACCCATCATGGATCAGCGCCAACAGCTGGCGCACAACTAGGCTGGTGAAAGTACATTGCCCAAAGTGAGGGAGGCACAGCAAATTCAATATCCATGAGGCCTCCAGTCCATGCGCCCACAGAATTTGTTCCACCTTTGACACATTTTCGTACAACACTCTTTCAAGATACAATTTTGGGGCTAGATCCGGGAAGGTGTCTTCATTTGCTAGGTCATGGTCATCAAAATTAATGGAGGCAAGGCTCCCAAACATGTCACAAATCAAAGGGACCTCTTGCAGAACCAGTGACATTTGCAGATATTCCTGGACAGCATCGACATTCTTGGGGGTGCGCACTGTGGGTTTTCTAGGCTTAACATATGCTGGTAGCCAGGAGATCGGAGCCACCAGCAGAGCTTCCTCTTAGGATTTCATGGGGTGCTTTAAAGGATTGGGCAAGCGCACCTGAGGCACCTACCGAGGGTAATGCACAATCCTATGGGAGGTGTGTGGCTTCACCAAAGCCCACTTCATGGCTTTACCGTTTCCCTTCTCCTTCCCTTACTCCTTTCCCTTTTCCTTCTCCTTTCCCTTTCCCTTGGCCAGCATAGACACGACCTCTTCAATGTCGAGGGTTACCTCAAACACATCTTCAGACACAATTTCAACAGAGTCTGTAACATGTGATGACTCGGCGGGGTTAGACGCAGTCATCCTTGCGCGGAATATAATTTTGGGGTTGTTGTTGTGAGAGGGAGTAACTCGTCCAGACATATAGATGGCGAAGTCACACAACACACAGAATTCACAGTAAAACATAGGGCGTAAGAGTTTCGGAAAGCAAAGGAACTGATTATGACTTGCACCCCTCTTTTTAAAGTTTCCCATGAGTAAAAACGGTTGGATTAGTCTTAAATGAGACTTACCATCAAGGAATCGGTAAAAAATCCTCCCAGATCACTGCATTGATTTCCAAATAACCGCTCCATGCAATGGTAAAATTTCTTTTTCACCCAGTCTTACTGTTCCAACGGCTAGTTTTTCTAGGTGCGCACTACCCCTGCGCCTCCGTCGCACCTTTCCGTGCCTCCCTACCTGCGTATTACCCCTACGCGCTTGTTGTACCTCCCTTCGCCTTTCCTTCCTCATGCTTGCAACACTCCTGATACAAATACTCCGACCATACAGTCATTTGGTAGGTGTCAAGTTTTCCCTGTAAGGTTTGAGACGACTTCCATTAACGTACCCAGGAAGATAGTCTCCACGCAGCGTAGCCAACCTTACCGCACCACCATCTGTAATATCTTTCACTATGTATGGACCCAACAAATTCTTACGGAATTTTCATAGGTGGCGTGCAAACTGGCTATCATAAAGCAGCATCGATTTTTCTTCCTTGAATACCTTCTGTTGGAGGTGTCGATCATGCCAAGCTTTTTCTTGAGCCTTTTGAACCTACTGGTGAAATTTAGCAATGGTTTGGTCCTCTTCCAAGGCAACCAGTTGCGCCGAGCGTTCCTTCATGATGTCAGGTTCTGCCATGTTTGTAAAAGCCGCAATGCGCAGGCTAGGGACAATATATTCCATGGGCATGATGGCCTCCTTCCCATAGACCATCCTGAATGGATTTTTCCCAGTCAATTTCTTGCATGTGGTCCTATAGGCCTAGAGCATTGAGGGGATGCACATGTCCCAATCACTTCGATCAGCATTACAGACCTTAGTTAGAAAATGTTCCAAAATTTTGTTAAAATCCTCCACCGCACTATTAGCCTGCGGGTGATATGGGGTACTCTTCACGTGGTGGATCTAAAATTATTCAGTCAAAGCTGTAATGGTTTTGTTAACAAAATGTGTACCTATATTGTTCATTAATATCTTTGGGCAACCAAACTGGGTCAGAATATGCTCAAATACAAAGTGTGCAGCGGTGTCTGCAGTGAAATCCTTTACAGCATTGGCCTCCACCCATATGGTCACATAATTAGTGGCAGTGATGATGTAACATGTGCCAGTCTTCTTCCCTGGGGGATTGATTGGTCCTACAAAGTCTATAGCCCATTTTTCGAACACCTGCAAATCCATCTGTGGTTGTAGGGGCATTTCATCTCTGCGTGACGGTTTCCCTATTCGCTGGCATGCATCATAGGCTTGGAAGTATGCATGTGCATCGTTATGGAATGTGGGCCACCACAACCCAGCCCTCAATACCTTCTGTGCAGTTGATTTTCATGCATAATGGCCTCCTACCACCCCTCCATGGGATTCAACCAAGATATCTTGTCTCTCATGTTCTAATACATACCTCTGCAATACCTCATCTACTCCCAAGTTGTATAATTGACCGGTAATTATTATGAAATCAGATGTGTGGGCCACCAACTCCTTTCTCTGTTGCATTGAATAGTTTGAAGGTGCCATCCCCGTGTTCAAGAAATGAATAATGTCCACAAATTTTTTGTCCACTACCTTAATAGCAAAAACTTGTGCATTGGGTAATCCTTATTCCAAACTAGTTGGATCTTCCCCACTCTCAATTTGAGACAAGTGATTAGGTCCGACATTCAGTCTCACAGGTTTTACAATAATTTCAAAATCATATTCCTAGAATAGAAGCAACCATATACGAATCTTCCCCCCAACACAGGCTTATTGACCAGGTATTTTAAAGTTGAATGATCAGTGAAAATCTTGAAGTGTCCTCCCAATAGATAGTTCTTGTATTTTTGTAGGGCATACACCATTGTCATTCCTTCTCGTTCAGTAGTAGAGTAGTTGTGCTCGGTGCTAGAGAGTTTCCTACTAGCAAAGGCAACCAGATGATCAATGTCTCCTTCTCCTGGATGAGCTAGGACATCTCCCAAGGCTATTCCTGATGCATCCACATGTATGTGAAAGACCTTCGCCCAATCTGGAAATATGAGAATAGGTGCAGTGACCATCTTTTCTTTCAGCAGCTGAAAACTCTTATGACACTCCTCATCCCAGAAAAAGGTTACATCCTTATTTAGCAACTTTTCCATTGGTGCAGTAATTAGGGCATACCCTTGAATAAACTTCTTATAATAGCTGGTGTGCCCTAAGATGGAGCGTAACTGCTTCTCAGTGCTGGGGACCGCTAAATTGATGATAACTACAATTTTGGCTGGGTCAACTATCAATCCCTGCTGACATACAACGTTCCCTAACAAAATCCCAAATGGTACACAAAATATGCATTTCTCAAGGTTCAACGAGATCTGGTCTTTTCTGCAGGTATCCAACATCATGTGCAGGTTTGACACATGCTCTTTCACCAATCCAAATACTGTCCAATCATCAAAATGAACTTCTAGAAACTTATGGATGAATTCTTTGAATAGTGCTACAACTACGCATGATAAAATGGCAAGGGTGTTCTTCAGCCCAAAAGGCATAATAATGTACTGCAAGGATCCCCACTCAGTTGCGAAGGTTGTCTTGTTGCGATCCTCCAGTGCGATCCTGATATGATGGTATCCTAAAAACCCATCAGTGAATGAGTATGCTTCCTGACCTCCCACGTTACCCAAAATTTCATCAGAGAATGGCGTAGGGGACGGCAGTGTGGGTGCAGGCTTTAAGGAGAGTTGTTCAAACTTTTGTACAATGTTCTCTAACTCAGGAGGAATCTAATCCTGATCTCCTTTTTCACTCTCGGTCATCAAAATTTATCAAATTTTTTGATAAAATTAATAAAATGCACATTGGAAGCAAAAAGTCCCTTTATCCTTTCAATGACAATATTAAACCTTTGTAAACAATGTTTACAAACCATTCAGAACCTTTAAACTCATTTTAACCAATGTTTAGAATCCCTTCAGAAATATATCAGTTGACTTTTAACAATGTTCAAAAGCTTCAGGATTAAATTCAGACCTCAACACTTCAATAAAATTCTGTTTAAATAATCCTTTCGGAACCAGTGTTAAAAATCTTTGGAAATGTTTTGGAATTGAGTCACTTAATAAAGATCTTTTGGACCGATATTACAACCTTCGGAACATTATAAAGCACTTAAACCAAATGTTAAATACTTTCAGAACTCATACATCTGGATTTCAAATGTTTAAATAAACTCTATTGCATTAACCATCGGGTCCATACCTTATGATTAAACCTCTCCGACACGACCACCGTCGGATATCCGTTGATCACGATCGGACGGATATCACATCCAATCGACCCCCAATCTTTATCACACGAAAGGAACATGAAAGCGCTGGTTTTGGCACTATGACGTGTCGATACCTGATATGATCACGTTCAAAAAAGGAAAAACTGGTCACCCTCCAAAAGCGGTGCGAAGACAGTGGTTTGGTTTCCCAAAACCAGTAACTTGTAAACTCGGTTTAAACTACGCTTGAAGTCAGATTTCCACCAGATTTCAGGTTTAACCTCGATTTCTCATGAAAAAATTCATTCCTGGGTTGTGACTTCAACAAATAATAATCGATCTCGAGCAAGGAAAACCAGAATTCCTCAATTCTTCCAACCCTTTACATAGAGGTTAATACACTCTCAATTGATACACAGAAACTAATACACACTTGATTCATACATAGAAAATATTGAATCCAATGGATTTTCGAAGGGCAAAACCCTCTGGGAAATTTCCAAACATACACAGAGAAAAAAAATCTGCTATTTTATTAAAATAGAGGGAAAACCTCTCAATCAGTTCTTCTATGGCCAAATTCCCGAATTACTCCATTGTAGAGGTTACAATTTATAGGTTTTTTACATAACAATTGACCTCTTCTTGACGATCAAATACTTCAAATTTAGACAAAATCCTAATTACCTAATATCTTCCTTAAATCTATGAACTGAAGGCTAAATAAGCTGAATCTAATCTAAAATTGTTCAACCTCCCTAGATACTAGTTCAAGCCTATCTATTACAACTGTAAATCAACAGCTAAAGGTACCAACACCTTTGCTTGTAACATTTTTTTGGATTTTTGTATAATTAATGAAGCCTTTTGTCTCTAAGCCTCATGCCCCTGCATCAGACTCCTGAGGAAAAAAATCTTCATGGGCTCCTGTCCATGAGCTCCTCCACAGAATTGCCCAATTTCTGCAGCATGGTTTCTGTCATCCAGGTAGCATCCTCAATAGGCTGATCCTTCCACTTGATCAAGTATTGAAAATACTCCTATCCCCTAATTTTCTTAAACACCTTATTTTCTAAGATCCTCTCTAGTTGTAATGGCTCTGTTGTGGGTAACTGCTTTACCCAGTCAATCTGTTCTCTGTCTTCTGGTTTGTCATCTGTGCCACCATCTTCATATCTGTACAAATCAGAAACATTGAATATTGGAGATATTCCAATATCAGAAGGTAATTCAATTTCATAGGCATTTGCAGAAAATTTTTCTCAATATCCTGCATGGTCCTATCTTTTTTAATTTTAATTTTTTATACTAATTCTTTGGAAATCTTTCTTTCCTCAAGTGTGCCAAAACCAAATCACCAACTTCAAAATTAACTTCTCTTTTGCTCAAATATGCTTTGTTCTTGTACTTGATGTTGCTGTCTTGTAGCTACTGCTTTACCTGTTCATGTATTGCTTGAATTTCTGAAGCAAACTCCTCTCCTTTAGCACTTCTCGTTTATGCTTTTCCCAAGTTTCTCAATTCAGATACTCCTCTTGAATGCATCCCATAAACTATATGGAATGGAATCTGCCATGTACTTCTGTTAGGTGAATCATTGTATGCATACTCTGCCTGTAATAAAATATGATCCCACTATTTAGGATGTTCTCCTGCAAGACTTCTCAAAAGATTACCCAAACTTCTGTTCACTACTTCAGTCTGCCCATCAGTCTGAGGGTGATAAGCTGAGTTGAAACTCAGTTTAGTACCAAGATTCTTCCATAATGTCCTTCAAAAGTGACCAACAAACCTGGTATCTCTATCAGAAACAATACTTTTAGGTAACCCATGTAATCTAAAAATATCTTTGAAAAACAAATTGGCAACATGACTAGCATCACTGGTTTTATAACATGGAATAAAATGTGCCATTTTTTAAAATCTGTCAACTACAACATAAATTGCATCATTTCGTCTCTGTGTCTTAGGAAATCATAAAACAAAATCCATACTTACCATATCCTAAGGTCTGTCTGGAATAGTAATGGAATGTACAAACCTGAATTTTGACTTTTCCCTTTTGCATATTGAAAAATTTTACAATTTTTCACATACTTTTCCACTTCATATCTCATCTTTGGCAAAAAATAAAAATGAATTAATTGCTCATAAGTCTTATCAACACCAAAATGTCCAGCAAGTCCACCACTATGCTTTTCTCTGATCAAATTTTCTCTCATGGAACAATTTTGTATGCACAACTGATTTCTTTTGAACAATAAACCCTCTTGCAAGTAATAATCTAACCACGGACTTCTGTCTATCAAAACAGGATTACATCATGTTTCAAATGCTTCTTTGAAATCCAAATCTATTTTATAGAGTTCTTTAAGAAAATCAAAACCTAACACTTCAATTTTACTTTCTTGAACAAGAATGTTTTTTTCTACTCAAGGCATTAGCTACCTTGTTTACTTGACCACTTATATGCTTCAACACAAAGTTAAAAATTTGAAGATATTCAACCCATTTTGCATGTTTTTTATTCAATTTAGGCTGCTGCATAATATACTGTAAAGCATGATTATCTGAATATAGCACAAATTATTTAGACATTAAATAATGTCTCCACTTCTTCAATGACTGTACAATTGCATAAAATTCCTTGTCATAAGAAAAGTACTTCCTTCTTGTCTCATTCAGCTTCTCACTGAAATATGCTACAAGCCTATCTTCTTGACTTAATACAGCCCCAATAGCTTCTCCACTGGCATCACATTTTACTTGAAATGGTTTATTAAAATCAGGCAAAACTAAGACATGTTTCTCAGTTATATTTTGCTTCAAAAAATGAAAATTCCTTTAAGCTTCAGTAGTCCATTTAAATGGTTGTTTGTCCTTCTTTATGGTTTCAATGATAGGTGCATTGATCTTACTAAAATTTCTTATGAATTTTATATAAAAACTAGCAAGTCCATGGAAACTTCTTACCTCAAAAAAACTTTTTGGTGAAGGCCACTCCACAATTGCCTTTATCTTTTCTGGATCCATTTTTAATCCTTCAGCAGAAACAACAAAACCCAGATATACCAATTCTTCTTTCATGAATGAACATTTCTTTAATTTATTAGTAATTTCTCTTGATGTAACTTCCTTAAGACATAATTAAGATGTCTCAGGTGTTCTTCTTTTGTTTTTCTATACATTAATATATCGTCCAGATATACTATTGCAAATTTACCAATAAATTCCTTTAATACTTCATTCATAAGCCTCATAAAGGTGCTAGGTGCATTTGATAAACCAAAAAGCATTACTATCCATTCATATAACCCTAATTTGTTTTAAAGGTTGTTTTCCATTCATCACCTTCCCTTATCCTAATCTGATGATACCCACTTTTCAAATCTAGTTTTGAAAAATATCTTGCTCCACTCAAAAAGTCCATCAAATCTTCAATTCTAGGTAAAGGAAATCTATATCTGATTGTTATTTTGTTGATTGCTCTTGAATCAGTGCACATTCTCCAACCTCCATCTTTATTTGGACTTAATACTGTAGGTACTACACAAGGACTCAAACTTTCTCTGATCAAACCTTTTGCAATCAATTCCTGCACTTGCTTTCTGATTTCTTCATTTTCTGTAGGAGTCATTCTGTAAGCTGCTTTGTTTGGAAGATTTGATCCTAGAATAAAATCTATCTGATGGCTGATTCTTCTTACAGGTGGTAATTCATCAGGAAAATCATCCACAATAATATCATAATAACTCTCCAACATTTCTTGAATTTAAATTGGCAAATCAGAAATTTTAGTAGAAGTAAATAATACCTTCGGTTTACAAACTAAATCAAAATTTACCTCATCATCTTCAATCTGCTACAAGTATTCTTTTCCACTCAACAATAAATCCTTTGGATCAGACTTTTTACTTGATGCATCTCCTTCTTCCATAGGTAACAATTTTTGATTCATACCATCTTTGAAAAACTTGTAAGTGTTTCTCTTACCATCATGTACTGCTGCTCTGTCATACTACCAAGGTCTACCTAGCAATATGTGACACACATCCATAGGCATCACATCACACATGATTTTATCTTTGTAACTGCCCATTTTCAATTCTATTTCACATTGTTCCTTTACTATCAGCTGATGTCCCTTCTGAAGCCATGACACCTTGTAGAGTGTTGGATGTTCCCTTGTCTTCAATTTTAACTTCTCTATCACCTCTGTAGAGACCAAATTATCTGTACTGCCATTATCAATTACCAATTGACAACATTTCCCTTGAACTTTGCACACACTTCTGAACAAAGTCTTTCTCTGTATTGTTTCAGCAACTTCCTTTGTTTGTTTCAATCAAACCTTGTTAACCACCAAAGATTCTCCTTTCTCTGGCACAATTTCTTTCTCTATTTCAGGAAACTTTGCTGCTTCTTCTCTAGTCTGAGCAACAATTTCATTTCTCTGACTTGTCCCCACATTCTCTTTCTCTGGACATTCATAGGCTCTATGTCCTAATTTGTTACATCTGTAACATCTCACTTCTCTTCCTATGTTTCTGCCTCCTCTTCCTCTATAAGAACTCCTTCTGCCACTTGTATCACCTTTTGTGGGTGCATACTGAGGTGAGTTGCTGCTAGCTCCATCTCTTGGTGTTGTAGATCTTCCTCTACCACCTTGACTTCCTCTTCCTCAGAAAGTACCTCTTCCTTTGGCAGATTTCTTTCTCAGGAGTTTTTCTTAAGCTTTTAAGGCCATCTGGTAAGCCTCTTCTACTGTCTTAAGAGACAATATAATTACCTCATCTTGAATCTCCATTCTGAGACCATTTATGTACCTGGCAATCTTCTCTGTCGTATCTTGAATTTGTCTTGCTTTTATGCTCACTTTGTAAAATTATTTTGTGTATTCTTTTACTGTCATTAATCTCTGTCTAAGATTCTGCATTTGTCTAAATAATGAAAGCTGATAATCACTAGCCAAAAACTTACCTCTCAGCTTTGCCACCATTTTGTTCCAATTATTGATTGGCTGCTTACCAACTCTCCTTCTATCTGCTTGCACTCCATCCCACCAAAGTGCTGCATGTCATTTCAACCTTGTGACAGCAAACTTAACTCTCTTTTCTTCACCCATCTCTTCATAATCAAAGCATTTATTCATTTCATTGATCCAGTCTATCAACTCTTCTGGATTCAATCCTCTTGCAAAAGTTGATACTTCAAGTCTAGGCCTAGATGTAGATCCTAAAACTGATTTAAAGAATCTCATATTAGGAGTAAGCTCAACATTTTCTTCTTCTTCTTCAGCTTTAGGTTCACTGACATCTTCAAGATCTCTCTATTGTCCTATTTCCATTGCTTCCAATCTGGCTTGAATCTGCTGCATAGTCTCCAATACTTCAGCATTTGCAACTGGTCTACCTCTTCTTCTACCAGCTCCACCTCTACCAATTCTGATAGCCCTATTGGATTTCTTTTTCTGATTTTTAGAAGCCTGTTCAATATCTGAAAAATGCTCTGAAGACTGCTCCGATACCAAAAATGATGTCAGTGTGGGTGCAGGCTTTAAGGAGAGTTGTTCAAACTTTTGTACAATGTTATCTAACTCAGGAGGAATCTGATCCTGATCTCCTTTTTCACTCTCGGTCATCAAAATTATCAAATTTGTTGATAAAATTAATAAAATGCACATTGGAAGCAAAAAGTCCCTTTATCCTTTCAATGACAATATTAAACCTTTGTAAACAATGTTTACAAACCCTTCGGAACCTTTAAACTCATTTTAACCAATGTTTAGAATCCCTTCAGAAATATATCAATTGAATTTTAACAATGTTCAAAATATTCAGGATTAAAGTCGGACCTCAACACTTTGTTAAAATTCTGTTTAAATAAACCTTTCAGAACCAGTGTTAAAAAAATTTGGAAATGTTTCAGAATTGAGTCACCTAATAAAGCTCTTTTGGATTGATATTACAACCTTCAGAACATTATAAAGCACTTAAACCAAATGTTAAATACTTTCAAAACTCATACATCCAGATTTCAAATGTTTAAATAAACTCTATTGCATTAACCATCGGGTCCATACCTTATGATTAACTCTCTGCGCATTTCCGACACGACCACCGTCGGATATTCGTCAACCACGATCGGACAAATATTGCATCCAATCGACCCCCAATCTTTATCACACGAATGGCACGCGAAATCACTAGTTTTGGCACTGTGACGTGTCGACACCTGATACGATCGCGTTCGAAAAAGGAAAAACCGCTCACCCTCCAAAAGCGGTGCGAAGACAGTGGTTTGGTTTCCCAAAACCACTAACCTGTAAACTTGGTTTAAACTGCATTTGAAGTCAAATTTCTGCCGGATTTCAGGTTTAACCTCGATTTCTCATGAAAACGTTCATACCTAGGCTGTGACTTTAACAAATAATAATTGATCTTGAGCAAGGAAAACCAGAATTCCTCGATTCTTCCAACCCTTTACACAGAAGTTAATACACTCTCAATTGATACACAGAAACTAATAAACACTTGATTCATACACAGAAAATATTGAATCCAATGGATTTTCGAAGGGCGAAACCCTCCGGGAAATTTCCAAACATACACAGATAAACAAAATCTGTTATTTTATTAAAACAGAGGGAAAACCTCTCAATCAGTTCTTCTATGGCCAAATTCCCGAATTCCTCCATTGCAAAGGTTACAATTTATAGGTTTTTTATATAAAATCGACCTCTTCTTAACGATTGAATACTTCAAATTAATACAAAATTCTAATTACCTAATATCTTCCTTAAATCTATGAACTGAAGGTTAAATAAGCTGAATCTAATCTAAAACTGTTCAACCTCCCTAGATACTAGTTCAAGCCTATCTATTACAACTATAAATCCATAGCTAAAGGTACCAACACCTTTTCTTGTAACATTTTTTTTGGATTTTTGGAATAATTAATGAAGCCTTTTGTCTCTAAGCCTCATGCCCCTGCATCAGTAGGGAAAGGATCATGTACGCAGAAATCATTCAACTTGCGCAAATCTACGTAGATACTTATCTCTCCTTTGGTTTTATTTTCTTGGGCCACCATAGGGCTTACCCAATCCGACTTCTCTATCGACTCAATGACACCTGCATCTACCATATTATTTATTTCCTCCTTGAATTTCTACTTATACTTAGGGTTTAGCCGATAGGACCACTGCTTGGCAGGCCGTACATCTGGCTTTAAGGTGATTCTCATGACACCAAGATCTCCTACGATCCCTTTGAGTTCAGAGAACTTTGTAGGGAACAGGTCTTGATACTTGGTTAGCAGCTCCACAATCTTTCCAACAGTATCATCATCCTAGTAATACCCGATTTTGGACAACTTGGGCTGCTCTTCTGTCCCAATGTTGACTTCCTTCATTTTTAATCGTTTGGTCACATCTGCTGCCTGCAATAAAGGTCCAGAAACTACCTGCTCTCCTTCTGACTCTGGGATAGTGATGTTTCGGGGATCCTCATCGCAGTCTTCTACTGAAAAATTGTGGCAGTTTAAAATATCTCGCATCTGCGCATCGCAAGCTGGTGCAACACATTCTTTTCTAAGTAAAGACTCATCAAATATAAGCACATATATATATTGCAAGGCTTCGTCTCATTTTTCCGTTCCTCCAACTAGACCAAATGTCATCATGAAATCCTCTGTCATGGTGCCCCAGTGGTGAGTGTGTTAGTGTATCTCTACATCTAAATACCAGGTGGTAGGGATTGGTCCTAAAGCATGAATAAAAGTATGGACCCACTAGTCCCAAGTCCTTTCATTCCATACCTCCATCCGCATAGTTGTTGGGTATGTGTTATATTCTTTCCATGACTAATGACGCGTGGGGGGGTCACAAGGGGGGTAGTAGCCCCCCTTGTCGGGGTCTGGGGCAACACCCTGGAAATTTTTTTTGGTCCTTATTTTCTGGTGGGCAGATCCGCCCATGGTTTTGTGCATGGGTTTGCACATGGTTTTGGGGTACAATGGTTTTCGACCCCTGGTATTTTGTAGATCTGGTCAAGGGAACTACGGTTATGTTCTAATCTAGGGTTAATGGATTGGGGTTTATGTATGCTTCGACATGTATATATATGTGTTGTAACACTAAAAGGAATATAATGAAAAATCAAGCTGGTCGTCCCGATTTGGGATCCAGGGGAAAATCTCTGTGTTTATCTGTTTTATGTTTTATGCTCTCGCCATTGTTTATTTTCTGTTATAAGATTCGTGTGTAGATAAGTTATGTTCAGTGGTTAAAACCTGTATTGTGCGTTGCTTTCGTGATGGGTCCCCTGGTTGATTTCGTGAACCTTCCATGGGTGGGTTGAATGGAGGTTTGAATTGCTGGATCATCATTTTTTAACATTCTTCCCAGTCGTGAAAAACCCCCTTATTGGTTTCCCACCATCGCGCAAGGGTCGCGCGCATAGCCAAATCAATTGCCCAAAATATCCGATCTTCAGGGACATCTGCTTCTAATGCTTTCAGAAATTACTTAGCACTACCAGAACCATCAAAGTAGGGCAGTTCTCTTACCTCTGAGGAGATACATCAGAAGCTCTTTGTGATCTTAAGGCACCGCAACGCAGATACATCATGCAACCAGTTCTGCCAATTTTATATCTCACCATCTGAGTCTGAGAGACATGCGTTGTCTTTCTCCAAACATAACATGCCATCAGCTGTCAGGTCCAATCATCATCCCAGGAAGTTAGTTTGTAAATGTGATCAACATCCTCCTCCTCGCACACTAGTTCAGTATATCATTCACCTTCTGCTGGATCCAGGGGGAATATTACCTGCGTACCATTGTTCTCAAAGACCATGCTTCTCCTTTTCAGATTGATGATACCCTCCATGTCAATAGCCCAGTCCAGACCTAAGAGTGCAGGATAAGGGTCTGCATCATCCAATATCTAGATTACTTCAAAATATGCATAGACTTTAACTCCCACAATGTCTACCACAACCTTCGACAGTCTTCCTAGTGGAATGATCTTCCGCTAGTTAGCCTTTCATAACTGAATAGTGGACCATTCCATCTTGGGTTCTCCCATCCTCTGCCAGGTTTGTTTGGGTAAGACATTTTCGTCCGATCCTAAATCAAGGATGAATTGATCCATTTCATAATCTTCAATCTGCGCAGTCATACGCATCTCCCGACGAGTCCTTTTCTTGTTCTTAAAAATATTGTTCATGGTTTTAACCTTCGATTATGGGGCAACCTTTTCTGTGTAGCTGTCTATTAATGCTTTGATATTCTCTACCGCCTTCTTATTACACAGTAGATTCATACATTCTTGAAGGAATGACTTAATTGCTTCATCTGCTTTCGGATCCACCGAAGTCCTTGAGGTGGATGCTTCATCCTTGGCAAAATCCTTCCTAGCTTCAAGGAAGGTCTCTTTCTCCTTTTTCAGGTCTAGGCTTTCCTTTTTTTCAGAAGCCTTACTGATCAGTGGTTCAAGCGCAATTGTTTTCTTAGCTTCTCTAGTGGCAATGCCACTGCGTGTATTTACATTGATACTTGGCCCATCATCTTATGGTTCCGCCTTAACTTGTTTTACATTCTGCGTCGGCATCTGTTGTTTCTCCTGCATCTTTTCCATCAACACAGGATAGTATTCAATTACGTGATCGAACTATCTGCAATACCTGCAGGATTGGAAAACAGGTTTCGAAAAGTCTCTCACATAATGTCTCACATCCCCACAGTTCTAGAAAATTATTTTCCCTCATCCTCAACATGTGCCTCCGCCTCTCCCTCTTCCCCGTCCTCTTGCAGGGGATCCTCCCCACCCAGAGGGAGATACAGGTGACAAAGGGTCAGCCTGCACCCTGTATAGGTGTTGCCTATCTATCATCAGGTTGAATTTTCAGAAGTTGTGCTCGTCTTGACCCACTGATGAGCAGAATCTGCACCACTGTTGGTTTAGTTCTAGGACATAGTCACCTAATCGTGGGTAGTGATCTGTATCATGTCTTCCTGCTACCCGACAGGAAGTGCACCACATTGTGGGGGTACTTGGTCCAGCCATATCTCTAGGGCACAGTGGACTTGGACCCCCAACTTGCATATAATCTAACAATAGAGGGCACTGATCCTTAGTGTGGCTTGACACCCTGTAGCGTATGCACCAAACATCCGTGCTGGATTCTTTTCCCCAATCCCTTCTTAGATTCTGAATTTCTAAGTGCATCGCTTCTAGGTTATTTTGGATCTACAGCACCCGAAATTGAGCATCATCCCTTGGTGTAGCTTCCAACTTCATGGCAATCTCCAGGGCCTCTTCCTGTGAATCAATATTCTGCTAACCCATAGGTCCATGCAGATGTGGTAATAGCATGGCGATGAACCACTCCTTATGTTGTTTTTCTTCATAGACAAGTCCTCCATCACTGATGACTTTTCTTAGCCACTGGTCAGCTTCCCAAACAGACTCCATAGATCCCTGCTTAATATCTTTCAGCTCTACTACGCATTGAGCATAGGAATTAGACTTAGGCTTTCAAAAATGCTGCTTTAGGGAATCCTTAATCTCCTATATTTTGTGATTGGCATGCTAAACAATGTATCCCATGAACCAATCCAAATCCCTTCCTTCCAAGGCTATTTATATTTGCATTCTCTTTATAGCATCATTATTAATATTTTGTGCGGTTCATACCGACTCTGCTACAAACCAGAATCAATCCATATCCTCATCCCACACACCCTTAAAGGTGGGTAACCTCATGTGCACAGCCATATCATTTGCAGGTGGTGGCAGAGGTGGGATAGGAGATTTATTACCCTTGCACGAGTTCAACGGTGGCATAGTCGGGGGACTGGTCTTTGCGTGCGCAGCCCCGCCTTGGTTGAAATCAGGTGAATCCCTCAGAGGACTATACACCAATATATCCCCTTCTTGATTAATCCAGTAGTATTTACTGCTTCGTGTTGTGCTTTCATTTTGATCGGAGGCCATTCACTCAGTGTGACTGCATAGGACACCCTTTTCACACAATAGCATCTTAATCAGCAACGACAATGTTTGCAAGAACTTACCTCTAAATCCTTTTTTGCTCTACGTTGGAATATGAAAAAAAAATATTGATTGCAAACTCAGTAACAAATCCTCCAAAAACACTATCAACCCAGTGATCTACAGTCCTGGTGATCTTGTTATCAGCCTTCTCCAACTATTGGATCAACTCATGGGTCCACTGCGTGACCTGTTTGTCCTTCCAACAGGTTTGGAATTCCGCTAACCTTGCCATCCACTCCTGTAGTTCGTGTGAAAAGGTTACGAAGAATATTTCATGTATTTCCGTAAAAATGTACTTGTTCTTCCACTCTTCGATAGATAAACTTCAATTATCTTTTAGGGAAAACTCCGGAATATGTTTTTCAAACAAGTCCTCAAGTTCAGGCTTCAATGGCTGCCAATGACCCCATGGCATTACCCAATCTCTCTCTCAAAATGTTCCCGGTCCCAACAACAGAACCATTTTTTGGTTTGAGGGGTCTTGACCGAGGTTTGGATTTAAGGTTTACCAACAAACCCCTATACTACTGGCCCTTTTGGCAATGGTATTCTTGCGCAGGTAAAGGTCTCACCCTAAGTAGTATGGGAGGGTGGTGGAACTAGGTTTTCACACCTTGAGAGAGAGAACGTTAATTAAAGAGTGTCCCTTCAGATCTAACAGACGTGCACTGGAGAAGCCCTTACCTAGAAACCCTTAACAGTATATTGGCGAAATAACCCAAACGAAGCCCAATAATCAGATGTAACAAGACAAATTATAGCAATATCTATGCATTCATTCCCTTCTGTAGCTTCGCATCCACGTGCGCATCAATAAACCATCAATATTCATAAAACATATATTATCTTAGAAATAACACATAGCGCAACCCATAATCATAACATAGAAATTCTCAGATATCCAAAACAGTCTTCTCATTCATTCATATTCAGATTCCACTTATAGACTCTCTTTACCAGCCCGTGCACACAGCCAGCGGGGTTCGAACACAGTATGACTTAGGGTCTCCGCACACACAACCAGCAGAGCCCTTACCCAGGCAATTCACACAAAAAATTCACAGATTAATATCCAAGCTTAAGAAGACTCAAAACTTACTTCTAGACTCGACTTATCCATCTATTTATATCATATTAGCCTGCGCTACTCTATGGTCAAAAAACCGTGGTTTGCAGACTCTTGGTCTACCCTTTGATCCATTACAATTCATTGGGGGACTTGACCTGCCCCAAATCCCCTACGTTAGAATAAAATATTACAAAATTGTACCAAAATTATGGTTAGGGGACCCCGCTTCAATACCATCACACATAAGAAACACACATAAACACTAGGATTTAAGGTGGAAACCCAATGTGGGAGAAAACCACTATTGATGTAGTCTCAGTCTTCAATATTTATTATATAGAAAATTGCTTACAATATTGTACTGGCACAGACTCATATCAGCACATAGGCACCCACCTATAGAAGGTTTCTAGTTTCATTTGTTCTCCAGCCGCTACTTGAAGGGAGCTCCAACCTCTTGATCTCATTTACCAGCCACCATTAGAAGGGAGCTTCGAACCCCTACTCTCGTTTACCAGCCACTATTGGAAGGGAGCTACAACCCCCTAATATGATCACCAGCTCATACTAGCAAGAAGCTTCGACTTCCTCATTGAAGGCTCCAACCTTCATCACCATTGCAAACCACATTTCATAAATTTTCACACTGGATCCACCGGCTTCAATACGTCACAACTTGTAGGCCTATTGTCATCATATTTTTAGACTGGACTCACTACACTCATTTAAGCTTAATATCAAACTGAAACATAAATCTATACCAAATCATTCACTGAATCATCAATCAACCAACCAATCAATGATCTTTAATCACAATCAACTAGAAACATAATAAATACTCAAACAACCCAGATCTATATGAAGACATCATTGATAGATAACAAAAACATAGCAAAACTAATCAGAAATTTTCTTCAACATTCTTCAGCAAAACCCTGGCTTGTATACATGCCTTCTAGTAGACTTATTCGTGTATGTACGCACTTATCCCAAAACCAACTTGCGTATAGATATCAATATATTATTAAACATATACATTACTTTGCAAAACCAAACTCGCGTATATATGCGCATTCCTCGTATCAAACCTGCGTATAGATTTGTAAATAATTCAGGATTGCGCAATAATTCATAACATCAAACTTACTCAAATCATACCCTTCACTGCAACAAACATGCACCAGGCCATAGATCTAAACATCTCATAAATAGATAATGCAAATACATAGTAATTTCAGGTCTAGAGATCGTGATCCATCATTGTATTCATGAGTGCATCTTTATTTTAGATCTATCAATCAAATATAGCCCATACCATACAAATATACTTTAGATTGCAGTATTAATTCATTATCCTTACTCATGAGCACTTAGCTCTTTGATCTTCACCTCTTTATATAGTTAGATCCTTAGCCAATACCATGAGCCAAAACCACACAAGTGTCGATGGTATTCTTGGACAGGATCAAATAGTCGTTATTGGGCTCAATATTGTGGGCTAATACCATAATAAGGACCATTTGTTTTGTTAAATTAGTGCACCCTCATATACACAAATTTGTGTCTTTGTACCTACATGTATACGTGACTTTGACTTGACGAACCCGCGCATAGATCTTCAAATATTCACCTTTAATAAAATTTAGATTCTAATTCGCAAACCTTTGTCTCATAGTTCTTTCATTATGTTCCATCACTCTATCACCTCTAAATCAATCTGTGAACTCATCCAGTTATCATATACTTCATTTTTATAAGTGGGTTGCCATCAAGGACAACACATGCATCATACTGCCAACAATATCCCCCTTTGGACTTGATGGCAACCATGTTGGTGTTTGATCACCAAAAATAATATAAATCAGATAAATATAAATGAAAAATAATAACTCGATACCATATCAGCAGGCTGTAGACCAATCCAATCATAGCTTTTAGCAGCATGTCAGAGTTTTTTCTTGAGTCTGTTCCATTGTTTTTCTATTAGAGAAAAACATATGTGAGTGTATGCAAAGAAACTCACATATATACGTGACTATACTTAATGAAACCTGTATACAAAAAGCAACCTTTTGAATTTTCACCAGTAGACTGAGCAAACTGGATTAAAAGCAAAGTGAGGCAGAGACAACTCCCAGTTTCTTCCTGAGATATTCCAATGCTTCTCTGGGGAGAGGTTTAGTAAATATATCATAAAATTGTTCTTTGGAGGGAACATACTCCAATTTAACCTTTTTCTCAAGCATTTTTTCTCATAGAAAGTGATACTTAATAGGAATATTCTTGGTTTTGGAGTGCATAATCGAATTTTTCGAAATACTAATAGCACTTGTATTATCGCATAGGATGGAGATGTGTGGAGAATATTTAATTTGAATATATTTTAATGTTCGCATCATCTAGATAATTTGTGTGCAACAAGATGCAACAACCACATATTTTGCCTCCATTTTAGGTAAGGAAATGGAACTTTGTTTCTTGTTGAAAAGAGATATTAATCGGGGCCCCATATAAAATGCACCTCCACTAGTGCTTTTTTGGCCATCAACATTTCCAGCCTAGTCCACATATATGTAAGCATGAAGAGTAAGATCAACATTGATCCAGGTGGATATTGGTGGCCACCCACCTATTCCATTTGGACCCCCACCATCAGTTCTTTCAATTTTACACTTTCAACACAACTTACTATTTTTAGCAAGTTTTTGGGTCCTGAACTTTCGGAGCCATTTTGGGGTCCTAATGATCTAGGTGGATATTGGTGGCCACCCACCTATTCCATTTGAAATGCCACCATCAGTTTCAGTTTTTTAGTTTCAACACAACTTACTATTTTTAGCAGTTTTTAAGGTCCTTAACTTCCAGAAACATTTTGAGGCCCTAAACGACATTTTTTGGGAAACCCGGGAGTAACATGGGTCCATGGATTGATTTTTCTCACACCAAAATTTTTACTCCTCAGATATATCTTTCTAACGAGGTATGGTGCACATCAAATGAAGATCGTATGCCAAAGTTACGTCCCGAGAAGTTGAAATACCAATTTACCCAAATGGGGCCCATAGTTTTGGTGCTCCATCTCCTAGGGTTAGGTTTTTGGATGTATAGAGTTTTCCATTGTTTCTAAATAATAAATAGGCCCTTGAGCCTCATTGTAACACAGTTCAGAGGAATGTAGTCGCCACATCATTTCTTAGAGATAAGCTACCATCGGCCTAGCTAGTTTATTTCCATTTTGTCTGTAAACATATTTCAGTTATTCGATATTAATGAAATGAAGTATTATTTCCACTACATCTCTGTATTTATGTCTATTTATGTATTTTATTGTGTTTCTGCATAAATCCGGATTAGTGGTATCAGAGCGGTATGCTCTTTCTATGTTTTTCTTTGCATTTCCCCAACGAGGTCAAGGGATAAGGAGTTAGGGGTCTATCTGGTTGAACCCTTGCAAGATCAGTGTCGCAAACCTCGTCGACCTCCCATGGCGGAAGAAAAGAAAGAAGAGGGATCAGGAGATCCTATCAAAATATTGCTGGAGGAGGCCCTCGAGAAACAAAGGAACGCGATGATGGATAACTTTGCTCAGATCCTTCAACAGTTACCCACCTATAGCGCATCTGCATCTAACAACCACTCTGGAGGCGCCACTCCCTTCAAGACACAGGTAAAATTTGACATTCCTGTATTTAAAGGCCAGATAGATGCAGACGTCGTAGATAGATGGTTGAATTTTCTAGAAGGGTATTTCTTGGTCCATGATTTATCCGACCGAGAAGAGATTATTTTTAAACTCCTCAAAGGTGCCCCCCATGTCAAAGAATGGTGGGAAACCTACTATGAGCAGAAGGATGAGGGGGAACCCTCTATGTTCTCTTCTGCACCCACTTGGAATTTGTTCCAAGACAGCATCAAGGAACAATTTTACCCTTTGGGGAGCTACGAGGACAAGTACATCCAATGGACCATGCTGCGGAAACAAAGGGATCAAGATGTGCACGAAATGACGAATTTGTTCCATACCCTATGCATAAATTTGGGTATTAAAGTTTCAGAGAGACATTTGGTGCTCAAGTACCACAAATTTTTTCGCAGACACATTCAGAAGGAAATGGATTTCCTTGAAATTACCTCACTTGGCACAGAATATCGCTATGTCATCAATATTGAGCAAAAATTTAAGCAGAAGAAGCGAGACTTTGGATATGCAAATCCAAAGCTAGGGAAAGGCACCCCCGAACCACAAAACATGGGGGAGAGCCAAAGCAGGGTGACTCAGAACACTGTAGAAATTTTAATAACTGATATATTATTCACCGAGATTCTCCTAATCACACACTATTTTAGCTTCATGCATAATACAAAATCTCTTCTACCATTGATCATTACATGCGGAAATAAAATCAATTTCATGCACACATTAAAACCACAAACAATCACACATATGAACACAGTATTTAATGGGAAAGCTTAAAGCTGAAAACCCCAACTATCTGTATATTATATGTCATGGAGATCATGTAACAATCATAGTACAAAGCTCCTCACAAGCTCTCAGCACAACCTCGAATTGCTACACACTATCAAGCTAGATCTAGCAAAACACATGCTCCAATATTTTTCCACTTGATAGCCAGCCTCTATTGCGTAATCAATGTTATGGGATGGCTCATTAAATAACATAAACCACCTAGCTTGTACTGCGCAATCTCATGGGCTTCTCCAATCATTGTGTGTTGCAAATAGCAACAGTATAGTCACAACTGATAGTTAACCTGCTCTTTCACCTATTTCTACACTGGTCTCCGCTGAAACTGTCCATGCACTGAAGTTAACTGATGCATTCTTTAGTTGATTAATGAGTTTATAATTAGTGAATTAATTAATAATTAATTCACACCACTCTCACTAATTGTATCAATTAGTTAAACTAGATACAAATAGCTCAATTATGTTTAGATTAGTTAAACTGAATACAACTCCACTAACTTCCTCAATCAACTCCACCAAACTATGTCACATGAGTTCTAACTGAAGTCTTCATGCAATAGCTCCACTAAACCCTAGGAATTGTGTAATTCCTTTTGTCAGCTGCATGTGCCACTTCTAGGCATCAAACTGAAGTGCTCCAAGAGAATAAGATAATGTTTAGAGTCTAAATATTATTAAGAGCTAATAATATTTGACATCTCTATTTTTAGACTGGCAATCTAAAAATAGATTCCGCCCAGTATGTCTAAAAATAGAAGTCCATCTATTTTTTCCGACTTGACCAACCATCCACAAATAGCATCCTGCAACTCATAGAACGTGATCCATATGTCTAAAAATAGACTTTGCACCAAAAATAGCCTGCGGGCCCACATAGTGAAGGCGACTTCTTTCCACTAAGCTCATCATCTTGTTGCAATCTCAACACTCCCTCTCAACAAGATAAGGATTATCTGCAACCCCTATCCTACCCCTATGGTATTCAAATTTTCTCTTGGTGAGCGCCTTCGTCAAGATATCAGCATCCTGATCCTCCATGGGAATGTATGAAAGTAACATGATCTTCCGCTGCACACAATCTCTGATATGATGATATCGGATGTCAATGTGTTTGGATCTATCATGAAATACTAGATTAACCGAGAGTTTGATGCAACTCTGATTATCACAATAAAACACAGTAGGATCCAAGTGTGAACCGAACAACCCGACCAGGATCTTCCTCATCCATATAGCCTCACATGCAGCCAAACTCGCTGCCATATACTCGGCCTCTGCTGAACTGAGTGCCACGGATCTTTGCTTCCTGTTGTACCAAGAAACTTTTGTCGACCCGATACTGAAAATCCCTCCAGATGTGCTCTTTCTACCTGTTGGGCTCCCTGCCCAATCTGCATCCGTGAAGCCGCATAGCCTCACCTCATCCGAATGTCTGTACCATAATCCATATCCCGATGTGCCTCTGAGATATCTCAATACATGCTTCCCCGCCTTCCAAAAGAGCTTGGTAGGCTTAACCATAGCTTGTGAAAGCTGGTTAACAGCATAGCATATGTCGGGTCGTGTATTGACCAGATACATGAGCGACCCCACCAACTGTCGATAAACAGTGGCATCCACTACCTCCGCTGAAGTAGCATCCTCCTTCCTCCAACCACCAGGAAGAGGAGTATCAACAGGCTTGCAGCCATGCATGTTGAACTTCTCCAGTATCTCTCAGGCATACTTACCCTGAGAAACAAACAGTCCATCACTGCGCTGCCAGATTTCCAATCCCAGGAAATAATGAAGGAGGCCCAAGTCCTTCATCTCAAACTCCTTTGCAAGATCAGCCTTGCATGAGTGTATCAAAAGTTCATCACCTGTCAAAATCAAATCATCTACATAAAGTACAATGATCAGCAACTTACCCTCCACCACAATCTAGTATAGGTTAGGATCCGCCTCACTCTTGGAGAATCCAAGTCTGGTGAAATAATTGTCTATCCATGTGTACCAAGCACGAGGTGCTTGCTTCAACCCATTCAACAATCTCTTGAGCCTGCACACATGCGACTCACTGCTGAAGATCTCGAAACCTTCGAGCTGCTCTATGTACACCTGCTCCTCAATGACTCCGTTGAGGAACACAGTCTTCACATCCATCTGATGAATGTGCCACCCCATCTGCGCTGAGAGAGCAAGAATCATCCGTATGGAAGAATACCTTGTGATAGGTGCAAAGGTTTCCTCATAATCGATCCCCTTAATCTGTGAAAAGCCTCGAGCAGCAAATCTTGCCTTGTACTTCTCCACACTCTTGTCAACTACCTGCTTCACTTTGTAGATCCATCTCGAACCCACCACTGATTTTCCCTCCCGCCTCAAGACAATCTCCCATGCACTGTTTCTGACAATCGAATCATACTCTTCCACCATGGCATCTACCCATGCGGGGTCCTCCACAGCTTCCTCGAAAGAGGATGGCTCTGTCACGATACACTTGCTCATAAGAGCAATGTATCCAGTATACCGGTCAGGTGACTGTCTCTGTCTGCGCTGTGATGTAGGTGCTCCTACAACCTTCTCTGCATCTTGAGCCAGTCGCTCAGCTTCTGTAGTGCGCTTCCGCCCTCTGATGGTTGGTGCTACCTGAGTGGTCTCTTCCACTCCATGAACCTCATCTTCGTGGCTGATCCATCCCAGGCCTGTCCTTAGAACCATAGCTCCTCATCCGCATGCAAGTGTGGCTCCCTCTCGTTTTCTAACACTTCATGGCCTCTCGAAATTTGATATCCTGTTTACGTCGCCTTGCGACCGTCTGGAAAATACACATGATAGTTGTGGGGCGACTCGCTGTACCCCACAAATTTCCCAACCTCTACAGTCGGCTCCAGCTTCTTCCTGGCATCCTTCGTCACATGAATGTAAACAGGTGAACCAAAAATCCTCAAATGAGAAATATCAGGCCTCTTACCAGAAAACGCCTCCTCGGGTGTACTCATGCCAAGTATCCTGTGAGGACAACGGTTCTGCACATATACTGTAGTATTGCATGCCTCCACCCACAAGTGAATGGGTAGGCCCTGATCATGCAACATCGCCCATGCAGCACCCACGATCTTTTTGTTCTTCCGCTCAGCAACCCCATTTTGCTATGGGTTATGAGGTGCTATGAGCTCTCTTCAAATTCCTTCTGTGCTGCAAAAGTCCTTGAATTCGCCAGAGATGAATTCACCACCATTGTCGCTCCTAAGAGCCTTCACCTGCTTCCCCAATTCTTTCTCAACCAGTGCCTTGAACTCACAGAACTTTGAGTATGTCTCGCTCTTCTTCTGCATGAAGAAGATCCAACACTTACGAAAAACATCATCAAAAAATATCACATAGTACATGTGCTTTGCTGTCGAAGCTACTGAGAAAGGTCCACACACGTCTGTGTGAATTCTCTCAAGGATCGTCGTGGCGCGACTATCCTTCTCATGAAAGGTAACTTTCACAAATTTTCCCAAAGTACATCCCTTGCACTGATCTGACTGGGCAAGTGTACCTTTAGGAATCCCAGTAGAAATCTGCTGCAGTATCTCCAAGGCTCCATGGTGAAGGTGGCCCAATCTCCGGTGCCACAACTCGCCATCATCTCGACTCACCACTCCTTTTGCCTTGTCTACCATTGCTGCACAGCCATCTACCTGCAATTGATAAAGGTTCTTAACTTGAACACCTATCCTTCGGGTCTCACCAATTGCCTTACTGTGCAGGAAAGCCTTTCCCTCGCTAAAGAGAACATCATATCCCTTGTCTTCTAACATCGCCACAGAGATAAGATTCTTCTTCAATCCTGGAACATGAATCACTTCCTTCAATACGAAGGGTTTACCAGACTCCCTCTCAAAGGAAATGGTACCGATACCGGTCGCACTGTATCTACCATCATCGCCCATCTTGATGTGCACTCCAAGATCTTTCTCATCCAGATCAGTAAACAAATCTCGATCTCCTATCATGTGAAAAGATGCACCACTGTCAAGAAACCACACTGAACCCATCACACTTGAAACCAAGCATGCGATCAGCGAAAAATATAGCTCAAAATTTGAGGCTAAGGCCTCTCCAGCTGTAGTCCCAGCAGCCTGCTTATTTTTCTTCTTCTGTGGACAATTAGTGGCGTAATGTCCGTGTTGGTGACAGTGAAAGCACTTCACCTTGGACATGTCCTTCTTCTTGCCTTTCGCACCGGATTGAGAAGATTTCTTGCTCTTCCCCTTCTTTGCTTTGGCAGCCAAAGAAAAATTCTCTTCATCAGAGTTCTTTGATGAAGATCCATCCCTGGTACTCCGCCTTATCTCCTCTTGCACAAGATCCGACCAAAGTCGCTCCCATCCTGGCAATTTCTCCCGACCATTGACAGAGTCCTGATAGGAGTGCCAACTCTTCGGTAGCCCAAGGAGAGCCAAGCTCACCAGAGATAAATCATCAACAGTCCACACTTTTCATTCCCGGCTCATCCACCGTGGATGAACTTCGTGAGGTACTTGGGCATACTGTCGCCTTTCTCCATTTTTATGTTCCTGAGTTTATCCTTGAGCGCCAACTTCCTCTGGTCGCTCTTGATTTGAAATAAATCTGTCAAATCTTTCCACATCAAGAATGGAGAAGCCTTACCATGAAGGTTGGACACTATGTGATCCTTCACACCTTCCAACAAAATCCTTCGACAGTTTGCTGTCTTTTTGTGCCATGTGTCAAGTACGATAGCATCACTAGAAGTAGGCTTTGGAATTTCTGCATCTATGAACTCCTTCAACCCATTTTCATCCAGCACCGCCTCCATCCTGTCCTTCCATGCAATATGATTTGAGCTGCCCTCAAGGGCATACTCCAATCGCAATTCGTTGAAAGACATCTCAACTTTGACACCAAGAAAACACTGCTACAAATTCGAATTCCACCAGCACAAAACTCTACCGCTTCAATGTTTTGAAATTGCTCCAATGATCAATATCGCTCTGATACCATGTAGAAATTTGAATAATTGATATATCATTCACCGAGATTCTCCTGATCACACACTATTTTAGCTTCATGCATAATACAAAATCTCTTCTACCGTTGATCATTACATGCGGAAATAAAATCAATTGCATGCACACATTAAAACCACAAACAATCACACATATGAACACAATATTTAATGGGAAAGATTAAAGCTAAAAACCCCAACTATCTGTATATTATATGTCATGGAGATCATGTAACAATCATAGTACAAAGCTTCTCACAAGCTCTCAACACAACCTCGAATTACTACACATTATCAAGCTAGATCTAGCAAAACATATGCTCCAATATTTTTCCACTTGATAGCCAGCCTATATTGCGTGAGTCAATGCTATGGGATGGCTCATTAAATAAAATAAACCACCTGGCTTGTACTGCGCAATCCTCATGGGATTCTCCAATTATCTGTGTGTTGCAAATAGCAACTGTATAGTCACAACTGATAGTTAACCTGCTCTTTCACCTATCTCTGAACTGTTCTCCACTGAAACTGTCCATGCACTGAAGTTAAATGATGCATTCTTTAGTTGATTAATGAGTTTATAATTAGTGAATTAATTAATAATTAATTCACACCACTCTCACTAATTGTATCAATTAGTTAAACTAGATACAAATAGCTCAACTATGTTTAGATTAGTTAAACTGAACACAACTCCATTAACTCCCTCAATCAACTCCACCAAACTCTGTCACATGAGTTCTAATTGAAGTATCCATGCAATAGCTCCACTTAACCCTCAGGAATAGCGTAATTCCTTCTGTCAGCTCCTGTGCCACATCTGTGCACTTAACTGAAGTGCTCAAAGAGAATAAGATAATGTTTAGAGTCCAAATATTATTAAGAGCTAATAATATTCGACATATCTATTTTTAGACTGGCAATCTAAAAATAGATTCCGCCCAATATGTCTAAAAATAGAAGTCCATCTATTTTTTTTGACTTGACCAACCATCCACAAATAGCATCCTGCAACTCATAGAACATGATCCATATGTCTAAAAATAGACTTTGCGCCAAAAATAGCCTGCGGGCCCACTTAGTGAAGGCGACTTCTTTCCACTAAGTTGATCATCTTGTTGCAATCTCAACAAACACTACCAAAAATCCCAAGAAGTAAATGGGGAAGTGGTGCGAATTTCATAATAGCCAAACAGTCGTTGGTGGCTGAATTGAAGGCACCTGAATCAGATGCACGTTCTGATCCTGAGCCAGAACCAGATAAGGGAGATGACAAAGGGAAGAAAATCATTGATGCAGACCCTAGTGCCATTGTTTCCACCACCACACTCCATAGGGAGGATCCCGAGGATCCAGAGGAGGGGGAGCGCCTCTTCCATTCGTAGATGTGGGTGAAGGGTTCTCCACTACAGTTCCTTATCGATAACAAAAGCCAAAAAAACCTCATTTCAGCAGAGGCCGTGAAGAGGTTTTTCCTACCAATCATATCGCACCTGCAATCGTATACCATTGGGTGGCTTCACGAAGGAAGACATCTCTGCGTCTGCCAGCAGTGTCGCCTTTCGTACAACATCAAGCCATTCACAGATGAGGTACTGCATGATGTTGCTCCTCTTGATGTGTCTGATTTATTATTGGGAAAACCATACTTGTGGAGGTGACCTACTGTGTATGAGTTTAGGCCTCCTATTGTTATTATTATTTTCGTAAATAACTTGTACAGGATACCAGAGGTAGTACTGCCTCCTGTCATCTCTTTGACTACTGCAAAACAACGTCGTAAGATTGTTTCCCAAACCAGGAAATTTATTTTCATTACAACTTGCTTAAAGAGTAAGAAGAATATTATGGCCACAACCTCTAAATAGGGCACCCCTGCATGGCTGTAGCAAATGGACAAAGTCATGGAGTAATACGAGGACATTTTCTCCTCACTCACAGAAGTTCCTCTACACTGTTAGGACAAGCACTCCATTGATCTGATCGTCGACGAAATGTTGCCTGATGTTTCCATACCTCATGTGAATACATCGACAGAATCCACACATTCACTATATGAGGCTGATAAAGAAACAAAATATATTGAACGCATCCACCATGTTCGCCTGCAGGTCCATGACATCTTCGACAAATCTAATACCTAGTTGAACAGAATTTGCCTCATCTCATGGAGGATCTCAACACAATGGGGACCATTTATTCCTAAGGGGGGAGGAATGATCCAAGTGGATATTGGCGTCCACCCACCTATTCCATTTGGGCCCCCACCATCGGTTCTTTTAGTTTTTCACTTTCAGCACAACTTACTATTTTTAGCAGGTTTTTGGGTCCTGAACTTCCGGAGTCGTTTTGGCGCCCTAATGATCTAGGTGGATATTGCTGGCCACCCACGTATTCCATTTGAAACACTACCATCAGTTCTTTCAGTTTTTCAGTTTCAACACAACTTACTATTTTTACTATTTTTTCAGGTCCTAACTTTCGGAGCCATTTAGAGGCCCTAAAAGACGTTTTTTTTGGAAAATCGGGAGCAACATGGTTCCATGGATCGATGTTGCTCACACGAAAAGTTGTACTCATCAGATACATATTTCTAATGAGGTATGGTACACATCAAACAAAGATCTTATGCCAAATTTACGTCCCCGGGAAGTTGAAACACCAATTTACCCAAACGGGGCCCATAGTTTTGGCGCTTCATCTCCTAGGGTTAGGTTTTTGGATGTATAGAGTTTTCCATTGTTTATCAATAATAAATAGGCCCTCGAGCCTCATTGTAACATATTTCAGAGGAATGTAGCCACCACATCTCTTCTTAGAGATAAGCTACCATCGCCCTAGCTAGTTTATTTCCATTATGTCTCTAAACATATTTCAGTTATTCGATATTAATGAAAGAAGTATTATTTCCGCTGCATCTCTATGTTTATGTATATTTATGTATTTTATTGTGTTCCTGCATAAATCCAAATCATGCATTTTTAGGATACCATAGACCAAAGTCTCGAGTTCCTTGGAGATATTTGAATATTCTCTTTACTGCCTCAAGATGTGATTCCTTTGGATTGGCTTGGAAACATCCAACAATCCCAACTGCATGCATGATATCTATTCTAGTACATGTTAGATAAAGTAGACTTCCAATCATAGACCTGTATTCTAGTTGGTTTACAGTGGGAGAATCATCACGAGAACTGAGGTTACATCCTGTCATCATTGGAGTACATACAGGTTTGCAGTATTCCATGCCATACTTCTTTAGAATCTGTTTGAGATATTTTTTTGTGAGAGAAAGATGCCATCTTTTGCTTGTTGCACTCGTAAACCAAGAAAATGTGTTAGTTCCCCAAGTAAAGACATTTCAAATTCTTGTTTCATAACAGAAGCAAATTTTTGACTCATAGATTCTTCATTACTCCCAAAGATGATGTCATCAACATAGACAACAATAATTAGCATTTTATCATCCTCAATTTTTGTGTATAAGTTGTTATCTGCAGATCCTTTTGTGAAGCATTGTTATTGAAGATACTTGTCAAGACGATAATACCATGCTCGCGGAGCTTGTTTTATCCCATATAAAGCCTTTTTGAGTTTTCATACAAGGTTTTCATCATTCCCCAAAATGAATCCTTATCATTGTTCAATATATACTTCTTATTCTAGATCTACATTAAGGAAAGCAGATTTTACATCCAATTGATAAACTTTGAAACAATGAAAACTTGAAAATGCAATAAAAATTCTTATGGCTTCAAGTCTGGCTACTGGTGCAAATGTTTCTTCAAAGTATATACCTTCTTGTTGAGCATACCCTTTACAAGAAAGTTTAGCTTTGTTTCTAATTACTTCTCCATTTTCATTCAACTTATTTTTGAATATCCATTTTGACCCCATAACATTTTTATCATGAGGCCTTGGAACCAATTCCCAAGTATTATTCTTTCCAATTTGATCAATTTCTTTATCCATGGCCTTAACCCAACATTCATCTTTACTAGCTTGATTTACATTTTGTGGTTCAATGGTGGATAATAAATCTAGATAACTAGGAGATCCTACAAGGTTTCTTCTTGTTTTTACCCTAGATTCCTTTTCTCCTAGAATTTTAGTTTCTGGATGATTCTTTTGAACATACCAAGATGGAGCCTTTTCTTTATCTAATGTGTCTTCTTCTGCTGCTTCATTAGTTTCTTCTTCTATATCATTGTGATTTTATGTGGGAAATCATTCATCTTCATCATCCTCTTTTTTTTTGTTACCCTTTTGGGAGTTGTGCATGCTTCATCAATCACAACATCAATACATTCAACAATTTTTTGAAGCCTCTTATTGTAGCATTTGTATCCTTTACTTCTAGATGAGTAACCAAGAAGTATTCCTTCATCTGCTCTAGATTCAAACTTACCAATTTTTTCATCATTATTGTTTATGAAACATTTGCTTCCAAAAACTCTAAAATGCTTTATAGTGAGAGGCTTACCATACCAGAATTCATAAGGAGTTGTATCACTATTCACATGAACATGAACCTTGTTGAGAATATTTATTGCGGTATGTGTAGCTTCACCCCAGAAGGTTTCAAGAGTTCTTGATTCATCAAGCATAGAATGAGCCATTTTTTGAACTATTCTATTCATTCTTTATGCCACACCATTTTGTTGAGGAGTTATAGCTACAAAAAATTGTCTTTTTATGCCATGTGGTTCACAGAAATGAAATAATTCATCTGATATGTATTCTCTCCTTAGTCAGATCTGAGATATTTGATTTTTAGATATAATTCATTTTCAAATAATGCTTTGAAGATCTTAAATGTATCAAATGCTTCATCTTTGTGTTTCAATAAACCAATTCAACACATTCTAGAAAAATCATCAATGAATAAGATATAGTATTGTTATCCATGATGTGAATTTTTCCTTACAGGTCCATAAAAATAAATATGTATAAGTTCAAGAGGCTTACCTGTTGATCCTTCTTTGGCATTGATTTTAACTCTAGTTTTCTTACTGAATTGACATGACTTGCATATGGTACTTTCTGGTACGGTGATGTTGGGTAGATCACGAAAAAATTTGCGCCTGATTGATTTTCTTATTTGACAAAAACTTAGATGTCCCAACCTTTTGTCCCATAACTATTTTTCCTCTGATTTTCCTAGGTAATATTGTTCTTGGCCACATTTCAATATATACAGATTTCTTGGTGTTCTTGTTCCTTTTATTATGGTCTTTCCTGTGTCAAGTTCACAAACCACACATTCTTATGATCGGAAGATCACCTCATTTCCTTGGTCACACATTTGGCTAACACTCAAAAAGTTATGCTTTAATCCATCAACATACATACCATTACTAGCTTTAACCTTTTATTTTAGAAAAACAAATCCTTTACCCTTAATGATAGCCGGGGATTCATTTCCAAAAGTGACATTCTTTTCTTTCTCTAATGCATTGTATGAAATGAGTTTATCTTTATCACCTGTCATGTGTTTTAAAATCTGTTATCAATGTACCATTTATTTTCTTGTCCTTCTGCAAATAAAGCTATGCCACAACTTTCAGTTTGTAAGTCCTTGTTTTTCCATACCTTAGAATTTGTTGATGTTTTCTCCTTTGGCTGTAATTTTCTCTTGCATTCAGATTCCTCATGTCCAAAGTTATTTCAAAATGAGCATTCTATTTCATCTTTAAGAGGAGAGAAATTTTTATAAGTATTCTTCTTGATTCCTATATCATTCCTTTGTTTTCTTGATTCTCTAATCATGATGGTTTTGTATGCAACACATTGAGCAACTTTGTGACCAAAATTATGACATGAGAAACATTTTCCATTAAAGGAGAAATTTTGTGATCATAGAACCTTCTAGTGTTGTTTACCTTTTGAATGATACTTATAATGTTATTCTTCATCCTTGAATTAGAGTGAACATGATTTACCTATGAAGTGTATTTATTATTTTTTTGAAGGTTGAAACTTTGTTGACTCGTTTTTGTTGCATTTAGATAGCATCGGTTGTGGCGGAGGATTTTTCTATCTGTGATGATTCCCCAATGTATCGAAGACATTCCTTCATAAGAGGATAGCGTTGAACCTTGATAATTTCATCTAAGGTTTCAAATCCTTTATAGAATCTAAGATTTAGAGTTTTTGTTTTCTCAAGTTCCATTCTTAGACTTACTATTTCACATTCTAACTTCTCATTATGCTTCTCCTTTTCTATGAGTTGATTCTTTAGAGTATCTATGGCTACTTTGTTTTCTTCCAAGCATATTTTGAGTTGAATAATTTATTCAAAGAAATATTTTTCTTCTAAAGCATCCATCAAGTTATCATTAGACTCATTAGTTTTTTTCTCAAATTCCATGAGAAATTTAAGATCTTGATTAGATTCTCCTTCTTCACTATTTGACAAGCCATCACTATATTCATGAGTATAATAAATTTTTCTATTGTCAAATTGTCTCCTATTACCTTTTGCAATATCCTTCCCCTTGTCATGATTATATTTATGAGGACATTTAGTAGCATATTGACCAGCTCCACCACAAGCAAAACATTTGAAGGGAAGCTTACCTCTGAGCCTTCCAGTGCCAAGTTGAATTTTCTTTACAAAATTTACCTCATCTTCTTCTAATTGATATCGTCATTCATTTTGTTCTTCCTTTTCCTTTCCTTTTGCAGTTGATTTAAATGCGGCTTCTATGACTTCTAAGAGACCTCCTTTTCTCATTTCAAAAGCAGTCAAGATCCCGTGAAATTGAACAATAGTAAGACTCTGCAGATCCTTCTTTTCTTCAATGGCAGACACTTTTGACTCGAATTTAGGAGTTAAAGATATTTATATTCTCTCTATTGAAGTTGTGTCTTTTATGTCCTCACCTAGATTTCTCATGTGATTTACAATATCATCTAGACGTATAAAGAAACTAGCAATCTTTCCATCATTATGCATTCTGATATTTTCATTATGTGACTTTGACTTTATGAACCCACGTATTGATCTTCAAATATTCATCTTTAATAAACTTCTGATTCTGATCTGCAAACCTCTATCCCATCCTTTTGTCATTCTATTCCATAATTATGTCACCTCTAAATTGATCTGTGAACTCATATAGTTACCATATACTTGATCTTTTATAAGTGGGTTGCCATCAAGGAAAAAACATGCATTATACTGCCAACATATCATGTTTCTACTATTGAAAGTCTTTCACTAGTTTTTTGTTTTTTCTCATTTAGAAGTTTTTCCATGTCTGACTCCATTTGCTGTATCTGAATGTTTTGCTAAAAATTTTCCATTTCCTTTACTAACTGCCCCACTTCCTTACCTTGAGGATGGTTTTTTGTTGTCAATTTTAATTGTATGTGTAATGCTTGAATGTATGCATTTCTATTCTTAATAATTTCTTGAGCTACATTAACATCATTAGGATCCAATCCTAATTTGATTACAATGTCCTCTAAAGCTTTTATACTTGTATCCTTTGCTAAAGATTGACATATTTTCTAACTTAAGCTGAGAATGCATATTATTTAAAAAATCTTGTAGTTCTGATGTTGCCATAGAAAAACTTGTTAGGTAAGAATATGTCATTTCACTAGCTTGTTTATGTAGATCAATATGATATATGGGATGGAGTTGTTTTGTATCAAAAGAGAACAATTAAGCTAGGAAAATTTTAGGGGCTAATATTCGCAGGTGGCCTAATTTTCTATGTTTAAAAAAAAAAAAATCGCCAACTTCCATTTTTCCTAAAAATGATTCGCCCAAATTTTATATCATAAAATTATTTAACCTTAAAAATCACCAAATTTTTATAGAGACTATATAAAAGCATTAGAAATTTGAATATTTTTACAAACATATCGCTAAAATATTTATAGTTTGCATGTTAAGGATTATTAATATTCTCCAATGTTTCTAAACTTTATTTCCATCCTTAAAATTTTCCCTGCATTGAAGTCTTGTAATCCTCTACAGATTTTGGAACTGGGACCTTAGCTGAAGGAATTCTAATTGATATTGTCCTCTGTCATGGTCTAGTGCAGAAAATAACATGTTCTGGGTAGTAGAAGTCTATTTCCACAACTCATAATGGGTAGTAGTTTTAATTCACTCACTCTTCTTCTTTATTTCTTTGAATCTAGTAAAAATATTTTTTCCACTAGAATAAGGGGAAGTAGGTGCATGAGGGATTATTTCTACAGTTTCTTGTAAAGTGAAAATAGGTTCACTTGATTACATTATTATAGTAGATACCTCTGTATTTCCTCCTTCTGATGATTCCTCCTATGTACTCTTTATCTTTCTTCTTTTGAAAACTCTGAACACAGCTAATTTAGAACTTGAACTAGCAAGATACATGCTATCAATTTATCTTTTTAATTCCTTCTCTTTAGGTGTAGGAGTTTCCACATTTGTTTGACTAGAAACCTGATCTTCAACCTCCTGCAAATTATTCTCCTCCCAAACATCCTAGTTAACATATTGTTCAATCTCTGGCTTGGAGAAGTGAGTATAAGGGGTAGATTTTTGCTCAAGTCTAAAAGATGAAATTACTCCCAAAGGACCATAAGTCCAACTAAAAATTAATTTAAACTTCATTTGACTTAAAAATATTTCTACCCCCTTATCAAATTCTCTGATATTTACTATGAATAAACCAATTTGAGTTTTCGGTTTGAATTCAGCTTTCTTCTTTCTGTACACAAAATAAATTTCATCCATATTCATGCTTTCTCTTATAAATTCCAAAGAAAAAATTCTCATAGGAAAAAAAATGGTAAACTTGTAGGGTTGCAACTCACAACCATAAAATTTGATCTCTGTAAAATTATGATATAAATACCAATCTCCCACTTTTGACTAGTCACTCAGATGCAAAATTGATTTGGATCTTGGGGGGAGCCCCCAAGGTCTAAAACATTGAAATGGATCTTACGGGGGAGGCCCCCAAGATCTACAAAATTAGAATGCCAGAAAAAAGAGAGAACACACCATACATAAAACCACAAAGAATTTTTTTATCAAAGAATAGAATAATTGTAAAAGGCTACATTGTGGTGGAAAATCTGTCCTTTTACAAAATGTGACTTGTTACTTATAGAATTTTTTGGTTACAATACCACAGGTAAATTCCATGGGTGGGTAAATACCATGGGTGAATAAATACCATGGGTGGATCTCACTTACAATACCATGGTTGAATGAATACCATGCGTGGATGCCACTTAAAATATCATGGGTGAATTCCATGGGTGGATGAATACCATGGGTCGATGCCATTTACAATACCATGGGTGAATTCCATGGGTGGATTCCATTTTCCATTTGGATCATCCCTCTCTCCTTAAGAAGCAATGGTCCCCATTGCATGAATTTCCCTCCTGAGAAGCCTTTGTTGAATATGAAGAGCCACTGAAGAGAAGGGTTTTTTGTGGTTAACCCATAACCGTGATGAACGAAGATCCGAGGATAAAGATACCCTGTAATGTTTGTGACCAACTATAATATTAACAGTGTGTGGCCTAGCAAATGGAATTCGATGAAGTGTGGGTTTGTGGCTGACCCATAACCATGACAAAAGAAAATCTGAGGATAGAAATACCCTGTAATGTTTGTGACCAATTGTGATGCAAACAATGTACATACTAGAAAATAGAATTCGATGAAGTGTGGGTTTTTGGATGACCCAGAACCATGACAAACAAAGATATGAGGATAGAGATACCCTGTAATTCTTGTGACCAACTATGATACTAACAATGTGAGGCCTAGAAAATGGACTTCGATGAAAAATATTTTGTGTGGTTGACTCGTAACTGTGATGATGACTGTTGATGAAGTAGCAAGTGCCTACATAGCCTGGGGTGGGATGACACGTCTCCAAATAACTCAAGCCAAACAATTCTATACTAAAACTGATGAATGTGAAGCAGATGCCTACTAAAGTGGGGTGGGAGGACACGTCTCCAAAGGGAACCCACTCTAAATGTTGCTCCAAATATAAAATCTAATTTAAAATGGGCATAACTCGGTTAATATAACTCAGAATATTTATTATAACCTATTTTTGGAAATAGAATGACCATTCTGCATCTTATTATGTGATTTCAATCCATATCTGGACAATCTGGAAAACCCATATTCACGCTATAATTGTCTTGACATCACAAAAGTTCTAAAAAAAAAAAATCGTTGATTTTAAATAAGCGATATCTCTGTAATTAAACTCTGATTCAACCAATTTTTTTTTTGAAATTGGGTGAATTTTCAATAGGAGCTCAGATCTATAATCATTGTTTTGAAATGATGCACAAAAAGAGAAAAAAAAATGATAGGAGAGCCGTCGTCCACGAATTTTCAACAGAAACATTTCTACAACACAGTTAATTTTAAATCAGCGATATCTCCCTCACTCCGATTCGGCCGATTTTTTTTTGAATTTGTGTATTTTTCAGCAAGGAATATAGATCTGGTATTTTTTTGTGTAAATTTTGTACCAAATGTTTCAGATCTGATCTCCAAACTCGTCATCCAATAAAATTTCCTGCAAAAAAATGAAAAGAAATAAAATTTCTTTCTCGCTTGGCCCAAGAAATTATAGCCTTTTTTTGTTACAATAACATAGGTAAATTCCATGGGTGGGTAAGTACCATGGGTGAATGAATAACATGCGTGAATGCCACTTAAAATAGCATGGGTGAATTCCATGGGTGGATAAATACCATAGGTGGATGAATACCATGGGTTGATGACATTCACAATACCATGGTTAAATTCCATGGGTGGATGCCATTTTCTATTCAGATAAAAAATTATCTTATTTTTTGTTCATATCCTTGGGAAAGGATCACTACTAAGGAGACATGATGATAAATATAGAAATTGATGTAAAGTCACTATGAATGATAGATAATGAATTCCATTTGACTAATGAAGTCCAATGAATGATAGATAATGGCCTTCCATGTGAGTCTAACTTTTGAAGTGGAATTTTGAATATATCAGACTGGTGATATATGAACAAATACACTTACAGACCGATGTTTAAAATATCTCTTTGCACTAAATTTGAAGAGCTGTATATGAATAATATCTGAAAGGAACTGGCTAAAGTTGAAAAGAATAAAGGGCTTTTTCCCAGATGAAAATACTGATAGGAACCCTCGGATGACCTCATCAACCCATTCATCAGTTTGATAGACTAAAAGACAACAAGCCATAGAAATTATTTTTCTGGACATTTTGGGAAATGTTGTTGAAAAATATGGTAGATTATGATGAGGAAATTCGGAATCTTCTAGCATAAAAGACTCAAAGATACTGGCTCATTTTTGAAAGGTAAGTTTTTGGTAGATTTCCATTAGTGAATCAACTAAAAACAATGTGAAGGGAGCTTGGAGGATTAATCTGCAAGGCCTCGAAAATGGATCATGGGGTTATGGAGAACAAGGATTCACCATTTGTGGCTACTATTTCTCTCTAACTAAGCTTATAATAATTTTCACACCAAGAAGAAAATTTAAGGAATTGATGGGTTTGAGGAAAAATAAATTGGGGTGACATAGATTCCCAAAAGTTGAATTCATCACTTTGATATTCAAATTTTTGGAAGGCCTAATTGTGAAATTCATACAAATCAAATTCACATTTGGTCTCTATGATTTTTAAATCAATATCTACCAGAGGGAATTCAACTAAGTTCGGGATCAGGGGAAACAATGGATTTTCAACAAATATTTTACTTTTTCCCTTTTGAATGTTCATTCTGAATTAAGTGGAGAAAAAGAAATTAAAACTACCTAGTTAGTTTTTGGCCACTTGATGTGGTAAATTGCACAATTTGGAAGCTTTATGTCATTAGGTACCTTTGATAACATTGTTGGCATGAAGTAAAATGACAAGTTTGATTGAGGATAAATTAGTTTATAAAATGATTTTGGATACTCCTTAACGAATTTAATGGTTGGCACATCGAAAAATAGTTATTGGAATGTTGGCAGGGATGAATTTAATGAACCAATGGTTAAATCATATAAACTATCGGAGAAAATGGTGATGTTTATTTTTGTGGTCAGCTAACGGAGAAGATAAAATGGCGGGAGTGATAGCAGAGACAATGGTTAGGCGAAAGGTGGTTTGTGGGGGGTGGCGGGAAGAAATTTTTGTGAGGTGGGATCCCACAATGAAAGAAAGCCTGACATGTAATCCTCAATGGTTTCTCTGAAATAGTATTGCATACCCCACCCCCCCCCCCCCCACCCATTAAACGTCGGGAGAGCCGGGGGGCGGGGGGCGCATGCAATTCATTTATAATTTTTTATTATGGTGGAGGCAATCGATGTCATTGGAACATGCATGAAATATACATGTTGGTAGATTTATTTAAAATAACGACTAAATAAAGTTTTATTTGCTCCAAAAATTAAATTTAAAGAAACTTTTATAAATATTTTCAAGCTTTGTTACAAATTTCAATAATTTTTTTTTTTTTGAAAAATATAAACTTTCAAAATAAAATAGCATGGGTAGAAAACAATTACAACACAAAGTAAGAGACAACCCATAGTTGAGTTAAGGTAAATTGGTTAACACATTATATTATTGTCTCTTTGATTAATGAAACTGTCTTGTATGGTTTCCCATCCTTATTTCATGTTTTTTATATGCATAATGTTTTGATGGTTTATTTAATGCAATTATATAGATTAGACTTAAAAATACATCATTCAAAATTTTTTGTGAATTTTCTTTTTTCTATCTATGTGTAGGGGATAGGTCGGATGAGCCAAAGATAGGATCATAGAATTTATAGCCATGAGACCCTGCAACAAGAATTTTTAGGCTGACAACGTAAATTAGCATCAGTAAAACCCAAAATGCCATTACAATAATTTCAATAAAAAAAAAACTTTAAGTTGTATTCATGCATCAAGATAATACATAATAATTGGTTCTATTTTGCCTTGATCTGCCATGTTGTACATATTTACTCCTGCATGTAAATTTTTTGGCCTGCCACCTTTTCTAAATCTCTTTCAGACCTCCGCCGTGGCCTAAAACCTCATGCTCCGCACATTTGAATATTCTTGTCTCCACTTAGAAAATCCCGACTTGGCAGGTCAAAAAGCCAAATTTAAATGTGTCGGGCGGCTCTAAGATCTTAGCAGTGCTTTGGCTTACTCATGACGCGAGCCCAAGAACCACGAGGGCCAAAAAGAAAGGGAGCTTATTGTTTATATTCCGGGCGTGATTATGGCCGTCCGATCAAAGTACAATCAACGGAGCAGCGATCGCCCTGTGTGGGGGGCCCCGCGCGTAGGAAACCGACAGTATTATCCCGCACCGCCTTCGCTGGGCCGGCAGTATTCAGCATGGGAGCGGCGATTCCACAGATCATATGCCATGTGTCCCCAGTACGGGCAGGAAACCGCTTTTCCCCCGCGCGCTAACCTTCAGTCAACGGATGCGCAGCGGAATCATTACCCGTCGTCTGATCTCGTAGGCCCGATCCAACGGTTATAAATCTTCGGGTCTGTACGAGCTTTAACCTATGGTCCCTCGGGTCCGTGGCCCACCTTTTGATAGCCCCCTCGACTCGTTTTGACCGTTAATCTCATTGTGATCGAGTGGCTCATACCGTCCGTCTGGTCGCCCTACGACCAAGTCCTCCGCCACGTTGTCTTTCCACCTGTCCCCCCGTACGCCCACGTGTTTGCTCTCGTGCGTTCGAAATATTTCCCCCCGTTATATATATATAAGTGTTCATATGTTTTCATTCATACCCTTCATTTTTATTCACCCTTTACATCCAAACTGTTTTACGTAAAAAATCGCGCTCCGCCTGTTTAATCTATGCCTCCAGTGCTCCTCCTCCACCACTCTGCATATTTTTCCCGGTCGACCATGTATCCATCGTCCTCACCTACATCCGTGTCTATTTTCTCTAATTTTTTGTGGGTTTTGAAGGTTTTAAGATGACAGAGAGGCCTCATAATTCATCTCCTCCATTGCAGAAGATAAAAAGTGTGTCAAAGGACGATATTCCGTTGGTGAAATTTAAAGAAGAAGCCGAGGGTAGGTGGGTGAAATGACCACCATTAAAGAAGACAAAGATATCAGTCTACAGAACCCTCCAGAGAAAATCAAAGAGCGCTTTGCCCCCGCATTAAGGATCCAAGATTTAAATTCAAAGATAAAGGCTGATAGTACAGTACAGAATCAAAGAATATATCAAGGTTCTTATGGCAGCAGATTTTTCTCTCAGCAGAAGGCAGAGCACTGTATATATTTTATTATTTGTGTCTTTTATATATGGAGATTTTCATCTCCCAGCATTTATTTCTGTAGACAGATTGTAAAGTACAGTCATTTATAGTCAGTCGTTCATAGAAGAGGGCGCGAATGTTTTTTTCCATTTTATTCAAATTGAGTCATTAAATGTATTTCATCTACCTCCTCCTCTAGAATTCTCTATCTTTTCTATAAAGGCCCGAAAAGAAGCCATTGTAAGGGTTCCAGATTTCTATCAGCAAACTGTGCAGTGAAAAGGATTTTGTATACATTTTGTAATACTTCTGTATGAAGATTCAGAGCCCGTAGGGTCTCAGTGAGGAGGAGTTATAACTGTAATGAGGATTCTGGTCTTTGGTATCTCACAGTATGTAATTTCTCTTATGTGTTAATACAATATCTCCTTTCATGCTATTTATCTTCTTGTATCATGTTCTAGAATGCGAGTGGCTCACTAGTTTGCAGTAAGGATTCATCCTTGTTGGTGCCCTTTCTGGGATTAGTCAAGCACTTTAAATGGGCCTAGTCATGATATACTATTCCATGTTCATCTCTTCCATGTTTTATGCTATATTAGTTGCATGAGGAGGGTGCTTTTAAAATTCCATTGTCATATAAGGATTCATAAATTGGTATGCCCTTATGTGGTTCTGTTGTGTATCTGGGTATCAGTCTCATGTTAACTAATATCTTCTTTATGTTTCCTCATTGCACTCACTTCCTGATATTTGATTTCTGTGATATATTACTTGAACTGGCCCTCTTTACAGTAAGCTGTCTCTTAACTGTCTGATGCCTTTGTATTGGAGTTTTACATGATGTTCCTACATTATTCTTATCTTTGTGTCAGCTTCTGAGAGAGTTTGGTCCCATTCAAAACTTATTTCCTTGTTTTACAAGAGATAGTAAGAGAGCTTTTGGATTGACAACCCAAGCTATATGAAGAGCTCCTTGCTATATTAAGATGTCCTAGGCACTGGTCTATGGCAACTCTAGACTGTCTCTAGGGGGGTGACAAAATCATCCACAACATCTTTCTGGCACCGTTGCCGGGGAACGAATTCAAGAATATCAGTTTCCCTGGGTCTCGACAAATTGTTTTCACTCTCTAATTAGGTGAGCACAGAGAGTTGAAGAGTTGCATATCTCTCACCTTGGCGACTCCACTGTTCTTTATTTGATAAATTTTATTGGTAGTCCTGGCTCCTCGTAGGCCACATTTGAGGTCAGATACATCTCAGCTGAAAACACCCTACGTATCTAACCTAGAGAAGATCATTCATAAAAGAGTTTGGAAGGAGAGGAAGTCAGCTCGTGCTGAAAATCCTGAATATTCCGTGGAAGATTATCCGCCCTCTTCTTCTCAAGAAGTTAGAACAGAAAATCCCGAGTTTCTTTCAGAAACTCCACGAAGAGGAAGCGTCTGGATTGAAGAAGATTCTCATCCTGCTTTCGAGGCTGAAGAAATTAAAGAGGTCACAGAAGTAGTTGCTGTTAACCATGAGTTATTCCCATCCACACCTCAGGATTCTGTGCAATATATTCCCATTGTTATTCATACCCCACTTCCTCCTACTCCTCTCCCTTCATTTGTATCTCAAACTATTGTACAGCCCCCACCTCCTCCAATGGCTAATGTTCCTACTTTTTTATTGAATAAATATGCTCCACTGGCCTTGCCCCAAGTGCTAAATGATATGCCACAGGATTATCTGAAGATTCTGCCAAGATTTAATGGTGAAAATGAAATCGATGCTCAGAAGCATCTTGAGACTTTCTGCTCTTTTGCAGAAAACTTAAATGTTGAACATTTGGATGTGGTCTTGAGATTATTTGTGCAGTCTTTGGAAGGGGAAGCCAGAAAATGGTTCAAGACATTGGGGAACCGTTCAATAACCACCTGGGATATTATGAAGAATAATTTTCTCAGGAAATGGGGAGAGAAGAAAGACCACGGTCAGTGCCTTACTGAGTTTAATACTATGAAGAAGAAACAGAATGAAGGGGTGGCAGAATTTATTAAAAGATTCAATAAGTTGTATTTGAGCCTGCCTCCTGAAATGAAGCCCCATAAAGCTGCTGCCAAGATAATTTTCATAGCAGCCTTTGATTTTGATTTCGGCTTCGCACTCAGAGAAAGAAAACCTGCCACTTTAGATGATGCACAATCAGATGCTCTGGAATTAGAAGCAAACTTTGCCTCCACTGGGAAATTAAAGGGAAAATATGAACAGGATACTAGGAGAAGAGGAAAAGAAGAGGTTTTCACCTCTAATCAGGAAAAAGATTCGGATAAAATGGATGAAATAAGCAAAATGATAAAGAAGATGGTCAAGCTTGAACTGGAAGCTAAAAATGCAGCTCCCAAGAACTATTACAATGCTCCAAACAGAGGATACAATCCTCAGTATAGAAGGCCACCATTGCAAATATTGCCAAGAGAAAAAAAGGAACAACAAGACCAGGTACCTCATCCCTTGTACCTGGAAGGACCGGTAGATGACTCCACTGGAGATGCAGCTTATGGATTAGAAGATTCAAATATGGCTTTTTCAAATACTGATGATATGGATTTCCCATTGCAAGATGAAGACGAAGAAGCAGAGATTGATCATTGTTGTAAGCAATTTGCTGATTTCATGCAAGCACAATTCAATGTCAAATATGATCTCAGATCAGAACTCAAGATCAAGAAGAAGAGCCACCTCAGAAAGAAGCATCTGCTCAGAAGGAATCAGCAACAAAGAGAAGGATAGAAAAAGGTAAGAATCCTCTAAATACTCCTTTGCAGCCCAATGATCAGATTCCTTCTTCTTCAAAAATAGTCAGTCCTCCTAATGCTGAGCCAGTGTCAAAAGAAGTCAAATCTTCAGTTGAAAATAAGGAGTCAAAAGAAGTAGTGATAGAAAAGCCCCCATCTGCTTTCAATCTGCAAAAAGAACTTGAGAAGATTAAGATTCCTGTCCCCCTGACTGAACTATTAAAACAGCCTATATACCAGTCTCAAGTCACTTCCTTTATACTTCCTCCTGAAATACCAATTGCACCTGATAGCTTAAATCTTCAAGAAGAAAGACCCATGGTAGTCTTTGGCCCACATGTCGAGGAGGTATACCCCTCTACTCCTCCCTTTTACGTGTCCTTGGTTATTCATGACCTGCTGCTACACAATTGTATGTTAGATTCTGGGGCTTCCCACAATCTTATGCCTTTGTCTGTCATGGAGCAACTAGGTCTGCAAATTACAAGACCATATAAAGATTTGTATTCATTTGATTCCAAAAGAGTTAAATGCTTGGGAATGATTAAATATTTAGTGGTCAATTTGGCCCAAATTCCAGCAAAGAGTGTGGTCATGGACATTGTGGTCGCTGATATCCCAGCCTGCTTTGGGATACTGCTGTCAAGGTCCTGGGGTACAAAGATTGGGGGATCAATTAAATTAGATTTAACATATGCTATTGTCCCTGTATTTGGAGGACAGGAGAGGAGGTTATACATGGAGACTAGATTTGTTAAAATGGTAACTAAGACTGACTGCTCAGAGAACTCTCCAGTTTATAACAAAGAAGGAGACTTCTCATGTTTGATGTTAGAAGAAAATCAAAATTATGCTCATGAGCCCCTCTGTGGTCAAATTCAAGCTGAGCAACCTAAAGGAGATCAGGAATCAGAAATTTGGACTTTGCATTTTGATGGAGCAAATTCAAGGGAAGGCAATGGAGCTGGGGTATTATTAATCTCTCCTGCAGGGAAATGGGTGCCACTATCCTTTAAACTGGAGTATGAGGCTACCAACAACGTAGCTGAATATGAAGCACTATTATTGGGATTACAGACAGCAAGAAACATGGGCATCCAATGTTTAAAAGTCTTGGGAGACTCTGAGCTGGTGGTAAGACAGATCAAAAATCAATGCCAAACCAAGCACCCTCGGCTCAGAGCATATAGAAACGAAGTATGGGACATGATAGAAAATTTCTTCTCAGCATTTAATATACAGTTCATGCCCCGGGAGCAAAACAGAATAGCAGATTCTCTTGCTGTAGCTGCCAGTACATTCCGTCCTCCTCAGAATCCACTTTTAAGATACGAAGTGGAGGTATGTTACAAACCATCCATTCCAGATAATATAAAGTACTGACAGGTTTTCGAAGATGATGAACAGATGAAAAGATTCATGGAGACAGTGGGAGAATTCACAAATATGGAAATTGATGATAATGAGGAGGAAGAAGTTGAAAACGTTGCAGAAAATAAATGGGAAGAAAAGATAGTAGGAAATAGAGTGCTGCAGTTGAAAGGAAACGTTATACCTAGAGGGCTGGTGCCTCTGGAAAGATTATTTAACAAAGATGATATTCCTTTGCAACCAAACAAAATGACAGAAGAAGATCAAGTGAGAGATGTGAATCTGGGTACTTATGCTGATCCCAAAATTGTAAAATTATCTAAAAGAGTCCCAGAAGATTATAAAGAAAAATATTTGAAGCTGTTTCAATCTTACAAAGATGTATTTTCTTGGTCCTATCAGGACCTAAAGACTTTTGATGTAAATATAATGCAGCATAAGATTCCATTGAGGGAAGATGCAAAGCCTTATAAGCAGAAGCTCAGACAGATCAACCCTCTGCTGCTTCCCTCTATTGAAAAATAAATCAAGAAATTACTGAAGGCCAAGATAATTGTGCCATTGAGATACTCGGAATGGATAGCGAACCTTGTTCCTGTTCGAAAAAAGAATGGAGAAATAAGGTTGTGTGCGGATTTTAGGAATTTAAATAGAGCATCATTAAAAGATAATTATCCACTGCCTAAGATGGACCACATCCTGCAGAAAGTAGTGGGAGCATCCAGAATGTCAATAATGGACGGTTTTTCTAGTTATAATCAGGTGGCTGTTTTCCTAGAAGACCAGAAGAAAACTGCATTTACTACACCATGGGGAACCTTTATGTATGCCAGGATGCCATTCGGATTAATTAATGCAGGAGCTACTTTTCAGAGGGCAATGGACATAGCCTTTGTGGGAGAGCAGGACAAGTTTTTGGTAGTTTATCTTGATGATATCACCGTGTTTTCAAAGAATGATGATGAACATATTGAGCATTTAAGAAGAACTTTTGAAAAATGCAGAAGGTATGGCCTATCCCTCAACCCTCAAAAGTCCTGATTTGCATTAGATGAGGGAAAACTCTTAGGGAATATTGTAACAAAATATGATGTGAAAATAGACCCTAAGAGAGTGGAAGTAATAAACAACATTCCTCTGCCCAGGAATAAGAAGGAAGTACAGGTATTTTTAGGCTGAATTAATTTTCTAAGAAGGTTTATTCCTAACTATGCCGAGATAGTCAGGCATATAACCAATATGTTGAAAAAGGAGAGTGAAGTAAAATGGTCCCAGGAGTCTAGAGATGCATTCACAAGGATAAAACAGGCATTCGCTGAAGCTCCTGTGTTAGCCGGACCAGATTACAGTAAGCCATTCATGATCTTTTCATTTGCTTCACCTCATACAATTGCTGGCGTATTATTACAGAAAAATGAAGAGGGACATGAACAGCCTATAGCTTTCTTCAGTCAAGTACTTTATGATGCTGAATTAAAATATAATATATTGGAGAAACAGGCATATGCCCTGGTAAAGTCTCTTAAAGCCTTTAGATTATATGTTTTGCAATCTCATATTACTGCATATGTCCCCACAGTAGCTGTCAAAGACATTCTGGTTCAGGGAGACAGCGAAGGTAGAAGAGGAAGATGGATTTCAAAAATCCAGGAGTATGATTTGGATATAAAGCCTACTAAGTTGATCAAAGGACAGGGACTTTCCAAGATGTTATCTGAATCAAATAATCAAGCTCTGGGCATTAATCTATCCATGCTAGTAAATGAAGAATCTGAGAAAGAAGAACAACAACAAGGGCTGGAGATGGCCACTCAAAAGATACATATGAAATATCTAACTAGTCATTGGTATAAAGAAATAGTTGAATATCTTTTAACACTTAGCTGTCCTACAGGTTGCGATAAGGTAAAATACAGAGCTGTAAGAATGAAATCACAGAAATATGTAATTTCCAATGGACAGCTCTATTGGAGAGACCCTCTAGGTATACTATTGTTATGCCTCACAGAAAATGAAGTGCAGAAAGTACTAACAGAATTTCATGAAGGAATATGTGGAGGACATTACAGCTGAAGGGCTACAGCTCATAAAATCCTGAAGGCTGGTTTTTACTGGCCAAAATTGTATACAGACACTTTTGTTTGGGTCAGAGCATGTGACAAGTGCCAAAGATTTGCAGAAAGACAAAAATTAGCAGCTTTGCCCTTGATCCCTATTCATGTAAATGAACCATTTCAGAAATGGGAATTAGATTTTATAGGAGAAATACATCCCCCATCAAGTGGCCAATGTAAATGGATACTAACAGCCACATATTACTTCACGAAATGGGTGGAAGCCATACCTACAAGAAATGCTACAGATGCTGTGATAATGAAGTTTATGGAGGAAAATATCATATCTAGGTTTGGCTGTCCCGCTAGAATTGTAACTAATAATGCACAAGCTTTTAAATATGCCCGATTTGTGAATTTTTTCCAGAGGTATAACATCATCCTGACTCATTCTACAGCATACTATCCGCAGGGAAATGGTTTAGCAGAATCTTCTAATAAAACCCTGGTGAGAGCCCTAAAGAAAACAATAAGTGAAAATCAGAAAAACTGGGACTCTCAATTGAAGTTTGCTCTATGGGAAAATAGGATAACCAGTAAGCGAGCAACAGGAAAATCTCCCTATGAGTTGGTATATGGAAGAGCTGCTGTGTTCCCGGTGCAATTGGAATTTCCAGTAGCACGTTTTATGCAGGAGAATCAGGAGGAGCCAGATGACATGATCAGAAGGATTAATCAGCTGGTAGAATTGGAGGAAACACGGAATCAGGTGAATCAAAGATTGATAGAATATCAGGAGAAAATGAAGAATGTGTTTGATCAGCATGCAAAGAATAGGAACTTCCAAATTGGTGACCTGGTTCTCAGATGGGATGTTCGCAGAGCAGAGAAGGGCAAGCATGCTAAATTTGATCCGCTGTGGTTTGGGCCATTCAAAATATTGAAGCTGGGAAGAAACAACACTTTTTCTTTAGAAAACCTACATGGTGATTTGTTGGACGCCCCAGTGAATGGCCAATTCCTCAAGCCATATTTCCAATTCTGACCCAGGCTGGGAATGCCTGATTGTATTCTATTGTATATAAGTAATTTTTAGTTTTTATTTTCATAGATAAAGGATGCTGGCAATTACCTGAAAAAGAAGCGCAAGGAGATTGGAAAACAGGATGAAATATTCAGTGGTCTGCGTGTTCTCGACATGCCCGAGGACGAACATGTCATCCCCAGATGGAGCCGATGTTGTACATATTTACACCTGCATGTAAATTTTCGGCCTGCCACCTTTTCTAAATCTCTTTCAGACCTCCGCCGTGGCCTAAAACCTCACGCTTCTGTTTGATATTACTATCTCCGCCCGAAAATCTGCTCTGCAAAGGTCAAAAACCCAAATTTAAATGTATCGGGCCCTAGCTCTAAGATCTTAGCCCCCGTGCTTTGGCTAACACATGACCCGAGCCCAAGAACCACAGGCCAAAAAGAAAGGGAGCTTATTCTTTATATTTCGGGCGTGATTATGGCCGTCCGATCAAAGTCCAATCAATGGAGCAGCGATCGCCCTGTGTGGGTGGCCCCGCGCGTAGGAAACTGACAGTATTATCCCGCACCGCCTTCGCCGGGCCGGCAGTATTTAGCATGGGAGCGGCGATTCCACAGATCATATGCCGCGTGTCCCCAGTATGGGCAGGAAACCTCTTTTCCCCCACGCGCTAACCTTCAGTCAACGGATGCGCAGTGGAATCATTACCCGCCGTCTGATCTCGTAGGCCCGATCCAACGGTTATAAATCTCCGAGTCTGTACGAGCTTTAACCTATGGTCCCTTGGGTCCCTGGCCCACCTTTTGATAGCCCCCTCGACTCGTTTTGACTGTTAATCTCATTGTGATCGAGTGGCTCATACCGTCCGTCTGATCACCCTACGACCAAGTCCTCCACCACGTTGTCTTTCCACCTGTCCCCCCGTACGCCCACGTGTTTGCTCTCATGCGTCCGAAATATTTCCCCCCGTTATATATATATAAGTGTGCATATGTTTTCATTCATACCCTTCATTTTTATTCACCCTTTACGTCCAAACTGTTTTACGTAAAAAATCGCGCTCCGCCTGTTTAATCTATGCCTCCAGTGCTCCTCCTCCACCACTTTGCATATTTTTCTCGGTCGACCATGTATCCATCGTCCTCACCTACATCCGTGTCTATTTTCTCTAATGTTTTGTGGGTTTTGTAGGTTTTAAGATGACAGAGAGGCCTCATAATTCATCGCCTCCATTGCAGAAGATAAAAAGCGTGTCAAAGGACGATATTCCGCTGGTGAAATTTAAAGAAGAAGCCGAGGGTAGGTGGGTGAAATGACCACCATTAAAGAAGACAAAGATATCAGTCTACAGAACCCTCCAGAGAAAATCAAAGAGCGCTTTTCCCCCCCCATTAAGGATCCAAGATTTAAATTCAAAGATAAAGGCTGATAGTACAGTACGGAATCAAAGAATATATCAAGGTTCTTACGGCATCAGATTTTTCTCTCAGCAGAAGGCAGAGCACTGTATATATTTTATTATTTGTGTCTTTTATATATGGAGATTTTCATCTCCCAGCATTTATTTCTGTAGACAGATTGTAAAGTACAGTCATTTATAGTCAGTCATTCATAGAAGAGGGCGTGAATGTTTTCCGCCATTTTATTCAAATTGAGTCATTAAATATATTTCATCTACCTCCTCCTCTAGAACTCTCTATATTTTCTATAAAGGCCCAAAAAGAAGCCATTGTAAGGGTTCCAGATTTCTATCAGCAAACTGTGCAGTGAAAAGGCTTTTGTATACATTTTGTAATACTTCTGTATGAAGATTCAGAGCCCGTAGGGTCTCAGTGAGGAGGAGTTATAACTGTAATGAGGATTCTGGTCTTTGGTATCTCACAGTATGTAATTTCTCTTATGTGTTAATAAAATATCTCCTTTCATGATATTTATCTTCTTGTATCATGTTCTAGAATGCGAGTGGCTCACTAGTTTGCAGTAAGGATTCATCCTTGTTGATGCCCTTTCTGGAATTAGTCAAGCGCTTTAAATAGGCCTAGTCATGATATATTGTTCCATGTTCATCTCATCCATATTTTCTGCTATATTAGTTGCATGAGGAGGGTGCTTTTAAAACGCCATTGTCATATAAGGATTCATAAATTGGTATGCCCTTATGTGGTTCTGTTGTGTATCTGGGTATCAGTCTCATGTTAACTAATATCTTCTTTATGTTTCCTCACTGCACTCACTTCCTGATATTTGATTTCTGTGATATATTATTTGAACTGGCCCTCTTTACAGTAAGATGTCTCTTAACTGTCTGATGCCTTTGTATTGGAGTTTTACATGATGTCCCTACACTATTCTTATCTTTGTGTCAGCTTCTGAGAGAGTTTGGTCCCATTCAAAACTTATTTCCTTGATTCAAACAAGAGATAGCAAGTGAGCTTTTGGATTGACAACCCAAGCTATATGAGGACTCCTTGCTATATTAAGATGTCCTAGGCACTGGTCTATGGCAACTCTAGACTGTCTCTAGGGGGTGACAAAATTGTCCACAACATGCCACATGGGAAACCAAACCAATGGAAATACCCTAATTCCTTTAACATCCAAACATGTATACAAAAAAGTATGTCCAAGAAAACTAAATATTTGATTTATCGACCCAAAGTAATATAAAAACAATAATCCCACCCTCACAATGCTTGATTTCATTGTTAATATTACAACCCAATACGAAGGAGATGCGGTAAAAATATTTCACTTTCACTCTTTTAGGCATAACTAAAATATTATGTTTTTTACGTTAACTAACATAATTTTGGAGTCGGGTTGGTGGAGTTGATGGAGCGAGAGAAACCGCTAAGGTTCTAGCTGCCATATCCCTGGTTCATGCCTTTGAAAACTATTTTCCATCAATCCAAGTTGTTGAGCCTCTTCCGCTAGTATTTTTTTCGACTCTGTGTGGGTGGGCTTGGTTGATTTCGGGTTGGGATTTTTTTTGTTTATATAGTTGTTGGCACCGCCTTCATTTTTTCTTTCAGCTAGTGTCGTCTCTACTTTGCATCATTTTTTTCCTTGTCGCTTTGGTTGAAAATTTGTTGGATTGTGGTTGCCTTAGCGCTCGCTTGTGATTTGGGCATTGTTGCATTTTTTTCTTAGGGTTCCCACTATAATTTTATTGTGGCTCTGCAGGTGGCCCGTGCTATGCACTTATTAGGGTTTTCGTCGAGTTATCATAAAGTTTTCGCCAGCTCTCTTTTGGGCTTATGACCCTTCTCTGTCATGGATTTTTTCATGTTAGTCACTGTGGGCGAGCTTCTATGCCTTACAAACTTTTTTTTTTTTTATGGCTTCTCCTAGCATTAATACAATATAGGGTCTCCACCGTTGGTTGGTGATGAGTTTTGTGAGGTTTTTTTGGCGTGCCTCCCTTGCCATCTTTGTTGTGGAGATGGGATTTGAGGGGGTAGGGCCTAAGATTCTCCCCTGCTTCTTTGGCCCTCGTTTTGTGCCTCTTTTCTCTTCATTTGTGGATGATCTCGTAGTTGTTATGTTTCAGTTGTTGTTTCTTTGGGGTTTTCAGGGCTATTTGGGTGGCTTGTACACAGGTTTTGTTTAATTTTTCCTATATTTTTTGTTGGCTTCTCAAAAAAAAAAATCGTCTTGAGGTGCTTTTCTGGTAAGCCTTTCAGCTATTGTATTGTAATGCCCCAGGCATTTGTAAAATGTAATTTTGTCTTGAATAAAATTACAAGTTTTTCTTTTGAAAAAAAAACTAACATAATTTTATATCAACTTTAGAGAGATAAAGTAATTAAATGTTAAAAATAAATAAAAATAAAAACTTATATTTAAACTATAAATATTTCAATATAAAACCTAGATAAATGATTTTAATATCCATATTAATTGATATATTTCAATTTTAACTTCATATATATATATGTGTGTGTGTGTGTGTGTGTAGAAAGAGAGAGAGAGAGAGAGAGAGAGAGAGAGTATGTGGGTTGACCATATTGAAATATTTCAATGTTCACAAGGAAAAAGTCAATTAAAATAAAATAATTAATTATTTTATAATAACAAGGAAATATGTAATTCATTTAGTTCTTAATACAAAATTGATATGTAATGTTTAAAAATATCAACCAACCTAAATCATTCTTAACTCTAGATCTATCAAGGGTCGCGAGGGATCAAATATCTCAAGGTGCAAACCTATTTTTTGAGTAAAAAACTTGAGGAAAGATTTGTACCTTAAGATATTTGATCCCTCTCGATGCTTGATAGATGAGAAGTTAATATTAATATAGGTTTGGAAACCAGACCAATAGAAATACCCTAATTCCTTTAACATCCAAACATTTATATCAAAAATGATTTCCAAAAAACTAAGTATTTGGTTTGTAGACCCTTATAGCTTAATCTATCATCTAACATGTAAAAAAAAATGAACATAGAGAATTAGAGTAACTAGGTAAACGAAGACCAATCATGTAAACTTGGATGAAATGGAGAGGTCCATTGTGATTGGCTCCTTGCTATTGTTGTGCAAGCTTCTTGGATCTGAGTGTTGGTTTTGAGTGTTATTTAATCTGTTTCAAGTGCTTTTCCAAGGGTTTTAGCAAAAAATGCAACTCACCCTGCATGAGGAGGATTTCCTTCATAGCTTCAATTCTATCTAATAAGACTCTTCCCAAAATTATTTTTTCAAGTTCTAGTAAATGTCCACAATGTATATATATATTAACTACATTGTTTTATGGTGTGCTTTGTGTTATGCACCTAGTATTCAACTTCGTTAGAAACCTCACAATGAATCAAACAAACAAGTTCCCCTGCAATGTCATACTCAACTTCTACAATTTCCTCTTGGGTAATTAGGGGTGCTTGAGTGCAATATAAATGAGCTAAAGACATTTCTCTTTCTTTACCTTGGGCTCATCCACGAGCTCTATAATAATCAAACCCATGTCTACTTCTAGCTCTCTATCTATAAATGTTTGACAAACGTGTTTTGTCTCTATGGGATCTCCTCTATCCCCCATAATTTCCAAATTATTCATGGAAGACTTTGAAACCAATTCTCTTAACTCCACCCCCCTCAAACCTAAATGGTGGAAAATATTTGTGGATGACACCTTTGTCATTTGGCCCCGTGGGAAGGATACACTAGAGGGTTTCAAACAACACCTCAACAGTCTATCTAACACAATCAAGTTCACAATGGAAACTAAAATTAATGTCTTCTTTCCCTTCCTTGACATTCTCCTCTCTTGGAACCCTGATGGATCCCTTTCCCACCAGGTCTATAGAAAAAAGATACACACCGAGAAATACCTCCATGCCACCTCTCACCATCATCCTGCCCAAAAACATGGTGTCCTAAACACTTTAGCAACCAGGGTTATAAGAATTTCTGACAAATATCATTTTGATTCCAAAAAAGCACATCTCATGGATGTGTTTTCCAGAAATTGGTACAGAAAACATCAAGCCATTCGAGCATTCTGAAATGTTGGAAAACCTAAGAACAACAACAACAAAAACACTATAAACAATGATAGAAAGGTTGCTGGGGTCATCTTACCTTACATCCAAGGTATCACTGATAGGATTGCTACCATTTTAAGGAAAAATAACATCTTTGTCACTTTCAAATCTATGAACACTATTCATAGAAACCTCTGGTTGGTTAAATATCCCCTTGACCCTAAATTCCAAAAAGTCAATTATCTCATCCCTTGTTTGTGTGGAAAACCATACATCGGGCAAACACGGCGCTCCATCAAAACTAGAATTTAACAACACTCTACTGACATAAAACACAACCAATCCAAAACATATGCCCTAGCTGAGCATTAAAACAAAACCAAACATCAAATATTCATTGAAGACTCTCGTATCATAGACAAGGTTGACCATTATTTTCACAAGAAATTCAAAGAGGCCCTACAAATTAATAAACATCCCAATAACCTCAGCCGCGACAAAGGATGGAATATTAGTGAGAATTAGACTCCCACATTGGCCTCTATGGTAATCCACTCCCAAACCTAAAAAAATGGATTACAAATAGGTTCTTTTTACATTATAATCATCCTCATTAATACCTTTTTATTAAACCTAATAGCACTTAATATATTTCAACTTCTTCATCTTTTGAAAACTTATCTCTTATAAAATATAACTCTCACATAACTATCATAATGTATTATATTACTCCTTTTTAAATTTGGAGTGTTACTTATCTCTAATTAAAATTTTATCACAAATTCTCATCTTTATGTAATTAATTATAATTAAAAATATTATAATTTAATTAAATAATATAATCATTTTCATTATAATTTAACAATATTATAATTTATATACATTAATTAATATATATATATATATACATTAATTAATTAATTAATTAAGATATATATATATATATATATATATATATATATATATATATATATATATATATATATATATATATATATAGATAAATTATAATTTAATTAAATATGACAATTATTTTCATTATAATCTAACAATATTATAATTTTATATACATTTAAAGAAACACATTAACATATCACATTTTTATATATTATAAATCCTAACCTTATAAAACATATCCTTATAAAAATTTAGAAATATATTTGAATTTACTAATAATAAATACCTAAATAATTTAAACTTTTCAGTTCCTTTATTTCTTTTCCTTACCACCTCCTATTTATTCCTCATTTCTGAGATCTTTCTTTCTCACATTTCTATCTTGATAATGAACCTCGGTAGAAAGTTCGAAACACTACTATATTTGGCGGAAATTCCGACACTTGGTTCCGACGATTTTGACCAAATGTCAGAAATTTCCCCAAATTTTTTCCATCCCGCCCGAAACCGTCGCTATACCGACGTTTATAGAAAAGTGTCGCAATACCGACACTTAGAAAAGTGTCGCAATTGCGACGTTTAGAGGAAGACGTCGCAATTGCGACACTATGGCCCAAAGCGTCGCTATTGCGACCACTGCCTCCAAACATTGCAAGTGCGACACAATGTCTAAGTGTCGCAATTGCAACGTTTGGAGGCCTTCGTCGCAATAGTGACGCCTTTTCTGCCGTCGGTGTAACGACACTTATATGCGCGCTAAATAAAAATACAAAACTTATATGCGCGCTACATAAAAAATATTTTATTGTTTCGTATCCGTCACAATAGCTACATTAACGTCTGATATCACGTGCACATTCGCCCTCCGCTCTTGCAGAACAGCATTCGCCCTCAGCTCTTGCAGAACAACATTTGCCCTCAGCATTCTCCCTCAGCGTTCGCCCTTAGCTCTTGCAGAACAGCATTCGCCCTTAGCTCTTGCAAAATGGTAAGTTCTTACTGCAGGCTCTTCCTCCTATAGTAGGGTTGAATCTATTTGGGTTTTTTTGGTCAATTCCATTGGATTGTGTTAGGCTGTAGGGTTCTCTCTAGATGTCAAGAATCAAGATTCAATACCCTTTATTATCTTCATCACCCAATACAAGATTTAAATTTTTCCCAAAGAAACGCTTATTAATTTGGCAGCCATTATTTCTCCCTACTTTAAAAACCCTACATTTAACTGAAAACAAGCATTGCATTTCAACTACAAAAATATATTAGTGTTCAAATGTACATGTGTGCTACATTAACGTCTCTGATATCACGCCACGTATTCGCCTCCGTCTTGGTAAAACAACATTCACCTCAACATTCGCCCGAGCTCTGCACGCATTCGTCGCATTTGCCTCACATTCACCCTCAAATTTTGCACAAAGAGTCACCCTCAACTTCTTGCAACGTTGCAAAATGGTAAGTTCTTACTGCAGGCCCTTCCTCCTATAGTAGGGTTGACTCTATTTTGGTTTTTTTGGTCAATTCCATTGGATTTTGTTAGGCCGTAGGGTTCTCTCTAGATGTCAAGAATCAAGATTCAATACCCTATATTATCTTCATCACCCAATACAAGATTTAAATTTTTCCCAAAGAAACGCTTATTAATTTGGCAGCCATTATTTCTCCCTGCTTTAAAAACCCTACATTTAAATGAAAACAAGCATTGCATTTTAACTACAAAAATCTATTAGTGTTCAAATGTACATGTGTGCATCACTTGTGTAGGGTATTCCTTTTCCACTTTCACATTATCCAAGAATGTGTGCAGTATAGTTCATATTTTTTGTGATTTATATTATCTTGAAAAAGAAAAGGTAAATTATTTCCCATGGAAAAAGAAGGTTTTCCCTTTTTACTACTGGAAATGGTACAACAAAGTTCCATTTCTACCCAAAACTCCTATGAAACAAGAACCAAATAAAGGCCATGTCCTCAATGGACATCATTTGGCTTTGAAAATGGCCATTGCACCGTGTTGTTTCTTATATTACATCACGATAGTTTCTTAGGTCATTTCTTGTTTCTTGAGATAAAAAACAACCAAAGAAATTGTGAAGATCCTTTCAAGAAATAAATGACCATTTCTCAATCATATCTCAACTATTTTTTATTTTATTCAGTGGTTGCTTACTTTGAGAGAAATTTGACACTTTATAAGGAATATAACATAAAAACACAAAATGGGAAGGAATTGATGAGGTAGATGACCTTTAGTTGTTGTCAATTAAGAATTGATAATACACGATGCATGTTCTATACTACAAACTAGATTCCTTCCTGGAGTTAGGACATAGAGTATTGAATCAAAGTTGTAGTTTCTAACTTCTTGTATTGGTTCATCAATATTGAAATTCAAACATTGCATGTCTTCATTGCTTCATGTTTGAATAATTTGCATCATATCGTACAATAGGAAATTAGGAATTATGATTATTATTACTTTATGGATCTGTTAAGTTACTTTAAGTTTGCATGGTTTAGTGTGAAATTATTCTAGTGTGCCCCTAGGCCCAGGTGAAGGAATTCCAAGGACTGAGAACCCTAGTTTTTAAATGGTATTGTTTCTTATACCCAAAAACCCCTCAACATCACTTCTTATTAGTTCTTAACAATAGTGTTGTAAACAATTTGAGAATTGATATAGCAAAATCTCGCACTTCTCAAGATAAATTCCTAAAGCTAAAGTGTGATACCATGTGTAATTCAATAGCCCCATTGTCACCTCACTAACCTCTTTTCACTTCGGGCTAGCTCTCCTCCAACTCAAGGGGGGTTCTCCCTAGTAGATGTTAGGGATCTAATGGCCCAACCAAACCAAGTCAAGAGCCCCTAACTCTCTATGTTTACTACTATCAATCAAAATATTGAACAATAGGGTCAGACATGCATCCTGAAGATAAAATTGCCAGGGTATTTTTGGGTAATTTCAAAGGGAAAGTCCCCAAACACATATAATCAAGGAATTATAACGTGATTTCAAACATTAAATATCAACAAAATCGTTTAAAGGATATTGAAAGGAAAAAGGTGATGGAATATAGAAAGTTCCTTACTTAAATGCTCTAAGGATTTTTCAATAGTTGCTCCAAAAGCTTCACTTCAAGGCCCTTCAAGATCGTCTCCAACAATGCTATACCATCAGCTTCAACAATGTTGCTCCAAAAATGTCCTCAAGGTCTTTACAACAAGTTTACTAGAAGTTGCTCCAACAATATATTCAATAAGGTCTTCATTGTCAACTCGTCTCTTGTTTGGGTGCCTTAATGTGCAATGACATGTTTCCAGGACTGAATTCAATGCAAGGCATACTTGAAACTCTAACTCTGTCGTCCGGTGTCTTATTAGAAATTATTTCAGTTTTCATTTTGTGTTTTCAATTTAGATATTGTTTTCAAGTTTTTACATTTATAATTTTATTGCAATGTGGTAGACTGATCAGAGCAGTGCAGGAACAACCCCGAGACGAGATGATCGCGGAAAGAGGCTAGCGGAAGAACATGTAAAGTGCCAACATTGCTCTATCTTCACGTATTTTAGTTATTTACATAATTGAAATAATATTAATTTTGTTCAAATATGCAGACACCTAGCCATGGTACGCTTGATGATTCCCTCTTTTAGGAAGAGCTTTCTTCATCCGTATCTCCAGTGTTCTTGTTGCGAAAAAAGGCACGAGATGCAAGGTCGGAATTTAATACTTTGATAGACGCGCCTCAAACACCTGAAACAGAAGAGAGGATAAAAAAACTTATGAGCCAGCTAGAAACATATCAGGTAGTAATAAAAAGTCAAAAGGATATTTTTTTTTGTTCTTCACGAGATGAATTGTGATAGTTTGATTTTTAATTTTTACATTGACTAAACTAACAAAAAGTTCTTTTGTATGTAGAATTTTCTGGCACTTGTTGAATCTGGTGTTGGTGGTAGTGGGACACAAGGGCAAGAGATTGCCCAACAACCCTCTCGTACACTTTCTACTCCTTTAGGTGCCAGCCAAGAAACACACCCTGCCCAAGCAGACACCCAGCCAAACTCTGAACATGTTGGCAATGATGAGGCTGATATGGCCAACTACATTATTGCGTTTCTTGGAGCTACACATGTCAGCTCCACAGGGACCATTAATGACACGTTGTTGGTGAACGATGAAGGTGTCCCTATAAAGCATGTACAACTCCCAGGTTGTTGGCAATATGATGCAGAGTGTTGTCCTTGATGGCAACCCACTTGATAAAGTTGATGGCAACTTGGTGAAATGAGATTGTTGGATATATGATGCAATGTCTTGTCCTTGATGGCAACCTACTTGATGAAAATTTTCTTGATGGAAGCCTACTTGATGAGTTGCCTATGATAAGCAACCTATGTGTCAAAGATGTAAGAATGATGTATCTACAGATCAGTTCAGATGTGACAGAGCAAAGAATTCTAGTAAGTACCAGAAAAATGATAAATATAATATGTCACAATGTATACGCTACTTTTGTGAAGGAAACCCGCGTATACATACAATGTATACGCTACTTTTGTGAAGGGAACCCACGTATACATTCAGGGTTAGCATATATGCAGTTTTTATGAGGCGAAGTTGCGTATACATGTGGAAGCGAACGCTCCAAGTCGTGTATGCCCTTTTGCGCTCTAAAATTATGATACCAAGGGGCATTACCATGGTATTGGCCCATTGTATTGAGCGCTGGATTATCTAATTGATCCCGTCCAGGAATACCATCGGAGGTTGAGTGGTTTTGACTCATGGTATTGAAAAAGACTAATCTATATAAGGAGAAGAAGATCATTGTGCAAAGTGTGCAAGATGTCGGGGTTTGAATGAATAATTCTCTCTGAAGTATATCGGTATGGAATGAGTAACAGTTTAATGATAGATCTGAATCTGTGATGCAACTATGAAGAAATGATGAAGAAGACTATCTAGATCTGAAATGTATTTGTATCTTCTAGATCTGTTTATGAAATGTCTAGATCTGAAATGAGGCGAGCATATGTCTAATGTAAAGGGTTAAATCTGAATTGAATATCTGATCTGAAGAAGAATGCTGTTCTATAATGTCTGAAGATCTATACGCTGGTTTGGAACAGCGGAAACGCGTATATACGCGGATTTGATAAAGAGAAAGGGCATATG